>VWZE01018869.1:76348-104699 GCA_013396675.1 Eubucco bourcierii
AAGGAAGAAAAAAAATCCTCCACTTTGCCACTGAAGGAAAAACCCAATCATTATAAAAGTGATACATCTCTCATATTATGACCCACTAGGTGACACATGAAACTCAAATGAAAAAAAATCCCTTCAAGTTCCATTACGTTTGACTCCATTTATGGTGCATACCTTACTTCCAATAACTTTTTTTATTCTTGGATAAGCAATTCAGAATACTTACATATCAATTTGCATAGCAATTAGCCTGTTTAGCAGTTGACCAATGAAGAAATTGGCAGAGGGGAGATTTAGACTAGATGTTAGGAGGAAGTTCTTTACAGTGAGGGTGGTGAGACACTGGAACAGCTTGCCCAGGGAGGTCGTGGATGCTCCCTCCCTGGAGGTGTTCAAGGCCAGATTGGATGAGGCCTTGAGTGAGCTGTACTAGTGGGAGGTGTCCCTGCCTATGGCAGGGGGCTGGAACTAGATGATCTTTGAGGTCCCTTCCAACCTTACCATTCTATGATTCTAAAAACAAAGTCAGCAAATGGAAAACAAAAATTTATGTATTTATCTTTTTTGGTTGGTGGTTGGGTGTTTTTCTGTTTATTTTGAGGTTTATTTTTTTCTAAACACAATATAAGCAGAAGTCAATTCTGAAGGATTTGTAAGGGCAGTGAATATTCCCTCCCAGCTACTCAAGCAGGCAGCATGTATTCATGAGTACTGAGAGATGCACATAATTATGCCTGACATTATTTATCCAGAATGAAGAACAACTGGGAAGCATCTATCACTCTCTGTTCCAGGTCAGAAATTTCAGCTAACCATCTTAAGATGAAAAAACCCCCGCATATTGTGTACGAAGTGAGAATATACTACACACGATGCATACTGAATACACAAATGGAAGTGTTTCAGAAATGTAAAAAACCCTCAAGTTAGAACTGTTTGCCATGTACTGATGAACATAATTTGCAAGAGATGCTAATCCTTTTAAAAGATGTATTATGCTGAGGGTAACCATTTCCTGCTGATTGTAACAGATAGCCTTTTTGATTTCTTTTAACCAGACACTACACAGGATATAACCAACAGCAGACTGAGCAAATGAAGTAGACAATGTTTAAGTACTGAATAGTACACAGCTAGCAGCATCTGCTACATCTGCTACACGTGCAGGGTATAGTTCCTGTATTCCATCACCCTCAAATGATCAGACAGGTGTTGAAGAGGTCTAATTGCCTTTGGGTACAGAGATCTCTCAAGGGTGTGTCCACTTCTACTTCTAGGCTGACACAGTACAGAAAGGAGTGACCTTGAGGTCAGTCAATATCTCAAACTCCGCCTGTGAATGTCACTGGGAGAAGATATCAGGGACATAAAAATGATCACAGATTTGGAACAATTTGAAGAAAGGCTGAGAGAGTAGATATTCTTCAACTCAGAGGAGAGAAGGCTCTGGAGAAACCTTACAGCAGACTTCCAGTACTTAAATGGGGTTTTTAAGAAAGATGGGGACAGCAATTTTATAGCGGGGTTTGCTGCAACAGGATGAGGGTTAATGGTTTTAAACTGAACGGTTTAGACTAGATAGTAGGAAGAAATTCTTTACTGTGAGGGTCGTGAACCACTGAAGCACCAGAGTGGGTGGTGCTCCATCCCTGGAACCATTCAAAGTCAGGTTGGACAGAGCTCTGAGTAACCTCATCTAGCTTAAAATGCCCTTGCTCACTTCAGGGTGGTTGGACTAAATGACCTTTAAAGGTCCCCTCTAACACAAAACATTCTAAGACAGGGAACTAACTTAGTCTGGTTTTACTCTATGGTAATGTTCCTAATGACACATACTCACCAGGGCTGTATGTAATAATGCTGTATGCTATTTCATGAAACAAATTGTGAGGGATGTTTAAAAATTCCAGCACTTTCCAAAAAACCCAAACTTTTGTCATCCTGTGCTTGTTATTATATCATATATTTCAATGAATTGATTACAATCTCAACTAAGACATTATGGTCCTACCTACACTGCAGATTTAAATTTGTTGCTGTGGTCAGTAATGTGCCACATGGAGACAGAAAGTAAAAGGGTGTTGGAAAGGATAAGGTTCCAGCCAATTCTTTGTAAAACTGCAGCAAGACACGCAATTCTGGCAATGCCTTATCCTGGCCACACAGTGAAGTGCGTGCTCTGTTCGCACAAGGGTCTCTAGCATTAGCACCACTGGTGGAAATACTAGCAGTTGTGGACAGATGCTGGAAAAAACAGTTGAAAGCAACCAAACTTGCACCTCATTCTTCATTGGTTCTGATAGCATAACACAAATCTTCGTCTTCTGTAAAAACGGATCAGCAGGACAAAGGGTGGAGTTTGTTTGGTTAACTTCGTCTCACTGATTTGATGTGAAAAAGAAACCATGGCAAAAAGCTGGAATCAATTTAAAAAAAAAAAAAAAGCAGATGGTTTTATCCTACTCTTCTACACAGCAAGACAAGAAAGGAATACTAACCAACTCCTAATCACAGCCAGGGATGTTTAAAGCTAAACAATTGCTAATTTTAAAACATGTCATCTAAGAAAGCAATGAATGAGTTTGGCTTTAAATTTGTTCTTTCTTCAGGGAAAAGAAATAGCAGAGGTATTTAAAATTAAACAGGACATTCACAATTAATCTGCTTTTTAATTAACTTACTCTGCTGCTGTAAGTGATTCTGCATTTATTCTCATTCTTTCAAAAACTCCAAAGTGCTACTTCTGACCTGTGATTTACTGTTGCTGTACATCTTTATAAGCAGTACTTTAGTTTAAGTGGCAGTTGCATATTAATTACAAAGTTAATTATGTGCTATGTAATCATGCTGTAATTCATTAGTTTACTCCAAAGTGTGAAAGGATAACGCTAAATGGAAGACCTGATGGAGAGTATTTTAGCAATTTGCGTCTTCACATCAAATATTCAAAATATTAACCAGAAAATACTGTCTGCACTTAAGCAAACCTAGAAAAATGCTCATTGTGATTCTAACAATTATGCTTAAACTTCTCCTCCTTAAAAGTTATAGCAATATTATCAAGGTGAATGAAGTACTTCTTCTAAAACCAAGTGCACATCTAAACTAATTGCTTGGACCTGAGTCAAATATCAGAAATACTTAACGAGTTCCAGTATCCAAACGTGGTACTTCTTGACATGACTTATCCTCAAAAAAAACAAAACAGGTCCTCAATGCTTTCTGAAATTGGATTTCTTGAATATGTTCCAGCTTGAAAATCTAAACACTGAGACATCATCTAGTATAAACCACAGTCAAAGATGTATGCTACAGGCTTTTATGGTTCTTCATTACTGACACTGCATAAAGTACCAATGCCCAGGTAATTTACTACTGGTTTCTGTCCAAAATTTGCAGGGAAATGTGACTCTTGTTTGTGCAGATTTCAAAATAAACCTGTTACTACAGATCTATGTTTCCCAACAGAAGTATTGAACGCAAGTGTAAATATTTATTTTTGAGATAATGATTTTTGGTGAAGAATGAACTAAAGCACAATATCATAAAGCTGTCTCACCATTGAGATTTAATTACCCCTGGAACTATCCAGCTTACTCCAATCAATAAAAAATACAAAACCTATATTTTACAAAGATGCTCTTAGTCATGAAGAATTCTTTCCCAGCTTCTAAGCCCTCCGCCTGAAGTATTCCAGCATTTACTGTTCTTCAAGAAGAACTGCTGGTTTTCAACACCAATTCTTCACAAGTCGTACGTAATCTTTTTTTTCTTTCCATTAGCTATGACTAGGATGCAAAACGATGCTCTTTGTGTGACATCAGAAGTCAACAGAAGTAGGAGTACCTGCTCCTAAAATGAACAACTCACGATAAGAAACACTTTAAAACCCATGATAAAAAGCAGCTCAATCATTTAAAATAAAATTGCAGATAGAAAAATAACTCTGCAAAGGCTCTGGTTTTTTCAGTACAGAGCTTACACCTTGGAGCTATTTTCACTTACAAAAATGAAGCCTACTTCAACGACTGATAACTGAAAAAAAAAAAAAATCAAGACTTGTATCATGAACAGAGTTGTAAAATGTTGTGCAGTGTTTTGGTTGCATAATCTTTATGATCAGGCAGACTCTATTAAGAAAAAGAAGCCCTAACTTTCCAGAAAAAGCATCAATATATTACCAAATCTATGATTGTTAGTGGTCCCATAATTGAGTCTCATAGGCTAAGCATGTTTCACTTTGAGGTTATTTGTGAAAAATAAAGATCGGTATTTTACAGGTGAATTATGACAGTCAAACTACTAAAAGCTTTTCACTCCTTCAAATTCTTAAAGCTCTGTTGATAAAACATCATAGGAGCCTTAAAGTACAAATAGAATGGAGAGTAACTAATGATCCTGGTCACCAACCTGGAAAAACATGGGCGTGTTGGAGCGGGTCCAGAGGAGGGCCGCGAGGATGCTCAGAGGGTTGCAGCAGCTCTGCTATGAGGACAGGCTGAGAGAGTTGGGGCTCTGCAGCCTGGAGAAGGCTTCAAGGAGACCTGATAGTAGCCTTCCAGTATCTGAAGGGGGCCTACAGGAAGGCTGCAGAGGGATTATTTACAAGGTCTTGCAACGACAGGACAAGGGGCAATGGGTTTAAACTGGCAGAGGGGAGATTTAGACTGGATGTTAGGAGGAAGTTCTTTGCAGTGAGGGTGGTGAGGCACTGGAACAGGTTGCCCAGGGAGGTTGTGGCTGCTCCCTCCCTGGAGGTGTTCAAGGCCAGGTTGGAGGAGGCCTTGAGTGCCCTGTACTAGTGGGAGGTGTCCCTGCCTATGGCAGGGGGTTGGAACTAGTTGATCCTTGAGGTCCCTTCCAGCCTTACCATTCTATGATTCTGTGATCCAGTGGGGAAAAAAAAATTATATGGTACTACTGAAAACTTAAATATAGCAAAAGAGCATACTGTTTCATATTACTGCAATTTCAGCATTATGTATATATTTATAGATAGGTCTGAGCTGGTTACTTAAACATTTTAAAACAGCAATTAAAGAAAATGCACAGGCACCACTCTTTAAAAAAAAACCTAAAAAATTCAAACCTGAAGTCTATGTACAAGCCTTTAGGTGCTCTGTAGGTTCAGCTAAAAATAAACATGTTTTCTTTCTTCAAGTGCTGTGGTCATGGATTTTGCACTAAGAAATGTAGTTACATTAATTTCAAGCTCCACTAGAAAAAAATATTTTGTCCAATATAAAAGGTAAAAGACAAATTAGTGAAAAAAGTACGTTGTTTGAAAGTAAAATTGCAAGTACCACAACAGCTAATCAAAAGTAAAGCATTTGCTCCCCCTTCAGAAACAGCCACAAGACATTTAGCTTTGTGTGTAACGCTAGCATTTGCTAAGCTGTGAAACTGATTTATGTCTGCAGGGAACTGGTTACAGATCACCCAGATTACTGACAACTTTGGCTTCTCATTCAGAACAAGTACCTAACACATGTACTAGAATCATAGAATGGTAAGGTTGGAAGGGACTTCAAGGATCATCTAGTTCCAACCTCCTGCCATATGCAGGGACACCTTCCACTAGTACAGGCCACTCAAGGCCTCATCCAACTTGGCCTTGTTCTAAAGTATATGGTATGAAATAGATCCCTATATTTTGTGCTTTATAGAATCCAAAAAGCTGGTTTTTTGTTATTTGGTTTTTAAAAAAAAAAAAAAAAAAAAAAAAAGATAATGCACCCAAAACTCATCAACAATTAACAAACAAACAAAGGCCCCAGCTTGAATTCTACTCAGTCCTATGGTAGAAAGTAGTAGTCTTTTATTTCTCTACGGTGGTGTGGAAAACATTTTAAGAACAAGTAAAGCTTTTTTAAAAAAAGTTAAAATAATTTATGTAATTTAATTTCAATGGAATGTTGTTAAATGGTTGACTCATCCTTCAAGGTTTTTCAGTGATTTCTGCACAGAAAAAGATGACATTTTTGGTTTGGTTAGTGACTTAGCAAAAGGACCAACCACTCTCACGTTATCAGAAATGACTTTGGTATGGATTCTTAATGTGAGCTATCTCACAGAGAGGCTTTAGCTTAAACTAATGGCCCAGGTTCCATCAATAGCGAATGGAGAGCAGTACTTTGAGGGCAATTTGTCCCTTGCTAAGACAGACCTCGAAATTGGGAGGCAGGATACCTATATTGGTCCACTGACTATAACATAAGTCTAGACAACTTCTTAAGAAACCAGAGTCTTTACTGACTTGGTGGATGATGCAGACTTTTTAGTCCCTGCCTCCTATTTGAAGGAATAAACTCTTATTTCCTTGACACTTCTGAAATTGTGTGCTAACGTTACGAAGTGCACTGATTTTTGTTTGGGTAGAATTAGAAGTATCTGAAAAGAGAGTCCTTAATTAGTACATGATAGTAGGTTTCTCACTGCAAAAATATTAGAAGTGTTTCTTACATAATTAAACTTAGTTTGTGGTAAATTGTATGTAAACGTGATCCTGTACATTTTACTTGTCAATTAGCACAGTGTAAAATGTCACTTCTAAAAATGTCTAAAAAGAAGTATGGTCTAGAGACCTTTCTAGGGGTTTGATTTTTGTATAACATAGGTGGTTTATGTGTGTGCTGGTTTGAGGTTAATTAGAATATTTTAATAGAGAAAATTACACTATAGGCTGTGAAAGGAAAACATCATGATGTCTACTTCACTCATACGCTTGCTGGAGAATTGTTTGGGAACAATATCCAAAATATATAGGTAAGGTCAGTCTCTGTCTGACTCTTGCTGGAACAGCAGTTGCTGGGGTGATCTAGCAGCTTCTGCCTCTAACTCCTCTGCCGATTAATTTTCACTAACCACTTTTCTTCTAACCCCCCTGGCTGATCCTCCTAATTTACCTTGCACGTAAGGCAAACCTTGGGGTAAGGTACAGGGGTGGGGAGAAGGTGGAAGGGTGGCTGGGAGCCCCTCCTGGGGTCTCTGATTTCTGGGAGAGGTGTTGTGTTTCTGTATTACCTTTAACTTGTATATTTCTGTAATTATTCCTGTCTATAGTGTATATATCTGCTTGTACATTGTGCTGAGTTGTAAATAGAGCTTCAGTCCTTAACTTCCAGCCGGTTGAGTTCTAGTCTGGGTCATTTTACAAAATGTGGGGGGGCAGGGAACTCCAAAACTTTCACAATGTGACATATTCACTAATTTATATAAGCCTCATTCTCTACACTAACATGCAAAATGACATGATTTTCATACATGTAATAAAACGGGAGAAATGTATACATTATTTGGAACCCTAGTTAAGGGATCTAGAAAGTCACATTTAATGCTTCTGTCATTCCTCCCACAGAAGCCTGAGCAAGTCATAGGGTCTTCCTGTGTATTTAACAGTACTGGAGTAGAGATAATGAACCCTCCGAGGTTGTTATGAAAATAGATACTAGATACATAAAAAATTATGAACTACTCAATTAGCGTAATCACACAGGTAACATAAAAATAGCTAGGTGAAGTATATTGCAACATAAGTGTTTTCTTTAAATTAAATACATCTCTCTCAGATATGCACAAAACAAAATTACAAAGGCTTACTGAGAAGAATACCCTGAAAGAAGACAAGCCTAGAGTCCAGTAAGATGTATTACCACCATTAGTTATAGAAAAATACACAAATTACAGGACTCTGAGATTGCTTAGGTTTTTTGTCCTTATCAGAGAGTTTATTCTAGTGCAGATTTTTGAAAAATAACATGAAGAACATAACACTTTGGGTAAGACCATTAGCACATTCTTGTTTGCCCCAGCATAACCTTAAGAGAGGAGAGTGCTACTGATTTACAACTTTGAAAGTAAGCAGAATTGCAAATCACTCACACATATCTTCCTTATCACCCTTCTCAGGACATGCAGGCACGTAATGAATTCCCAGAAACAGACAGGCCATCACCTCATCCCACCTTTGCTAACATTATGCTTGCACTTCTCATTTGCTGCTGGCTGGCTGTTTAGCTGTCCTGGTGCACGTTTTTCTCTTCAAATGGCTCACAGCTCCTGCAAAGGCAGCCTGCCATTCACCAACTGCTGTTTACAAAGCAGGCTTCAGCTCTGTGCTGATTACCAACTACCGGGCAATCAAGACAATACACTGTTTTACCTAATAGTTGACATCTGGATGAGCTGTATTATTAAACAAAAGAAGGCTCCATTGTTGAGCAAGTACAAGTGTATATGAAAGCTCAGAGTTTGTTTCCAAATTGGAGAAGTCGTATATCCACCAATGGTGCTCTTAAACCCATTTTCCCTTAGTCACGTTTAAGATGAACAGCAAAGCTGGGTTTGCTCCTTTCAGAATTAAGCACTTTGGTCTTGTTCTTGTAATTCAGTTCCTCATCAAACATCATTTCTGGCCACTACAACCAAGTTTTGGTTACTCCTCTTAACCATTCGACTGTGTGTAACTATTACTAAGTAGGAAGGCTGCATCCTTGCTCAATGTATGTGTAACAATTCAGACAGCATGCTCAATGTGGAAAGTCAGCTGAAATTTCCTTACCACTTCCCCTACCAGGCATCTGTATCACAAGTGTAGTTACTAACTCCAGATCTTGACTGGGGGGGGGAAAAAAAAAAAGCAGAATCACAAAACACCATACCCAAATCTTCCAGCTAAGGATGCCTCCACACATTTACACTTAAAATCTTTTCAAGTTCAATTCACTTCTTCCTAAGAAAACATTTCCCAAGACTTTGTTTGTCAGACAATGGTCCTTCAAAGGTTTATCCATCTCCACAGCCATGGTGAAGTCTCCAAAGCCTCTTCAGTTGCTTGTACCAGTAGCAGAACAGAAAATAAATTTAATGGGAGAATCTTTTTTAATGCTAAAACCAGGAGTGCCCTCTAGTGAGATTCCACAGGGAGCAGGTCTGGATAACATTTGTTAGCTAGAGCTTCTTTATCTTCACAGGTGGTCTGATCTGTTGGGAGTGTAATTACTATAACGTGCTTTCCATAATGCAACACCAAATATGGAAAAGCAAGAGCAGGCTGTGGATTTATGCAGCACCGATGGGCCACAGAACTGGCACTGACTGGCTGGTTAGGGAAACCCCAGGACTAATGCAGTTGCATAAAGTCCCATCACGTACACGCAGTAGCGCTACAGAAGGGTTATTTGCTCAGTAGCGGGGAATGCCTGGGCTCAGATTCAGGTTTAGTTAACATGAGTATGAGTTTCATAAACAGACATCAAACACAAACTCAACTAATCATAGTTGGCCTCTTATTATTTGCTTTGAAATGCTCTCCTCTAATCTCTCAATCTGCTTTATTCTGCCATTCGTATTTATAAGACTAAAACTACTAACATTGGAAACGATACAGAAACGAACAGGTCCAGACATCACCTACGCAGACAAAATGCAGCCCACGTGATCAGACAGGCTGATTGAGAATTTCTGTCTGCTGTTGTTTTGTACTATAAAAACCTGCTGATCCATTGGCAACTTAGAGCAATTCTGAATCTTCTAGTGTGCCTGGTAGCAGTGCTTGCTGTGTAAGCCTTGGTCTGTTTTCTAAATTATTAGTTCTTTCTTGGTCAGTTCATGATGCAGTTCTTTTGTAGGACTAAAAATATTGCATATCCAGCTTTGTTACCGCTAAATAGAAAGAAAGCAAGAAAGAAGGAGACAGTCCTAATCTTTTGGCCTTCAAAATATACACAGAGTTTTACAAACAAAAAGGAAGGGGACAGAACAAGTTCTGTATTGGAGACCACAGAACAATGAAAGTAGTGGAACAGTCCTGGATATTGATAGTTATATACACAGTAAATTCAAAGAGACCGATAGGCATAATCACACCGAAGAAAGAGTCGTGTTGTGCTATAAGTGGGCAAGTGACAAGTGGAGTCCCTCACCAATCAGTCCTGGGACCAGTCTTGTTTAACATCTTTGTGGGCAACATGTACAGTGTCATTGAGTGCGCTCTCAGCAAATTTGCTGATGATACCAAGTTGTGTGGTGTGGCCGACATGCTGGAGGGCAGAGATGCCATCCAGACGGACCCTGACAGGCTGGAGAGGTGGGCCCAAGCCGACCTCATAAAGTTCAACAAGCCCAAATGCAAGGCCCTGTATCTGGGTCGGGGCAATCCCAAGCACCAATAGAGGCTGGGCAGCGACTGGCTTGAGAGCAGTCCTGAAGAGAGGGACTTGAGGGTGCTGCTGGACAAGAAGCTCAATATGAGCCACCAATGTGCTCTTCCAGCCCACAAAGCCAACCAGACCGTGGGCTGCATCAAGAGAAGTGTGGCCAGCAGGTCGACAGAAGTGATCCTCCCCCTCTACTCTGCACATGTGAGACCCCACCTGGAGTACTGCATCCAGTTCTGGAGCACCTATTACAAGAGGGATATGGATGCACTGGAATGTGCCCAGAGAAGGGCCACAAGGATGATCAGAGGGCTGGGTTACCTCTCCTATGACGAGAGACTGAAAGAGTTTGGGCTGTTGAGTCTGGAGAGAAGAAGGCTCCGATGTAACCTTATTGTGGCCTTTTACTATCTTAAGGGGGCCTACATGAAAGCTGGGGGGGACAGTTTTTACCAGGAGGTCAAGCAGTGATAGGAGCAGGGGGAATGGAAGAAATCTAGAAGTGGGTAGATTCAGACTGGATGTTAGGAAGAAGTTCTTCACCATGAGGGTGGTGAGACCCTGGAAGGGGTTGCCCAGCAAGGTGGTGCAAGCCCCATCCCTGGAGGTGTTAAAGGTCAGGCTGGATGAGGCTCTAAACAGTCTGATGTAGTGTGAGGTGTCCCCAACCATGGCAGGGGGTTGGAACTAGATGGTCCTTGTGGTGCCTTCCAACCCTGACTGATTCTATGATTCTAAGTCAGACAGAGCACAGTGAGAGAACTGCAGAGTTTACCGTTTAATATAAAAAAAACCCATCTCTTAGGAAAGCTCTCACTAATTATGTAAGTGAACAAGATAGCAACAGTATAAAGAATACAAACAACAAGAGAATGAGAAAGGTGGTGTTTTACAATGGGAAAATAAGTAATTGCTCCTGAGATAGGATCCTGGAGTGTGTTTTTGTCGATAGTTAATTTTCACTAACACAAGATACTCTATATGGAAGAGTCGACAGAGTTAACTATAACAATAAAAGAAAGGACAGATGGAGGACAAATGTCTTCTTTCCCTTCACATATTTGTGAAGTGCTTCACTTCTCATACGTCCCAGACTAGGTACCACAACTAAAACTAAATATACTTCATATGCCTAATAGGATACAGTGGCCTTCACCTTTATGTCAAGAGTTCGAATGCAAGCCCAATCAGTGGTGACAAAGTGTTGCCACCATCTGCCGGTTTAGCAGACTAGATGAGAAGAGAAAGGTTGTTCAGCTCAGTCCCATTGTTAATGGGCAGGTGTCTCCATCACAGAAACAACAGTCCTGAGTGTCACTAACTGAAAGTTGAATCAGAGAGGTCAAGAACCGAATGCACATAAAACCTGAATTAATAGATTAAAGAGTCCCTCTAGATAAGAGTCAAGGCAGTTGTATGCTTGCTGTATACATAAAGAGCATTTCAGTCTTCAGGGCTTGCAGTTCCATGCCTATCACTGAATCAAATTAATTTTTAAATGGAAACAGAATTGAATAAAACTATTTATAATTGGATTTAAATTTAGCTATTAGGCTGGTTCCCATTTTCTTTAGCATCAGCTGGAGGTACACAGAAGTGTATGCATATACAGAAGCGTATGCATATCTTGGGCTTATACAACTGCACTGCCAAATATCAATAACCTAAATGTTCACAGTTCAGTTCCTCCAGCTTGACAGACAGCAGATGTGGCTACAGTCACACCATGGCTATTTCACACACTGCTAGTGTGTTTCATCCAATAGGCTTGTGAAATCACACACTTTTTAAAGTTTTGAGATCAGTAGTGACAGTGCTGGGGACGTGCACTGTTTTTTACCGATATTAATATAAACAGAGAATCCATATTTTTTCTGTTCTTGCAGAATTTGGTATTTACAAATAAAATGTTTTGGTATAGCTATCGTAACTAAATTTGTTATATTGATACTGACAAGAAACACTTCTTAGCTTTTACTCTTTATAATTTAAAATCCTTTATTGTTAACAGTATTGATAGGAGTACCTCAAAACACTAAGCCTTTATATACTTAGTCCAGAATATTTTTCTTTCCATTACACATAAGTATTTTTTAGTTCTGCTTAGATCCTTTGAAATCAGATCATAATTACCTCATTTTGATTCTTACAGTAACTGCTGTGCTGGAGTCAACAGCACAAGGGAGATGCAGATGCCCAAAGACGATCACATGAAGCATTAGCTTCTAAAAATTCTGGGCAGATAGTAACTTGGCTCTTCTTCTTGCCAACAGAAGTAATCTGTGCTCTGTGCAGTTTAGAGCATGTATGTATATACATATCTTTGGGTACATTAATAGGAGCAAAAGGTTTAGCCAATGAGGAGGAGCTTACTGAGACTTGCCCAACAATTCCCCTATTACAAATTCTGAAGCTCTACTTTTTGCAAATCAGATATTTCTTGTCACAGTACACAACAGCAGCTTTCAACATCACTTTGAGAAACATGATATTGCTCTCTTCTACCCTGTAACTTCCACTGTTTCTCACTTTTATCTTCTGTGGAGTATGCTTTTGGATGTTTCCCATAATTTATATGAATAACGGAATATCAAATAAATATTATCATTATTATTAGTAAAGATGAATATTTAAAACAAAAAGCAAATCAAAAGCTCTTATTCAGAAAGTCCTTAAAAATCCCCAAACAACAAATAACAAGAGAAGGTTGTAGGGACTTATTAGTTTCTTCACGAACCCACAATAAATTACACCTCATGTAATTCTCACCCAACACTGACACACACCCAAGTAAACTGTATTTTCTTATGGAAGAAAGAAATTCTTTTCTTGCATCACACTTGAAGGCAGTAATACACTTCTTGAGAATTAACTGTCCTTCACAGATTTTACCTGTGTTTGGCATAGCACACATGTAAGTGCATCAACGGATGAAGTTGATACAGTAAATAAGAAGATGTCCCAGCAAATAAGGGAGTATTTTTGACAAGTATTCACCAGCAATTACTATCCATATTCCAAACACTGAGTAGCTGCAGTAACAGGAATGGGCAACATCTTAATTCTGATAGCATCATGCTCCAGGATGAAATGGGTCATTTCAAGAAAATGGACGATGACTCTACTCAAGGTTTGTTTTTATAACCACCAGCAGGTCAACTGTGGAATAACAGCACATTATCATTTATGCCCAAGCCATGCTTACCACTTAGCCACCATGCAATTTTGTTTTGCCTTACTGAAAAGCTTCTTTTCCATGGACTTGATGGATGGACCACTCGCTGGATAAGGAATTGGCTGGATGGTCGAACCCAGAGAGTGGTGATCAACAGCACAATGTCCACCTGGAGACCAGTGACAAGTGGTGTCCCTCAGGGGTCAGTGCTGGGACCAGTGCTGTTTAACATCTTTGTCAGTGACATGGACAGAGGAATGGAGTGCACCCTCAGCAAGTTTGCAGATGACACCAAGCTGTGTGGCACAGTCGACTTGCTAGAGGGCAGGGATCCATCCAGAGGGACTTGGACAGGTTGGAGAGGTGGGCCCAGGCCAACCTCATGAAATTCAACAAGGCCAAGTGTAAGGCCCTGCACCTGGGTAGGCACAATCCCAAGCACAAATCCCGTCTGGGTGGTGAATGGCTGGAGAGTAGCCCTGAGGAAAAGGACCTTGGGGTCTGGGGTGATGAAAAGCTCAACATGAGCCTGCAGTGTGCACATGCAGCCCAGACAGCCAACCGAGTCCTAGGCTGCATCAAGAGAAGCGTGGCCAGCAGGGCAAGGGAGGTGATTCTGCCCCTTTACTCTGCTCTCGTCAGACCCCACCTGGAGTACTGTGTGCAGTTCTGGAACCCTCAGCACAGGAAGGACATGGAAGTGTTGGAGCGGGTCCAGAGGAGGGCCACAAAGATGATCAGATGGCTGGAGCAGCTCTCCTATGAGGACAGGCTGAGAGAGTTGGGGCTCTGCAGCCTGCAGAAGAGAAGGCTTCGAGGGGACCTGATAGTAGCCTTCCAGTATCTGAAGGGGGCCTACAGGAAGGCTGGGGAAGGATTATTTACAAGGTCCTGCAACGACAGGACAAGGGGCAATGGGCATAAACTGGCAGAGGGGAGATTTAGACTAGATGTTAGGAGGAAGTTCTTTACAGTGAGGGTGGTGAGGCACTGGAACAGGTTGCCCAGGGAGGTTGTGGATGCTCCCTCCCTGGAGGTGTTCAAGGCCAGATTGGATGAGGTCTTGAGTAACCTGTACTAGTGGGAGGTGTCCCTGCCTATGGTAGGGGGTTGGAACTAGATGATCCTTGAGGTCCCTTCCAACCTTACCATTCTATGATTCTATGATTCTATGATTCATTAGAAAGGAACTACCATCCCTTTACTCTTCATCTACTGTGACAAAATCCGCATATCTAGTAGCTTCCTAATGAATTATTGCCTCCAAGTTACTCACACTCATGAGAGTTAGATGGACACAATATGCTTCCAGCTTCATCTCCAGGCTACACTATAACCCTGGAGAAATCCTTTTATTTTAGTTTCATATTTCATCTCTTCAGATTGCCCCTTTTGAAGCAGGAACAATCTGGTATTATTTCAAGACTGTCAGATATTACATAGCCACAAACTTTTCTGAAGCCTACTGTGTTCTATACATAAAATCAAACCTAAGATTCTATATTAATTGTTGTATTAGAAAATACTCTCAGAAATTACTGGGACAATATGTGAAGAGAATGGAAAAGTTCCTTCAGCTTAACATCTTCAGTGTCACCTCTCAGAATCTAAGTGTGAAACCACAAGTGGTGTCATCATACAGAGATAACAACAGTCTGCTGGCTCCCATATTATTCTGTGATGGATCAGACACAAGTACAATACATGAAGTAAGTCTCCTAATGCCTATGATATGGCTTCTGGTTTCTGCAGAAGGCTAATTTCAATAATCCAGATGATCCCTTCCTATCACAAGTTCCTGGAGAATGGACACAGCTACATTTCAATTTCTGAATGGGACCTACAGGAAGGCTGAGGAAGAGCTACAAGCAATAAGATGAAGGGCAATGGTTTTAAACTAGAGCACAGCAGATTTAGATTAGACATGAAGAGGAAGTTATTTACAGTGAGAGTGGTAAAACACTGGAAAAAGTTGCCCAGGGATGTGGTTGAGGACCTGTCCCTGGAGACATTCAAGATCAGACTTGACATGGCCCTGGGCAGCCTGATCTAGTTGGAGGTGCACAAATATGAACTTTGAGGGTGCCTTTCAATCAATATAATCTGTGAATCTGTGTTTGAAGTGACACAAACAACCTTCCTCTCTTTCACCCAAAGAAGTTTGACAGTTATGCTTTAGCAGAGGCATCCTTTTTCAGAAAGGGTTTCTCTCTTGACACTCTTCCTGGGTGTCCTTGAGACTGAGCATACTGGAATGTAACATGGAAACCATTGAACCCTACTGAAGCAATAAGGCAACCAAATGAGACAGGATGTCACTGAACTAAATAAAACTGATTTTGCTGCCATGTTTTCGATTGTTTTGCTTGCTGTGACTTTCAGAACATACTCAGCATGCCTTGCTAAAAAGAATCACTGACTTCATCCTCCTGGTTGTATTTAGCAAAAGAAAGAGAAACTTAAATCTAGAACAGCTCCAAGTTAACTCGTCTTTTTACTATTCTTGCTTACCCAAAGCATTAAAACATGCTACTATCTGGTAACTAATTCCCCACCAAAGAGTAAATGCATAACTAATTCCCTTTCACAGACTAAATGCATGATGTCTCCCAGGATGCACAAATGATGATGAAAGGGATTAGGTACACACTAGTTCTCAGTGAAGCGTTGTTATAGGCACAATTTTTCATGAAAGAGATGTAGAAAGAGGTTGGCAAGAAACACTACAGTTGTGCTGGAAATACCTTAAAAATGTAACTCTGGTCCAGTTATCACAACAGGACTGAACCACAACCCTGTATGTGCCAACTTACATAGATTGTCCCTAGAACCTATTAGTAACAAATTTTAAAACAGCTTTTTCACCATAATTCCTTGGAAGTAAGAAAGAAACCTACTGTTAATCAGTCTAAACAGTAATTGCACAGATTTCTGCTTTACATCTGTGGTTTTTAATAAACTTATTAAATCCCTTCAATCCTACAGCTGGAAGTACATGTCCAAGCTGCCCATTGTCAGCCCCCAAAAACGGCCATGAGGCACAGTGCTCATCAGACTGCTAACAGATAATGTCGTAAAGTCAGAGCATATCCTGGTCTGTTTGTAGCACTGCTGACACCGATGCATCACTCTCTGTGGCATTAGATGAAACAAGAGGGGATTCAAAGCTGTAGAACATGCTGTGGTTTCAAGGAATAACAGTAGTATCACCAACAAGAAAATAAAAAACCTTCCTTTGTGTGCGCCTCTTGGCAACTTTCAAAAACAACAGCAGCATAGGATCTCCAGAGTAATCAGACCCACACCTACTGAAGGCTACAGCCAATGATCCACCAGTAGCTTCTACTACAGAAGTGAGTTTTTGCTATCTACAATTGAGACACAACTTCATTAATGAATGTGTTTTACTAAGAAGACAAATATAATTAATGGAACTCAGGTGGGAGCTTAAATTGGTGGGTGTATCTAAAATACAAATGTAAATATGCATACAAATAAAATTAATTGCAATTTTATGACCTTGCCCAGCATCTTGGGCTTGCAATGACACCGTTCTGTGTTATGCATCACTTATGTTAGATGTGTTTCCTTACAGTTCCAGCAAACTGATCTTTGTTCTTATACCTTGAAGACAGATGAAAAAATGTTTGATTCACCTCCATACTATTCCTTACTTCACATTCTCTGACACACTCCCATGTAGTTGCCTTCTAAACCTCAATGCATCTATCTTGATTTTCTTTTCATCCTTCTGACTAATAATTTTGCTGGCAGAATTTAAATCGTCTATCTTGTCTATTCATAACTAACCAGAAAATAATCTTTCATTCAAGGTCAGGTGATCTGTTTCGTCTTACATTACTTTCAGCATTATCCTCCAAGTATTTCCTCAGTCCAAATATATACAAATAGCCATTATATTAACAGAAGCTGTACTGGTGAGAACTTCATTTTTTTACACCACTCCTATTTTGCAAGAATGATTAACACAGGAATACGCTGTTGTGAACTGCCCCAAAGTACCCTGTATTATCAATGATACATACGGACAGCAGTACATCACTGTTAAAGAGTTTCCTTGAGATTCACAACTGATGACTGATTATTATAACCCTTCCTTCACATACACAGGCTATATAAAGCATATAGTAGTGAAAACAGGTAAAGTTTGACAGACTTCATCTTCAAGACTAGGTTTCCAGGATAACAATTTTTCCTACTGGGGGTTTGATATCTCTCACAAGGGCACTTGGGCTCCAACTCCCCAGCTGGTACAGCACACAGCTTATATTATCACACTGACTAATGGGCCTAGGCAGCGGAAAGTTGCGCGTCTTACACGTTACGGCAACTTCCCTTTTTTTGAGCTACCTAATTCACAACAATAAATACACACAAGAATTTCTCCAGGATGTCCCAGAGAGAGACTCAGTGATTCAGCTAATCACACGAGGTAACCTCCAACCCAGTGTGTTCATTTAGGTAAAAGATGACAGAGCCTCTCATGAGCAATCTCATTCCTGAACCTGCCCCTGCTCTTTTCCTCCCGCTGTTGTGTCGGTTGTTTGCAATGCAGCCCCTGCACATGACTGCTATTGTCAAATCCGACACAGGGGCCAGGAGAGAGCCTTTTATCGCCCCACCACTCTCGAAAGAAACCTTATAATCACACTGCCACCACAGTATGTGACCTGTGTGTGCTCATTTTCTTGCCTCTGCCTCTTGGTGTCTCTACACATTAGACAATACTAAAAACAGAAACAGTAGTTTAGTCATAAAATTTCTTGTGTAGGGCTAAGGAAAAAGAAAAATACAGTTACACATACCAGACGACCACACATACATATGCCTCATCTCCAATTCAAGGCAAACATTTCACAGTTAGTTTCTTGGCATTTTATGTGAATATAAATTAAGTCTAACTGGGTTTTATGTTGAATGTGTCAACCATGTCATACGTAAAGCTGCATATCACAGCCTTTCAGGAGCAACAAAATGGTGAAACAAACATATTGGGGGTTCCTGACTCTCTTCAAGCACTGCTGAGTAATCTGCGGAGGCTGACGACCAAAATCATGCCATTTCGCTTTTCAATAATAACCTTGGACATGCATGACATTCTTTAGCCCTTAATGTGAGCTGCTGCAGAAAAGCCTGCCTCCTCAACCCGTGGCCACCTTCACCCATGGGCACTCCTGCTGTACCTGCCCTTCTCAAGTTGACCCATCCTTCGGGGTGTTCAACAGCACAACTGCCAGCATGGCGAAGACTCTGCATATCAACTTGCTACAATAATACTGCCACACTAGGCTGTGGGTAAATTGTGGTTTATCTCTTCAGCTCTCTCTAATTTTTTTTTTTTTTTTTTTTTTTTTTTCNACCAGGCAGAAAAGTTTAAGATTATGATAATTTTCTGTTATTCTTCTCTGGCCATGTCTGATACTTTCTTATCTGCATTTCTTTTGCTAAAGACATTTGCTGATCTTAAACCTGGCTTGAATGAATACCAATTGTTCCCTTCTGGTTTTGAAGGTACTTTGTTTGTCTACCCCATTCACTGGCCTGAAATCAGCAAGGCCTCAGATGGCTGTTGCTATGGCAACTCTGTTCATTCAACACTGGCATATAATGAAGACAATGTGTTTTCCATTTAGATGAGTTTTAGAGCAAAACAGGGAAGACTCCTGCTTAACAGTCCCTGAGAATGCCAGGGTAATACAATCAGGGGTTCTGTAGTACCAGTAAAATCATGATGTGCGACTGAAAGAGGGAAAGAAAGTTACGTTTTTGTTTCACAATAATTACAGCACTGGGCAAATTAATCAACATGTGACTGCATTTCTTTACTCTTTAAGATCTTCTCCAGCAAGAAAAATTCAGAAATAAGTGTTTTGCTCATACTTCTTCCTAGCAAAGTGGCAATTTGGACACTGTTGATCTGCTAATAAGACACCTAAAAGCTTCCTTCTCTTTCTCCTCGCTTCCATAGGCAAAGGTGTAGTTTAAAAGCACAATTAAGATGTGTGGGTATGCGCTTGGTTTTAAAACAAGCTTTCATAAATACTGACAGGTAGAATTATCAATGCAAAATCTTTCTCTGCCTGCTGTCATCTGCTGGCTACTGGCCACAGGGGCTACAACTGCAAGGCGGAGAGGGCCCCTCTGCAGTGGTGCTGCAGATCCATACTCTTTGCAGAGAAGAGTAACAGAGATATTAAAGGACTCTCTGAATACAGATATGATTCACTTTTCTCATGTATGCTCTTAGTTTTCCTCAGTTACGTTAAAAATGATGTAATTACATGTGTGTCAACAGAGAGGGAGTAAAAAGGGCTCTGATCTGTGTGAAGTGGAACAGGTAAAGGTTGCTCATGTTGCCCACTGGGCTTTGCTGTGCAATTACCGCTAAGCATAGTTACTGAGTGCCACGACTGAACAAGCAATATTTTAAAAGAGTTTCTTTTAAAAATTCCAAAAAAACATTTGCCACAAAAATTTGTTTATTCATTTGATCCATGATGTCTGGCCATTTCCTCTATTACTCTTCTCCTTTTCCTTTCCTCTTGCTCTCCCTAGCCTTTTTCTAACTTTTAATCTGGTTACCCTGTGGAGTCTGCTGAGGGGGAAAAAGAGGGAGGGAGAGGGGAGGGATTTTTTTATATCCTCAGCTAAAGCAACAACAAAGAGGAAAATGGAAACTAGGCATTATAAGTTCTTCTATTTACTCTGGAAACAGTGTCTTGAAAAGATTTCTCTTTTCCACTGTGTTTGCAGAGCAGCAGGGAACAAACACGCTATGAAGGGAAAGCCAGTTTTCCAAACTCAAGTAAGCCCAATGTTTTAAAATTCTTCAAACAGGAAACATCATGTTCTCAGTTGACATGTCCTTCGCTTAAAAAGGTTATCTCCTTATTTCACTCTGAGTAGGTAAGTGGTTTTGGAAGTAAGTTTTCTTCACGGAATCACATTTATGTCGTTTTTGTAAATGACAAAAAAGACTACTAACAAGCTGGAGTAAAGATACAGGACCTGCATTTATCTACCTTCATCATTTTTTAATCATTGTTGAAGGTAAGACTTTCAGAAGTAAGGAGATCACATGTTTTAATATACAGAAGGCTCTCTTTGCACACACAAGGGTTGTGGAATCAAAGCAGAGAAATCCTTGGGCTTCTTGGTGATTTCAGCCTTTGCATAATAGTAATTTGTAAAATTGTGTGCATACAACTGCAACACGCAAACCATCATACGATTCTGAATAGTTGTGCCACCAACTTGCTTAAAATGTCTGAAAACAAAATGTAATAATACTCTTCATGTAGATACCCACAGTAAGATATCTGATAATTCTAATTCTCTTCCAAATAGAAAACTTACACAGGCGGAGTCAACTAATATTTCTCTTTTACCAAGTGAGTTGTGCTTGATGTGCTATAAAATTTGGAAATATGTATGTAGTTTGTAATGCTAAAGAGGAGGAAGATGATGTACATCAAGATCTGTGCTTGCTCCTCTGCACTTCTGCAGCTGAAGAAAGCAGTCAAGTTTACGTCTGTCAGATCTTTTCTGGCACTTCACTTGTGCTGACAGCCTACAGCCTTGCTTCAGTTCCTACAAAGCTCAAAACCTGCAGCTGCACTAGCCGGCATGCCTTTTCTCATTCTTTCCCTCTACCCCTTTACTCTCCCCTTTCACTCCCTCACCTTTGTTTCAAAATGTGTGGGGTTTTTTGTTGTTGCTGTTGTTGTGGTGGGGTTTTTTTGGTATCTTGATCAAAAACATATAGTCACCAAATCTGACTGGGCTCCAAGAAAAGAGAAAGACTGGATTTGAAGGTATGACTACAACTATGTTGTACATGCACTCACATACACTTTCCTCTTCCAATTTCAAACAGCTACCTATCGCACTGACCTCACTTACCATCAGAACAGCAAAAAAGCAGACATCGTTTATGCAAGGAAGACAGTAATGTAAATCAGGACAAGCCCAGGAGTACTTAAATGTAGATTCATTGTCATTTCAAACCTTGAGACATCGCTCCATGGCTGCTGCCAGCCGAATCAAGACTCAAGGTTACAATTCCCCAGATAACATGATGGACAAGAGCATTTCATAGCTTCAGTTCAAAAAGTGTTTTTGTTTAAGTCTAGTATCACAGGTATCTTCAAAATACTGCAAGAAATAACACAAGTTCTTACCAAAATTGCTGTATTCTCTACAAGGTACAAAACCTCAACCAGCTGTTAAATTTCAGAGTCTGCACAAAGAACTGTATTGCTGAGTAACTATACTGGCAAATGAAGTTACGCTGAAGTCTTTGAAGCATTAGAGATAAATTGTACAATAATACGCAGGTCAAACTATTCACTAAAGGACTCGTTTGTTTTCTTTCCTCCTCTCTCCTCTGAAGACAGAACTGCTGTAGGAGCAGTGGTGAGTGGGGCAGAGTTGCAAAGGAGCAGGACAGAAACCAAAAGAGCAGAGCTTGCAACAGCAGAGGGCTGTTTTTTCTAGATCCACGTCTCAGTTAATCCACACAGACAAGGCAGCAGCACTAAGCGTCACCTTTTCAGAAACGACGACAATTTCAACAAGATTCAGGCATGAATCTGTGGTGTAATTCAGTATTGCTTGTCAGTGTTTGTACCACACTGGCATCTCAAGGCTCTCAGCACAGACCAACATACCAGCACAGGAGATGCTGCAGGGGCCTTGACTATAAATGTGAATACTCCCACAAACATCAAGTGATTATTCTCCACGGTTCAGCCATCTCAGTCTTTGCACGCAAGGTAGGGGAGAGGCTAAAGTGGCTCTGCAGCCACTTTATGTGTGCACATCAGCCGTGAGACACAGGATTGGCACCAGCCTTGTGCCAGGAACATTTCCCCTGCCGGGGTTAGTTTAGGTGCACACAAGTCTAAATTAATTCATACATTCTTGTATGCAGAGCACCCCTCCTTCTATCAGTTGAGGACTCTGGGGCATGCAGTGTAGCTGCTGAGCCAAAGTTAGCAGGTTGGGCCTCTGCACCAGGGAAAGCTTCCCATGCCGCAGTGCCAGCAGTTGAGGAAAAGGGAAATAAATGACAAAAACATCTTCTGGGCTTATCACCTTACACCCTGCAGAGGAAGTGGAATCAGTGAAGACCGGGCACAGTAGGGTTGCTCATCCTGAAGATATCCTAGATTCCTAACTTCTTCCATGCTTCCTAATTTATAAACCTGTGCCTTCCTCAGCAGTAATGCTACTTCTGCAAAAGGCCCAGCAGAGGCACATCCCACAAGCTGAGGGGAGCTCAGTCCCCAGGCCAGCAGCAGTTGATGAAGAGACAGACAGAAGCACTGGATCTGAATAAGCAGGCTCAATCTCTGCAGCTGAGGCAAGCACAGAGTAACATGGGAAGGCGGACACATGCTTATAGAGAAGAGAGGAAGTGAACCCCTCAAAGATATGCTGGGAATTCATGGTGTAGATGATACTGAAACCAAAGAATTCCTGTTTACACAAACAAAAGAAAGTAATTTATCAGCTGATGTTTAATGTCCTTGTTCCAGCTACTTCTGTGAGCTGTGAGAATGTGTATTGGCTGTCTCAAAGTAGTAGCAGTTTTTCAATCTGTGCTGAAACCCTGTGGGTTCTTGAAAAAGAAAACATTTTCTTTGTATTTGACAAATAATTTCTGCTTTTGTCGTCTATGCATGTATAGTGGCTAGCAAATTACAGCCAGGTTGGAAGTGTGCTGCCTCCTGGTAATACCATAGATAACTGGAAGTGTCATTTCTGCATTAACAGTCTGAAGAGTGAGAAGAATTTTTTTCCTTTCATTAATGAACTAACGAATGTCAGCAACAACAACATAAGCAGCAGCATATATTTGACAATTCACTATTTACAAAATTACAACATTTGCAAAAGTTTCCAGGGAACTTTTAAATTCAAATAAAAATTGGAATTTTCTTTTAACAAGTTTTGACTGTCTTTAAGCAAGCTGATTAGCTCTTAAGTGACTGGACTTGCCCTACACTGGTTTTGTTAGAATGAACCACTGAACACAGGGCATTGTCCTACTGAGCATCCACAGTATCACAGTATCACCAAGGTTGGAAGAGACCTCAAAGACCATCAAGTCCAACCCATTACCACACACCTCAAGACTAGACCATGGCACCAAGTGCCACGTCCATACGCGCCTTGAACACCTCCAGGGACGCTGACTCCCCCACCTCCCTGGGTAGCCCATTCCAGTAGCCAATAACTCTCTCAGTCAAGAACTTTCTCCTCACCTCCAGCCTAAACTTCCCCTGGCATAGCTTGAGACTGTGTCCTCTTGTTCTGGTGCTGCTTGCCTGAGAGAAGAAAGCAACCTCCTTCTGGCTACAACCACTCTTCAGGTAGTTGTAGACAGCAAGAAGGTCCCCCCTGAGCCTCCTCTTCTCCAGGCTAAACAACCCCAGCTCCCTCAGCCTCTCCTCATAGGCCCTGTGCTCGAGGTCTCTCACCAGCCTCGTTGCCCTTCTCTGGACACACTCAAGCACCTCAATGTACTTCTTAAAATGGAGGGGCCCAGAACTGGACACAGGACTCAAGACGTGGTCTAACCAGTGCAGAGTACAGGGGGAGAATGACCTCCCTGCTCCTGATGGTCACACTATTCCTGATGCAGGCCAGGATGCCATTGGCCTTCTTGGCCACCTGGGCACACTGCTGGCTCATGTTCAGGTGGGTGTCAATCAGCCCCCCCAGATCCCTTTCTGTTTGGCTGCTCCCCAGCCACTCCCACCCCAGCCTGTAGCTCTGCATGGGGTTGTTGTGGTCAAAGTGCAGTACCTGGCACTTGGATTTGTTGAGCTCCATCCCCTTGGACTCTTCCCATCTGTCCAGGCGGTCGAGGTCCCGCTGCAGAGCCCTTCTGCCCTCCAACCCAGCAACATCAGCCCCCATAACATGTTCAAGTAAATTAGAAGTACTTTTTTCATCATATTCGTAAACATAGGTGTCACTTTCACATAAATTCTTCCTCATCTCAGGAACAATTACTAAGCAAACTGGAAGTTGAGATTTTTTCAATGAATCAGCAAGAATTTTCATTTTCAAGATAATATATAATTTGTACAGAACTAAACATGATCTAAGTCTTCATTAGGTAATTAACTAATTTCAATATTAAGCACAAAGTTCTTAATATTTGACATTCTTTCTAGATGACAGCCACCATTACAATGATAATTTTAAGAACAGATAATTTTTTGCTAGGGAATGAGGTTTGGTAGATATTCAGTAGCTCTCTGTTTTCCCTTCTGTGTTATAACAGTGCACCAGCTCACGAGTGTTGTCTAATAAAGATATTACAACTCTAGCAAACATCATGGCTAAACTAAATCCTAATGTAAACTACCGTTAGAGGGGTATTACACTGTTTTCATTTGCTCCGTGCGTTGCAGACTTTAGGATAATAATATTGCTCAGTAATAGCGATAGCTTAATTTCATGTTGTAACACCCTAATGACTTTATTGTTTCACTCCCATTCCAATTCCAATAGCTATTACCATTTAAACACCTGTATTATCAAAGTGTTGTGGTTGAGTACCTTCTGGATAATTTACTTACGTTACAAAAGACTAATTCAAAGACAGACGTTTCCCTAACTGTCGCACCATTTATCTTTTTAGCAGAAGCCATCAGAAAAGTACCTGGCGACAAGGGAGAGGCTGAAGGACAGAGGAAGAAAAGATGACACATTTTTGACTTTTGAAGCATTCCTAAAAAAAAATTCAGAGCAAGGACTTGCTACACACAATTAAGAAATTAAAGCTTCTCAGACAGAGGTATCCAAGTACTACATTTGGGTCAGAGCAGCATAAGAATTAACTGCTTCCTCCATGGAGGCAGGCAACAGTATGTAGATCTGAATTTAATGAGTGACTACTAGAAGTCAAATTCTTAACCAGTAACTTGGACATCAAAAGAATAAGATAATAGTAATATACAACTTATCAGATAAAATATACCCTTATTAGTCTTCAGAGACATGAGATGACCAAATCAGTTCATTAAGATTCTACTGTAGTTGCCATTGATAAATATAGTAAAACTAAGTTGAAATGCCCTACCATATATTTTTCTCTTCATCTTAACAAATAAACTACCTCAAAGAAAGGGTAAGGCATTACTAAAGATCCATAAATGCTTAAAAAGCATTGCGAATATAAATTACTTTCTAAACAATCAATTCACTGGAATTTCTTTCATCACAATCTATTTAGTATAGAATCTCTCATGAGAGAGAACTACATTTTTAAATAGTTGCACATCAGTGACTTCTGAAAACCAGCCGATTTGAACTGGGGACTCTTAGGGCCACAATACAGGTGAACACCCCCTGCACATCAACCAACACACACTATTTATCCCTGTTACAAAACACCACAAAAGTTCTGTTGTACTATACATGTATCTTTTTTCCTATTAAAATTTTAGGGTTAAGATTTTAATGGGCATAATAAAGCTGGGGTGAGTAGGTTCCTTTTAGTGATTACGTTTAGGGAAAAAGGTTTACCTTAACCCCTTCTACTCCATTTCATACATTTTGGTCTTGCTTCATAACTTAATAAATCTGATTTTTACAGACTGTTATCCATAAGTGAACAGTTTGTAATTGCTTTAAGCGCACCTGTTACATTAAAATACTGTTCAACATCTACAAGGTACCACAAAAAAAGCTGTATACCCAGATGTAAAAGAAAACACTATTAAAAAACCCCAACTCTTTTCTGATCCAAAATATTTCTCACAAGTCTGACTAAACACTGCATGTTCTGCTTTTCTGAAAAAATGTCCACATTGATATTTACCAACAAATATATACAAAATCTCTGTAAACTTCTGCAGTTCATATGGAACGCAGAGAAGCATTTTTAAATTGAAAGCTCTCCCTGTTGAAATTTCTGCTAAGGATATTTAGACAGCTTCCTTATAACTCCGTTCCCTCCAGGTATGTAGTTAAATGAGGAGGTTTAATATAAACAGAAAATGTGTTTGTGCTGCACCACTGTAAAATGTAAAGGCTAACTCTCTCTGGCTAAAAGGTGTCTGAAGTATGTCGGTGCATCTCAAAATATTTGGACAAGCATGTAAATAGAGATCTTAACCGGCAATGTTCAAGTTCATATTCTCTTTTTGCCAATTTCAGCAGGATCCAGTAGCATTTCGCCAACCCATCCTGTTGAAGATTAGGTTTAAATACATCCAGTCCACCATCTCCAATTAAAGGACTAAGATCAAGGTTTGTAAAGTGTACATATTACTAGCATACTCATCCACTACAAAAACGTTGATACTCATTCAACCAACACAACAAGAACAAAAATGTTTACACAATTTTTATTTAATGTGTTTCATGTATTTAAAGAAAGCTCATGTTTAAAAGGCAAAGTATATTTGGAGGTCTAGAAGAAAAAGCTTATTCAACTGACAGTTTTGTTGTAGAAGGCAAGATAACTTGGAGCATTTATAATTATTATTTTATTACTGTAACTACTATTTAGTTACTCATGAACTAGTGAGTTCAATATCTGTTTGTTGCACTGACCCATAACACACCCTTAGGAAAGTGGTCTTGTTTTGTTGTGGGCGATTCCTATTAGAAATGTTGGAAAGAAATTTTTGAGATCACTGAACCAAAATCCCTTCTGAAAGCACTGCATTATAGGCTTGTAGTATCTGAACGTGGAATGGAAAGAACTTATCAATTAGAGACAGCTAAATTCTTGCTGACACAAAAGGGAAGAAATTTTTATTTTAACTGAACTAAGAGCTCAAAAGTTTTATTTTCGTTTTTACTCTTTTTAACATATCCTGTCACTCCAGTAATTTTCTTTGCTATCATCCACCAAATGTTAGGGAAGAACATAAAAAGGTTATAAAGAAGGGAAAAAAAAAATTACTCCTATGCAATATGCAAACCTTGGCATTGATCAGTAACCCAGAACCAATAGTAATTTCTTCTAGATGTATTATTATTGCCATAGTATAAATTATAGTCATTATTTTCATAGTCAAACATCCAGGTTTATTTTCAAAACAGGAAGATGTTTACATAACATTTTTGAAGAGGGGGAAAAAACCCAACATTATTTCAGCCTCTTCTAATTGACTCTTAGTATTGACTAAATTATGGTGATTCGTTTGTTCTACACAGAAAACAACTGTCCTCTGGTTTAAAAAAAAAAAAATTATATTAGCTTTTAATTTCCATTTTCAAAGGGATGTTTATGGAATATTTAAATTTGTAATAATTTTTCCTAGCATATATAATAACTGGTGTGTGTTTTTTCTTGTGTTCCCCATTTGCCCACTCCATCCACCCTTCACCTACATTACAATTAAAATTATGGATTTACATTACAATTGGGATACTTGCCTAAGTGTCCATGCACAATATAACGAACCACTAACTTAAGACGGTGAAAAAACTAATGGTGAAAAAATTTCTTAGCTTTTCACAGTATCACAGTACCTCCAAGGTTGGAAGAAACCTCAAAGATCATCAGTCCAACCTGATACCACAGACCTCAAGACTAGACCATGGCACCACGTCCAAACCCGCCTCGAACACCTCCAGGGACGGTGACTGCACCACCTCCCTGGGCAGCCCATTCCAATAGCCAATGACTCTCTCAGGCAAGAACTTTCTCCTCACCTCCAGCCTAAACTTCCCTTGGTGCAGTTTGAGACTGTGTCCTCTTGTTCTGGTGCTGGTTGCCTGAGAGAAGAAGGTAACCTCCTCCTGGCTACAACCACCCTTCAGGTAATTGTAGACAGCAAGAAGGTCTCCCCTGAGCCTCCTCTTCTCCAGGCTAAACAATCCCAGCTCCCTCAGCCTCTCCTCATAGGGCTTGTGCTCGAGGCCTCTCACCAGCCTTGTTGCCCTTCTCTGGACACGCTCAAGCAACTCAATGTCCTTCTTAAATTGAGGGGCCCAGAACTGGACACAGTACTCAAGGTGTGGCCTAAGCAGTGCAGAG
>VWZE01018869.1:108574-120542 GCA_013396675.1 Eubucco bourcierii
CAGAAACTGTTAGATCGCCCCAGCAGCTCCTGCTCCAGCAAGCGACAGAGAGAGACTGACTTATCTATTGTTTTGGTTAGTGTTCCCAAACAATTCTCCAGCAAGCCTATGAGTGAAGTAGACATCATGATGTTTTCCTTTCACAGCCTACAGTGTAATTTTCTCTATTAAAATATTCTAATTAGCCTCAAACCAGCACAGCCTCAACTGCAGACTGCCTTGTATTTGAGAAGTTACAGGAACTTTTTCTGACCTTTCAACAAAACAGCAATAATCCAAAAGTTTAAAGGCAGGAAATTTCAACAAAAAAACATTGGTTTAAAAAAAATTAAGAGGTTTTTGCTGTCAATGACTCACAATATTTTCTTTCCTAAACCATTCACAAGTACTCCATGGCAGACTGTAGCGATTTTGGATTTTGCCAAAACGCATTCCCACTAAAAACCATCACTGCAACATCACCTTTCTATAGCAGTTTCAGTCCAAGGCTTAATACATAAAGGCTATGATCGACAGATCACTGCTACAAAGTCTATTCTGTCAGCAGCAGTGGGTTTTGGTTTACCTTCCTACGTCAGCTTATCATTTGCAGTAGGTCAGCAGCCGCTTGGTGAGTGGCTCTGCCAACATTGCTGCTGCAGAAGAGCAAGCTTCTGAGAAAGGGACCAGATAGCTTGAGGTGAAACCAGCTCAGCCATCCCAAGACAAGCCATGCTTCCTCATGAATCACAGCCATTAGTCATGCTTACACAACACAAACACTGCATATTTGAGCAGCAGTGTGCTTTGCTGGGGACCAGCTGCGTGCTAACTTTTACAAAGGTACTCATTAAAGCCTACATTTTCTTTTGTCTTTCAGATCTCCTAGTGCTCCCATGCCAGTTTGCTTTTGAAAATGACACTTACTGCTTCCATAAAGGCTTTGGCTTGTGGAAAAATAAGGCGGTCTGTCTAGGTGGCATTTGGGAGCTTTCTAGACAGTTCATCATAGCAGTAGCAGCAATACAGCACATCCCCACTAGTAACAGACAACTCACAGTGGTGTTGCTGCATGATGGCAAACACGTTATCCAATCTGCTTGTGTTGCAGCAACATTGTAAGCTAAACACCATTTTTTTCTTCACAAATATCCCCCCCCCGAAAAACCCTTACTCATGTTTACAGTCTAAAAAGACAAGAAACAAAAGTGGCGTAAATACTCCTCTCTAAGGCAGTGGGACCGAGTGACTTTCTGTTGAATCAGTACTTTTCTAGTTCCTTAAGCACAAAGACCCATTCTCCACCAGGACACCACAGGACACCCTTGCTTGCTGGCTTCAGTAATCTGACTGGCAGCCCCTCCTGTTGAAGAATTGCTGCTCCAGGCATCTAATCTAGGGGTTCTAGGAAAGGGGAAAAACCTCAAATTTGTTACTAAGTCAACTAGCATCTTGCTAGAGCCACCTTAATTTCTAATTACACTTAAGAAGTAACTAAGAGCAAAGACCTTAGTGAATACCCTCACTGCTATTAGCAAAGTCACATCCAAGTAACAAACACAGACAGCACAGGAATATTGCTCAAAGCAATTTCAGCTATGTGAAAAGCACATTGTATACATGTCAGGCATACTCTCTTTCTAGTGTCCTAAGTTTTAAATTACTGCATCACACGACACCTTCTCAAAGTTTCAACAAATTAACCAGTTTGATAGAAATATTATTGCAAAACAGACTCTTGGTTCTAGGCAGGAGCATAGATTAGACTGATGTATTTATCTTTCCTGACATGATAAAGCACTTAAAAAGTAATCTTTCTTATGTTATTTTGAATTAAAGAGTTACTTTGTAATTACAGAGCCAAGTCCTAGAATTGTCTATCACTTGGAAATCTCATTTGTTTCTCTTATTAAAATTTGTTAGCGTTTCAGTAGCAAAAACCTTGAAAAATATAATTCAGTGTCCTGAACACCATGAAAGTAAAAAAATCCCCAGCCGCAACAACCTCAAACCAAAACCACTCTTCTAAGAAAGTAATCAAACAAAACAACGAATATTCCATTTGTTCCTCCCCATTTGTAAGCTTTTCCAGAGAAAACCTGACAGCCTTGAAATCAGAAGCACGCATTTCCTTCCAATTACTAGTGGTAAACAATGCAAAAGATAGAGCTGAGTTCCCACAATCAACCACATTGCTGACAAAACTCGGCATAGGGAAAGAGCTCAGTCTGTGGCCAGCCACACTGTCAAAGCCCTTGTGACACGCCATGTTACACAACGAGTTCTCCTTCCACAGGGACCAGCAGTTTCTCCACATGGCAGTGTCAGCAAGTGGCCTGGATGCAAGTCAATGAACTGGAAGGGAGAGTCTCCCACGTGAAGTTCCTTTCCAGTGTCAATGCAAGCATGAAAGGAATCAGTTCAAAAGAAGAGGTGAACTGGAACAAGAGTTTCATCACATGGAATAAGGCCAGTTACTTCCCCGAAGCAGCATGAGCTGCGCTTGTTACTGTGTACGTGGGTAACAGTTACCGCATTGATCAGCTACTTCTGAATGACAACTCTTTCCCCAAGGAAGCACATATTGTGACCACAATCTAAATACACAATTTACACACCAATGCCACAGAAAAATCTCTAGTTTAATCTTGGAGAAAATACTGTGAATAATCCTACGTTATTCTTTGTAATTCTGAATGCATTTGGAAGTTTTTGAGGTCTGTGCAGTAACTTACAGCATTTATTTTTCTGAATCAATAGCAAATTTCAAACTAGAAACTAGGAAATTTTTTCCCCTTTTTTTTTCTTTTTGCTAGCAGGAATCAGACTAGGAAGGCAACATAGCTAAGGAACTTTTCTGCAGATGAATTAGGCATGAGAGTGGGAGAGCAAGGTTAAAAAGAAAACCGTATCTCCACCAAAGGCCAGTGCTCTGGAAAAAACCTTGCTACCCTTATTTCTGTTATTTGTTTTACAATATTATCTATAACACCCTTTGCCAGATACAAAAGCCAACTGTGACAAGCATTCTCCCAGCAGAGATTTATAATCTAATAACAGGATATGGCATAGGTGAAGAGACTTGTCCAAGGTCACACACTAGATACACAGCACAAATAAGGATGTCAATACTTCCTGACACTCTCTCCAGTCCCTTGCTATGTAATTCACATTCCCTCCGTACACCTTTGATGGCAAACAAGCAAAGAACCTTTTTAAGGGGGCAAGAGCAGGGGGGATGATCCTACAGACAACTATGAGCACATTTTTGCAGATGAAATAAAAGGCTTCCATTTATATTGGAAGGCAACAGTTGCAGATATGGTCTTTATCTGCTACTGTAACATAATCAGGACAAATTATGTTAATGAATTTCATTTTAGATCATAAACTTAATTTTACAACAAACATAAGTAAAAATCCTTTTACTTAAGGATTGATTCTTAAAAACAGCAGAATGCACAGCAATCTTCTTTTTGTGCTATTTGTTGCTAATTTTCAACAGACACGTTTTAAGAAGATCTAAAGCCTAGAAACATAAGCTTAACTATCTTCCTTCCCTGCCTGCCTTTGTTTACCATGTAAATTGCCACCCACACACTTTCCCATATAGATCACAGTGGGGTACTATTCACCAAGACAGAGCTTCAGCAAATGCAACTCCTGTCCCCAGCAGGAATAAGGTTATGCCTGGAGTTCACTCCAAGTTGCATAAATTTATCTGAGGGTAACAGGAAAAAGAAGCCTGATAAGAGTCACTGAGCTAATCCGACTTATGCCTAATGGACTTGAGAGTGGGGAAACGGAGGGAGATGACGAACAGAAAATGCACAGAAAATAGAGAATTTCAAGGAAAGTAATTTTAACTCCATGAGTTTATATTTTACTGGGGTTCCTTAATGACACATAAAACTGTACTGGCTAATTGGAATATTTTAATGAGAGAAATTAGATTATTGGTTGTAAAAAGAAAATAATGAAGTCTGTATCATTCATGGGTTTGCTAAATGGGATAAAAAGTCAAATTATAAACAACTTGCCCCACTTTGCTCTGGGATGCTTCTCCCTTCCACATCCCTTTCAATCTGCTCTAGTATCTTCCATTAACCTTGGCTAACAAAGTAACAAGCAAGCTTTGCTGGTTGTTTTGGTTTCTGGCCGGGAAGAGAGAGAGAAGCTTTGAGCCCCTCTGGTCAGTTTCTTTGTCCAGGAGGGAGTTTGGATTTCCGTATTATTTCTAATTTGTATATAATTGTAAATACTTGCAAATGTATTGTATAGATATGCTTGTAAATTTTGCTTTGCTGTTAATATAGTTTCATCTTGCTTCCAAGCCATCTGAGCTGGTCTAGTATATTTCAACAGTGGGCGGTGGATGTTCCTAACCCACCACAACAACCTAAGTGCTACACTATACATCCAAAAATGTATTAAATAAACAAACCAAGAAGTAATCCAAAGATTCAGAACTTAGAGGTTTAAACACCTCAGAACAACAGCAATTGTTGGCAAATATGTGGGGGTTTTGTCTTTTAAACACCATTTTCTTCTTTTCTAAAGTCTTACAGATACTATGTAACCTAAAAACCCAGCTCCGAAATGCTGCACACAGTGAAGGCACACAACGTTACTGAATTTCTCAGATAAGCATCAACATTCACATTGTTATGCACCCAACACCCATCTGTGTGCTAGTGAGCTCAGGGTTTATCATACAGTAAAGGAGCTCCAGGAGTAGCTCACCATTCTTCATTTTCTGCAGGAGCTGGAGGAGGGAAACTTTCACGTGGCTCAGTTTTCCTTGTTAAAGTATTACCAACCTCAAGAGAACAAAAACTGCAAGACCTCTACACTGCTGTATGCCACAGCCTGTGAAGGAAAAAAACAGAAACACACACTCTCACAAGCCTTGTGCAGTGGAACACATTTTATTCAGAGACCTCAGTTCAAGGTCTTGGAATAAAATAATACCACAAGGATAAAGTAGAAAGAAACAGGACTGAAGCATTTTAGCATCCCTATCTGTGATCCTGTCAGAGATCCACAAGGGTACACATGCACAACAGACCCTTCCACTTTACAACAAATGACCCCAAAAGAAAGAGAAAATCCACATTGTACAAACACACGTGTATCACATGTGTGCTTACTAAAGCTATATTATTATGTTTACAGAGCAAGAAAAGGACTGTTGAATTTTTACACTTTACGCTTTTTTTACAAAAGCTTAGTCCAAAGTGTATGTCTAAAGACTTTCAGAAATCACTTCTCCAGTTATCTCACTAATAACTTCTGTGATTTTGAATTTCCATGATGGGGGGGGGGGTAATCCCTTGCAGGTTTCAATTATTAGCCTTTACTGTCTGGAAGTCTTTACTTTAACCTAATTCTTTTCCTCCAGTGAAATGTTTTGCCATTAAGCAAAAAGGAGGATTAGGAATAATCACAATTAATGTAGCAAATGTTTGTATAATGCAATCATGCTTGTATCAGCAGGCAAAGTAAGCGACTCACAATAGCCTTCTCCATTCTTGATTTTATACTGTGAAGCCTCAGATATTACAGGAAAACAATTTAGAGTGCAAGATTATCCTCTGGCTCCTGATCTGGCATTGTTTACTAAGGACAAACAGAAGTGATGTTATCCCAAGTGACACGTTAGGCAAACTTAGAACTTCTATTTTGTTCTACCACTTCCTTTTTCTCTCTCTTGAAAACGTTTGGGAAAATACAGATTTTTAAGAGTTCTGACTACCAAAGAGTGTTGTAGCTGAGGAATTAAGAAATTAAGTTTCCCATCGCCAAGATACTACATTGGTTCAGAGAAACTGTAGTGTGCTTTTAGGTACTTTTTCCAAAACATCTTCTTTTAATATCAAATTCCTTCTCAAAATGTTTTATTCTAAGCACCAGAATGGACCTATGGAGTACCGATGGTCTTGGAGCATAGCCAAAGTTTCACGGACAGGATGCAATGGTAAAGCCCACCTTATAGCTTTGATAATAACAGCTGCATGGGAGACATTCGCTGAGAATACAGCTACTGGAAAGTTTTGGACTATTTCCTCTAAACTACTCCTTCAACCATTCTCAAGTTAGTTTTGCCTCCCCAAGTGATATCTCTTCCACACGATGTCTAAGCAGAAAGCTGCAGATACTGATCAAACACCCACAAGGAAAGAAATGAGGAAAGGTTGGTTCTCATGGAGAATTTAAGTTTGTTCTCATTAAAAAACAGGACTTGCAGAACGGATGTAAAACAGCCTGTGCTGTAAAGTATCAGTATCTAGTAGTAGTCAGTGCACAGCTCAGAAAACACTGGCAGAAGGTAGATGGCTTTACCACAATAGGAAGACAAATGAAAATACATACTGGAAAAGGAAGCTTGCATTCTTAGCATCTTTACTGCAAGTCCTCAAGGCCTTTGTTGTCACCTAAAGTTAGCAACTTTCAATCAGTTTTGCTGAAGTTTTAAAACATACTGTAGCAGCCCTTTTTAAAGGTCTCAAGCTAAAAAAACCTTGCTACTTAATCTCTGATGCATAGAGAGACTAGTAATGTGCAATATTTTAAAGTCTGGCTCAAGCAGTATTTTCAAGAATTCTGCTGGTGGACTTGGGAACAGCGTCTTGTCTTTCATTTCTATCCTCTCTCTCTGGCTTGAGCATAACCAAAACACTGCAACCCAACTACACAAAGTGTGTGCACATGACTAAATTTGATTAATTTGATTTCTCTGTCCAGTTAGGTGAACACTTTTGTACAAATATTGCAGCACACAATGTTTATTTGAAAACAAAAAACAAAAAAACCCCAACAAACAAAAAAAACCCCACCAATAATTGGGAACAATTTCAGGGCAAAACATGCCTTCCTCCCTTCTCTTAACTCCCAGGTCCTTCAATATATAATTTCTTTTTACTGTATTTTTCCTAGAAGTGGAAAGTAGGAGATACACTCAGGGCTGTATTTTCCATATTAAAAAAAAAAAAAAAGAAAAAAAGAAAAAAATCACAGAAATGGAAGATAAGTGCACACATTCAGTTTGCACACCAATACATGACTGTTCAGCAGAAGAGTTACAATGTGGACACATTGTCATGTACTCTGTAGCACGTGCCAGAGGGCAACAGTCAGCAACTGACACCATCCCTAATGTCTCTTGTGCACAACATGTAGCAGGTACATCAACATGGCAGCAGGTTTCTTCGAGTTCCTTGGCCCCAATGCAGTCAACTGAAGAAAGCAGATAGTTAGCTGCCATGAGCTGTTCTTCCAGCAGGCCCCATACTGACCTGGTGTACAAAGGTTTCAGTGCACTACAGTCCCTATGCATCCTAGACAATAAAACACTTTGAAGCATTTAAAGAAAAACAGATATCCATGAGGTATCTGGGGACATCAGCTACAAAACTGACTTATACTAAAATTAGTTTTCTCAGCTATACACATAACAGTCTTTCTTTGGCCAACAATGTATGCCACAAATCCATGTACTATTTTTATGGATGAATAGTGTTTTATAGTTCAAGAGTTCTGAACTGTTCATCTACTGAGTCAAACCATTTAGTGCACAAAAGCTTTTTCACAGACTCCAGCCATGTTTTGGCTGGTTCCTCTTTGAACAGTCCAACATAAAGACTCATCGTTCATAAATACACACTGAAGATGTTATGACTGCATTTCTAATGGCAGTTTGGTATTGTTTACCTTGTCCGTGTGCTATTTCCTTATTCAAGGTGTATGACTGGACACAAACCAAGCAGTACTGCTCCCACCCTAACTTCACAGCTAGCAGAGAAAAAACACTAAGTATGCTGCCTATTCTCCCTCACCCTCCCTTCTGCCTCCCTCAAAAATCTTCAAACCCCAAAATATGCAATAATACATGGAAATCCCTCACTCACTGACACTGTAACAAAGAAGCTCTGTTTATCCATGTACTTCAGAAAGTATTTCAGCCCTAAGCATTATTTTATACTCCGATTTAGTAAAATATTTTTGTGTTACTCAACAGTTTTTCTCTAGAGTGTATTTTCAAGCATACGTACACAACGTTGTATTGATAATTATTTCATTGGTGTGCAAGTCTGTTCAGATTCTCACCTTTTATTTTTCGCCACTTCCAAGTATTTTTTGTCTGGGTCTGAACTGGGGAGCAAGGAGTATAAATTCCTATTAATCAATCAATGATGTCAGCAGTGGTGTGCTCTAGTTTTTCATTCTGACTGCAAAGCAAAATTAAAAGCTGTATTTTGCAAATTTACGCATTATGGATTGTAGCAGCAGCTGGTGGACTGCTGCTGAGACAGACCGTCTTTTCCCTTCCAGTCCCCTGTGACCGAGATGGAAGAATTACAGGACAGCACTAGCAGCTGCTGCTGCTGCCCCAGAAGCAGCAAGCCAAGGTCTCTGGAAAAATAATTGGGGAGGTGGGGGAAGGGCAGAAGAGGGACAAAAGAAGTTAGGGAGGGGAAGGCATTGCCAAGGCTGGCGGCACAAACACCACACTGCACCTTGCCCTCAGAAGAAATAATTGAGCTGGTTTGGGCTCCCTTCAGGAGACACAAGTCTCTTAAACCTTTCTGAGACTTTGAAACACTAACGATTTTTGATAAGGACCTTTACAGATCAAAGAAAAAACGAGCAGAAGCAATAGTCCTTCCAGTCTGGTGAATGCAAAAGTTTGCTCTTGAATCTTCTAAAAATAAAGCATAGCACACTGCTTCCTTGCAGCTTTTGAAAAGCTTTAAGACAGATTAATTTTATGGAGTACTCTATGATGCTGTAGGCCCAGTCTAAAAGTCGATTCATGTCCTATCTGTAAAAGAGGGATAACCAAATACCTTCTCACACACACAGTGATGAAGATAAATAATTAAGGACTCCAAGATACCATGTGCAAACACTGAAGAGCACTCATTTTATTAGATAGATATGAAAGTGGAATTATGCCAGTTTGCAAAAACATAGTTCAGTGCAAAAATCAGCTCACTTACATATTTGGTCACTTGAGCAGCAGCTGAAGGCAGGCGAGCAATATCCATTTATACTACTCACCACACTAAGTACAAAACGTGTTCCAAAGGCACTGAAAAACACAAAACCACTCACTGACTAAGCAAACATCTACCTACATCTCAAACACACCAGAGGTTTCAGGTTTCCTGGATCATCATTCTCTTAGTGAGAAGAGGAGAACTAGGGACAATGTGGGACCCTTACAGAAGGAAAATGGAGAGCTGCTGACAAAGGACATGGACAAGGCTGAGGTGCTCAATGACTTCTTTGCCTCAGTCTTCAACAGCAAGGGCTCCAACCACAATGTCCAAGTTGCAGAGGGTAAAAGTGAGGACTGGGAGCAGGCAAATCTGCCTACTATAGTAGAAGATCACGTTTATGAGCTCCTAAGAAACCTAAATGTGCACAAGTCCATGGGGCCTGATGAGATCCACCCACGGGTCCTGAGGGAACTGGCAGATGAAGTTGCCAAACCACTGTCCATCATATTTGAAAAGTCATGGCAGACTGGTGAAGTTCCTGCTGACTGGAGGAGGGCAAACATAACACCCATCTTCAAGAAGGGTAAAAAGAATGACCCTGGAAACTACAGACCAGTCAGCCTCACCTCTGTGCCTGGCAAGATCATGGAGCAGATCCTGCTGAAAGTCCTGCTAAGGCAAATGGAAAACAAAGCAGAGGTGATTGGTGGGAACCAGCATGGCTTCACCAAGGGCAGATCTTGCCTGACAAATTTAGTGGCTTTCTATGATGAAGTCACAGCGACAGTGGACAAGGGAAAGGCAGCTGATGTCATCTACCTGGACCTGAGTAAAGCATTTGACTCTGTCCCACATGACATCCTGGTCACCAAACTGGAAAAGCATGGACTTGATGGATGGACCACTCGCTGGATAAGGAATTGGCTGGATGGTCGAACCCAGAGAGTGGCGATCAACGGCACAATGTCCACCTGGAGACCAGTGACAAGTGGTGTCCCTCAGGGGTCAGTGCTGGGACCAGTGCTGTTTAACATCTTTGTCAGTGACATGGACAGAGGAATGGAGTGCACCCTCAGCAAGTTTGCAGATGACACCAAGCTGTGTGGCACAGTCGACTTGCTAGAGGGCAGGGATGCCATCCAGAGGGACCTGGACAGGCTGGAGAGGTGGGCCCAGGCCAACCTCATGAAATTCAATAAGGCCAAGTGTAAGGTCCTGCACCTGGGTAGGCACAATCCCAAGCACAAATACAGGCTGGGTGGTGAATGGCTGGAGAGCAGCCCTGAGGAAAAGGACCTTGGAGTCTGGGTTGATGAAAAGCTCAACATGAGCCTGCAGTGTGCACATGCAGCCCAGACAGCCAACCGAGTCCTAGGCTGCATCAAGAGAAGCGTGGCCAGCAGGGCAAGGGAGGTGATTCTGCCCCTTTACTCTGCTCTCGTCAGACCCCACCTGGAGTACTGTGTGCAGTTCTGGAACCCTCAGCACAGGAAGGACATGGAAGTGTTGGAGCGGGTCCAGAGGAGGGCCACAAAGATGATCAGAGGGCTGGAGCAGCTCTCCTATGAGGACAGGCTGAGAGAGTTGGGGCTCTGCAGCCTGCAGAAGAGAAGACTTCGAGGGGACCTGATAGTAGCCTTCCAGTATCTGAAGGGGGCCTACAGGAAGGCTGGGGAAGGATTATTTACAAGGTCCTGCAATGACAGGACAAGGGGCAATGGGCTTAAACTGGTAGAGGGGAGATTTAGACTGGATGTTAGGAGGAAGTTCTTTCCAGTGAGGGTCGTGAGGCACTGGAACAGGTTGCCCAGGGAGGTCGTGGATGCTCCCTCCCTGGATGTGTTCAAGGCCAGATTGGATGAGGCCTTGAGTAACCTGTACTAGTGGGAGGTGTCCCTGCCTATGGCAGGGGGTTGGAACTAGATAATCCTTGAGGTCCCTTCCAATCTTACCATTCTATGATTCTATGATCTTTTGAGTTCCACAGTTCTGGTGGTTACCTCTGACCCCAGAGGTTCTAGCATCCCACTAAATGGGACAGCAATAGGCCTCCCTTTACAAGCATTCCTTGGAATGAAAAGCACTCTTTGCAACAGTACCTTTTAGTTCAACAGAAGTGACCTATGAATGCTCAATCTGAAGAGCTACAATTTGTTATACACAAACCACAAATGGATAAGGTGTACTTTGCAGTCATGGCAAAGACTTCCAGATTAGCCGCAAAAGACCTTAACTGAAGAAAGTATTCGTCTGTTCCGAAAGAAAAAAAATACTGCCACCAGTAGAGATGTAGCTTTCTATGTACTGTACACAAAGATTTAATAGGAAGACATACATCCATAGCTTTATTCCAGTATGGAAGAATGTGCTTCAGTTGATATATATCTCATCTTTTAACTGTAGGACCTGTTTTCATCCAGTACATTTGGCCAACACAAAAAAATCAACACAAAAAAGCCTCCATAACAACAAACAACCCCAAACCTACAGAAAACCAAAACCAACCCCAAAAATAAAACAATAAAACGGAACAACAACATGTACACACAAACCCTAAAAAGAACAAATTCAAGTTCTCAAAAAAAAAAAAAAAAGTATCTAGCTAACAGAAAAATCAGATTAACTATCAAAAAACAGTTTATCTCATTCTAGGTCCTGGTGCATGAGAAATCATCTCACTGAAAACATGGGTCCATCTTCACACCCTCTTTTCAGGTATTTATTTACATTGATGAGATTCCACCTGAGCTTTCTCTTCTTCAGGTTGAATAGTTACTGGCCTCCAAGTAGACTTGGTGTGACTACAGCAGCACTCTTTGTAGCAGGGAACAAAAATAACGGCACAAAAATCTTTTATTCACACTAGCAGCTTTGCAGACCAGCACTGAACAGTATAATAGCAAGGCAAAGACGAAAAAAGATGCTTCTTAGCTAGTCACGTTCCGTCAAAAAACAAACAAAAACCCCAGCTCCCCAACAACAAACTC
>VWZE01018869.1:120565-178080 GCA_013396675.1 Eubucco bourcierii
ACAAACAACAAAAACCAGAACATCCAGTCCCAAGAGCAGTCACACTGACATTTACCTCTAGGATCTGCATTTCTTATAAGTTAGCCAGGCTCAAGCTCGGCCTTTTTATTCTGAGGACAGGGAAAGTGGTAAGTCCAAGAAGCAGTGTAAATATTTGCACTAATATTGATATAGTCATATTTCCAAAAGTTTTAGTCGAAACTTCAGTGTTCGGTACAGTTTGCTTTCACATCTGTTGTATTCACGCAATACAAAAAAAAGTTCATTCACGACTTCAAGGGAATACAGTGGTGATAAGGATTACAGCATACATTTGAAATTCACATCAATTTGTAGCTTTTGTGAGTGAGGACACAGTTGAGGGTGAGTACAAGGGTTAAATTATACAAAAGCTTCACTGTCCTACTAAAAGTCTTAACCAGTTAAGGAACAGGACAGCTTTCTTTCTCCATAATTCATTAGGAAGGATTTATAGAATAGCTTTTGCTTATTGCGACAATGCAACCAAGGCACACAGCCTCAGAAGTCCAAGCATCAGCACAAAGAGAATCAATAGAGACCGGTAAATAGGTTATAATGACAACCTGCACCCAGAGCAGCCTGTTTCAGGTATTGATTTCACGTGGCTCTATACTGAAAATATAAGCTACGACAGACCTCTTCCTAAGCAGCAGTTCTCTCAATGACATCCCAGATGCACAAGTATTAGCTGAAGTTATTAATCTCAGTGACTATACTTGCTTTGTCTGTTCTGACCCAAAGTTAGTTTTGAACTCAACCTTCTTTAATCTCTCCACTAAGAATGAAGCTTTTGATTCTTCTAGGGGTTTGGGACCATGACTGAGCAATAAGTACCATCCATTGTTCACATATGAGCCCTTTTTGCTGTCTCTCTCTTGTCTTATTGTCATTTGTTTATTTACCCATGATTCATTTATTTAACAAATCACTATACTCCTGTTTCTCGCCCTCTTAGGTACAAGGCCACTGTTTCACAGCACAGAAACTTACAGAGAACCATCTACTTAATGTAAATTAATTCAGCAGAGGTTTCTCCTTCGCAGTAAGTTAGCTTGTTGTAAGTGGTTTTACACCTACTAAATATAAACACATACAAAGGTATTTAAGCAATTCTGTCATTCAGTCTTCTTTTAAAGATGGAGAAGTAAGTCTAAAGTTCAAGAACATGAAGTTTGTGTTGAAGACCTTACCACACACGTTTTCATAAGACACTTGAAATCACAGACTGCATGTACTTCAGATTTCATAAACATATGTACAGCTTCTACACTTCAGCAATTATTTCACATTTCATACGAAGGGCATTAGAAATGTGACACCTGGGTTCACACATTTAGCCTGAAGATCCAAGCTGATACATGCACATTTCCACAAAAACAAAAAAATCAACCATAAGCTCAAGTAAGAAGCAGACATACTGCAAAATACAGAACCTCCACCAGAGAACACATCTACAGGTTCTGGTAGCCTGCACAGTACATTCATATTACAACTGGCTCTCTACATGTATTTCTATCCAAAGAAATAAAATTACCAGCTACAAAAGATGAAAGTAAAACCTTTCCAGAAATGATGGGTGTTGTTACAGGTATATTTTTGACTAGCATCAAAACTGAATCCAATCCATTAAACTGTTTACAGAAGTCCACCTATCTTTATGAAACAAAATGCGCAAATTTTGTCAATTGCCTGGGTTTAGGTATGAACTCATAATGACAACAGACTAAGAACCTGGTTACTTATTATCCTGAATAAGGCATAATTTCAGACTAACATCTACAATCCTGCACCACACTGTGGAGGAAGGGAATAAACACTGAAATGGAACTCCACAGCAAACGATTTCTAAAATATCTTTAATACATTATTAAGGTTTTCTTCCGGACAAAAAAGATTTCATTGTACAAAGAATGGGGAACTGAACTTGGTATCCGTTCAACTTCAGATAAACACTGCTAATATTTAAAGCCATTTGACAACGACTGTAAAAGAAAAGTCCTATTTATGCCAGACCTATTATTGAGGTTCCCTACTGAGGTACATAATCATTTGCTGGATGTTTACTTAATTGTGTAATTACTCATAGCACATCATCTAATAAGATAATGCAGATTGTCCTACCATTTTCCTATTTCCCTGATCAGGCTTTGTAAGAAGCCAGAAGCACAACTTGGTTTGACAAACTTCTGGACTAAAACTATAGCTGGCAACGGCTCAAACTATTTGCATCCAAAAAGTCATAATGAATGCAACAGCCAAGGACAGGGAAGCCTTTACTTCAGAATTTTGCCTTCAGTGAGCTGGGCAGAAAACTGGCATTAGCTTTGTACCACCAGTGAGAGCAGCATGATTATTTCTGTTGAGAAAGGCAAATGTTGAATTATCTAAATCTTCGTGCAAAAGAACGTTACAGTTTCAGCAAATAGACTGAAAATAGTACAAGTGGCACAGCAACATTAAGGGTCAAGCCATATTTCCATGTGTACAGACTGCTATACTGTATGTATCTGATAATCAACAAAGATCCCTCCCATCCTCAACTTCATGGTATTGCTTCCTGCTGTGCCACGTTAACAAGCACATGTCCCTTATTTAGAAAAAGGAGTCTCAGAACATTTCTGATGTTACTTCAAGAATATAACTGGAATAAAGCTTTTGTCACAAGCTCATAGCCTTATAGGTTCATATATACTTCCTCAAGAGCAAAAGTATTATTTATTCTGCCACAATAGAAGGAAAAATGTGATTTGAATTTATTTACAAGCTTCGGGAGAGCAAGTATACAGATGTACATTTCTTGTACCTGCATATGTAATCAATATTTTGCATTTCCTATTTTCATTTTAAAATAACAATTTATAGGAGTACTTGCTAACTGCATAGATCAATAGAAACCCAGTCTGGAGAGTTTTCCCTACAGGAAGGTTGGGGAGGGACTATTTACAAGGTCTTGCAACAACAGGACAAGGGGCAATGGGTTTAAACTGGCAGAGGGGAGATTTAGACTGGATGTTAGGAGGAAGTTCTTTCCAGCGAGGGTGGTAAGACACTGGAACAGGTTGCCCAGGGAGGTTGTGGTTGCTCCCTCCCTGGAGGTGTTCAAGGTCAGATTGGATGAGGCCTTGAGTGAGCTGTACTAGCGGGAGGTGTCCCTGCCTATGGTAGGGGGTTGGAACTAGATGATCCTTGAGGTCCTTTCCAACCTTACCATTCTATGATTCTGTGGATGTTTTTCAGGCAAGCCCACTGCCTTTAATTTGATCGAAACACGTAACAGTAGGGCAGAATTGGCTCACTGTTACAGAATTTAAAACAAAAACTAGTGACAACAAAAGCAGTATCAAGATGTTACAGTCCTCAGAATCTAAACTGAAACTGTTTTGCATAGGCCATATAAACCCCACAAAAATATTAGTATGTAAGTTTAGTCTGTTTTCATGTAAAAGTAGAAGATGGAAGAATGCCCTATGCCCCTAAATGCAGTAGGAACAGAAGATATGCCACAGTGGGTGAATCCAGTCTCTCATCTAGTTCAGTATTTTGTCACCGAGGATGACAGCAGAAGATACTATGCAGGCAGGGTACATGAGCCCAGCCATTACCAGTAGTTCATTGCCTTTACTCCCTAGCATACAGTCAGATTCTTGAGGAAACATATACTCCCTTTGGGCCTGTTCATGGACTTCTTGTCCATAGCTGTATTACATCTGCTGATCTGCTCCATAACCTCCTACAGCAGCAGGTCAGCAAATAAAGTAATTTTCCCATTCATATAGCCAATGCAAATATGGATCTTGCACCATTCCCTATGAAGTTAAGGTTACTTTTTTGTATGCAGTGACCAAACACACTTCTTGCCCCTGGAACTTTTCTATGACCTTCCCATCACATGGAGTGTAGCAAGAAGAAAACAGGAATTATCACTTGAGAACTTGGCTCATAAGCAGACTGCTGTTGGGCTTCCCCCATCAAATGCTTTGAGCACATAGAAAGCACACCCATGCGTCCTGTTCTTATGATGGACACCGCTGATTGAAAAGTTTACCAACTAGTATGCCATAATTGAAAGTCAGACCTCAACTTAATTTGTCTTAATTATTTTTTTTAAAAAAATATTTAATTATTAATATTGTTTGGTGTTGGGTTTGGGGTTTTTGTTTTTGTTCACCTAAATCCAAAAGTTGTAGCAAAACTCAGAGAAGAAACAGAAAGGAAGACTCACAGGTTTAAACTCACTGCCTATCAGAAGTACCTAGGCTACTTCTGTGATGATTATCTGTTTCTTGCAGAAAGAATAGTCCAACGCTACTATTTACACATTTAAACTAACCTAGCTCAGTTTAACAGTGCACAAAATAATCATGTGAATTATTTAGCTAGCAGATCTGAATGGCAGTAACTTCTGCCAGAGGCAGCAATAAGATGCTGAGAACACATCCTTTTCACAGCCCAATATCTTTCTCTGAATTCAACCATAGCTGTCTGAATGATGAGTACATTCGAAAAGAGGTATCAAAATCTTTATGATGGGCCACGCACATGAATTTCAGAGGAATTTCTAAGCCACAAAGTGGAAAGAGGTGTTCATCTTCCTTGATACATTAAATTGCAAGAGTCCCTGCCTCTTCAGAAGATAAGCACTAGGGATCTGCTCTGGGAAACACTCATCTTGGGGGGGCTCAGACTTTTCCATCACTCTGCACACTCCCTGACAGTTGTCACAAAAGCCAAATACTTGAGTTTATGCTGACCTATCAAGTGCTTTGATTCATACAGTAAAAAATAGCCCTACCCTTAGCAGATTACTTTCTTCACTTAGATCATTGCCATTTGATCCATTCATACCTATTACTTCCCTTCAGTTATGCTTTCAGCATCTGTTAACAGTGCAAGTGGCACACAGGTGATACAGTGGGCTGCAACAAAGAAGGAACACTGGTGAGTTAGGCTCAACTGTTGGTTTTTTTAAAACCCTCATCTACATATTTAGAGAGGCAAAGAAAGAGAGATGATATGATTCACCCTTGACGTTCTGCCAGATAACTTCAATCACGTAAAATGCCCCCTAATGACCTGACTATAATACCATAGTGTTACACTGTCATTTAAATACCGCAGAGTTCTTCCACTGGCAGGGCAGTCCGCAGACTTAATATGTAACATACAGGATTATACTGTCACTACAACATTACTTAGTGCTGCTGAAATTTGAAATTAATTCTGGGAGCTAAATCACTATTCAACTCTGCCTTTACAGAGTAACATTCCTCTGGTTGTTTTAATAACAGATATTTTAAAACTAAAAGGTTGATAGTGTCTTCTTTGAGGCTTCCTCCAATGAAAGTGGCCTCTAAACTGTCAGACAAATAAATGCGGTGGCATAGGGATGTTTGTGACCAAGAAAAACAGCTTGAGAAAAATGGGCTCAAATATTGAGAGCTCATAGTGATGGGCTGATGAATCATTATATTATTTTAAATTAAAAAAAAAACCCAGACTGCCAGTTTTCTCCATATTTATATATGTACACACTCATATGTTCCTGTCCACATCTACACTCCACAGACATAAGAATTCTTAGTATTTGAGGGCACAAATTCTTGCTGAATAACACAACTGGTGGTAATTGCTTGAATCAGTCTATGCTATCTGAGGACGTGGCTTTCCAGTCCTCCTGCACTCTTTTTTCCAAACCTAAATGAACAAAGTTCAGCTTTTCCTTCTTCGTGTGTATTTACTGTTACTAATGAGTATTTTGTACATTTTAAGTAACTATAGCACTGCAACACTATAATGGACACATCCTTTAAAGTATATTACAACCAATATAGAAACTGATTTGCTAATATATGAAGTAAGGTAAAACGAAATGGAGGATGGGTTAATTGTAAAGACAACCTTTTCTCCTCTGCAATTTCGCCTATTTTTAACCTTGTGTTTAGATTAGTTTGTTTGTCAATGAAAATATGAGGCACTTTCCTAAATCTGGGAAACATTCCCAAGAAACAGAGTTAAAAAAAAAAAAAACAAACAAAAACCTAAACCAAACAAACAACACAAAACTAGTAGCAAATGAAAAACAAGATGGGGCCAAATATAGAGGTAGTGAGTCTACATTTGGAATAATCAATCCTTCTCCTTATTAAGACTATTACCTACTTCCTCATTCATTAATACTGTCCTTGTTTATGCTTGCAGCCAGGTCTAGGATTTTCCCCTTTCCCCTGAATATAATTTCCTGCTATTGACAGGCATGTTCAAGTGATGGATCTGCGTACATCTACATGGCATACTGCAGGCAGAGGCGAGCCTTCTTGGCCACCATCCAAGCCAGCTGTAAATGAGCCAGCTCCAAACTGGAAGCTGTGTAAGCACAATTAACACAGCAGTAAGCCTGATCTAACACATCCTGCCAAGAGACTGAGCTCAAGCTAATAAGCTCGACACAATGTTAATGATGGATATGGGTCTTCTGGTCTGGCTCCACACAGAACAGGGCCAGTTGAAGATGAGCACATCAAGCTTGTCTCTGCTCATGAGATAGAGTACATGTTCTCTCAGAATATACTCAACAGAAAGGACTATTTGTTTCCCTCTGCATGAACTCCCAAAATGTTCTGACTGCAAATGAACAGGACCTGAGAGTTGTGAGTAGATGGAGGGAATGGGGGTCTCCAGGTAAGAATCTCAGAGACAGTAAGAGAAAAAAGGCACCAGGCAGGAGACAGGCACTACAAAAGCCAAAGGTATGAGTGATGGGCAGGGTGAAGTACAGTGAGAGACTGTTGTGAACTCAAAGAGCACTCTACCTCTATCTTCTCAGCTTTTATTAGGTGCACAGTAATAATGACCTAAAAACCCCACAAAACAATATAATATGGTAGATGTTAAATGGAGGGATGGATATCTGTCCCTGCAGCATGTCCATCCAATGAGGAATTCTCTGCATTTGCTGGACATTTGAGCAGTCCAAAAGAAGAATGTGCTCAGAGAAGGAATTCTGCTATCAATCTGGGACCTAAGAAAACAGCACTCACTCCTGTGATACCATAGTTCATATTAAGAAGCCGTGATAATCTAGTAGTTGGTAATAGTGTGTAAGAAAAGCTTATGGATTCAAAGCAAAATGAGACAAAATTCAAAAGGAAGCAATGGAAAGCATTAGGGGATAGGGGGTGGAAACCATATTGTAAGAAAAGCATTTAAAGAGACTGGGAACATATACATTTCAAAAAATGAAACAGAATGGCCAATGCTAAACTATATTAAACAGAAACCAGCTTACAGGAAGTGATAGAGCATCTGCCCACCCAGTAAGAAAGCACATGAGGAAGAGAAAATTCCATTAAATGCAATAGTACCCCACTCAGAGGCTGCAAAAGGAAACACCTTCTATTCAATGTGCAATTATTTAGTCAAGTCCTCTGCCAGCAGACTGCTGCTGTAGAAAACAACATCCTTTACATGTGGTGTTCATGTCTGTTTTCTTCTTCCTCTCACTCTATTTATAAAGTAGTGGTTTTAGTTTTCATTAGTTTGAGCTATACAGGACAGGTATACACGCAAGTGAGAGAAGAGACTCCATGCAGTGCTGCAAGCCTGAATCTCTACACATTCACATTCTGAAGCTCAGTTTATTTTCACACATTTGTGTATCTGGAGGTCTTTCACTATTTGTTTGTTCAAAACGTTTTCTTTGTAAAACCTTTGTTTGATCTGTGGTGCAGACTCTACACTTTCAGCAGAGCGCAACTAGTTTAAATACCTTGTACTGATCATCAGTTCACACTATACACCTGCTGGCATTACACACAGTATTTCCTGCACTTTGAGAACACAGGTCTCAGTCATACATATCTTTATGATTCAAGGCAACATTTCAGCCATGGGCAGGTGCTTCAAAGGAATTCTTTCCTCCCTTTCAGAAATATCTGAAAACATGAACAAATCAAATCAGATTAAACATTCAAGGTTAAGAGATGGACTTAGCCATAGACAAAAGAAAAACTGAGAGCTGAGATTACACTTGCATTGTTCTTTTGTCTTGAGAAGGAAATAAATTTCTCTTTTCCACTGGAAGGCTTTACAAAGAAAGCTATGCTATCAGAAACATCAAGACAAAATAAAATGTGTGAAAACAACAGCTGTACCTTGAATTTTCTAACTTCAGTAAGATTAATAGAAGTATTTTACGGTGAGGGTGGTGAGGCACTGGAACGGGTTGCCCAGGGAGGTTGTGGTTGCTCCCTCCCTGGAGGTGTTCAAGGTCATATTGGAGGAGGCCTTGAGTAACCTGTACTAGCGGGAGGTGTCCCTGTCTACGGCAGGGGGTTGGAACTAGATGATCCTTGAGGTCCCTTCCAACCTTACTATTCTATGATTCTATGATTTAAATACTGTTCAATGTGAAGCATTCTCAAATCCTCAACAGTACTGCTATTGCAGGTGAATATAACCTTATGTAAAATCTGTCTGTCATTAAAAAATACATATACATTATCGTGAAACTTGAACAGACACTGTACTGAAACAAGATCTCAACTTGAATCTAAGTAACTCATATACCCAAAACACAATATACATACATACATATGCATAAGCTATACAAGTAAAATTAACCATTTAGTCCCCTTCTTTACAAATTCTTTCAGTAAAAAGATACAAATTCTTGGCAGCTGATTTAAATATCCTAGAAGAACACATTTTTAATGGTTGTAAGAAAATACCAAGGTGATAAACAAGATTAAGGAGGAGAGGGAGGGTGGAAAAGTAAAGCACCTGCAGTTAGTTACAAATACTTTTGAAGAAAAATACATATTTGATAATCTTATTATTTCTTTTGGAAATAGTTCTTTGCACAGAGGAATGCAAGCCAGTATCCTTTAAGGTGGATGCATGGATGGATCAAAGCTGTAGGACTCTTTCCCTATCACTACAAAATAAGTTTAGTACAACATACAGCAATCTCCCATGCAGTCACACAATACAGAAAATGTGAGCACTGATTCTATTTGGTCCCTCTCCAAAGTAACACTTTAAACCCCTGACAAACAGCATCAAAAACCCTCAAAAGAAGCACCTCAGACTAAAAGTTCAGTCTGTACTGAGTATGTGTACGTTACTTTGTTTAAACAAAGTAAAACCAGGATAAACTGCAACATGTCTGCAGAAGGTTCTATTTTTAACCAATATTCTCCTGCCGGTATCAATTCGTTCAGACAGAGAATCCTTCATCAACAATATAATTTATTTTGGTAGTTTTTTTCACTATGTTTAAGTGACATCTTTCCCAAGCACTGTCAGAGGCAATTAGGAATGCAGAGCTTTTGAGAACAAGTTTCAACCATAATTCCTACTGGTTTGCCTAAATGAAGTTCCCTTAAAAAGGCTTGGGCAGTTAAGGAGCAAAGCCAATTGGCATGAAAAGTATTGTGCAAACATACATATTATCATCACAAAATTAACCCTAAAAAGTCTTTGCACAGTCTCATAGAGGCACAGAAGCTACACAGCAGTGAGACATACTAAGGAAGATAAAACACTGGACCATCTTCAAAGAAAGGAAGGTCTCATACACTATCTCCTCTACCTAAAGAAGTGGATTTGTGTCTCTTTTCCAGCTCAAATTGAAGGTGCTACAACATTTTACCAAAAAGCACAGCACTTAAGGAAAATCAGTCAAGAAGCTACTGACATTTTACTCAGTTATACTGAACAAGATTTCTTGGGTATTTCTTCACATCTGTACATATTCACTTGACAAAAAAAAATACAAGTAGATAATGCTCAACTTAAAAGAGTCTGTCTCTGAATCATGGTTTATTTATGAAAGATAACTTTTAAGTACTAGAGTATTAATATTCAAGCTAGTTGTTGGAACAGTATGTTTTTCTCCACACAGAGCAGCCCAGCAGTTTTGGGACTACATTTTATCTCCATACCATTCACTCTCAGCCAACTGTTCTACCATTAGGTAACAGCATTCTAGACTAGACCAATTCAAACTCCCCAAATATCACAGTATGTATTTTATGTCACAGGATCCCAAAATTTTCTACCAATACCTACTGAGGTAAGCAGGGAGAAAAAAGGAATCTCCATTCTCTGATCCTCACTCCAATACTGACATGACAAGGGGCAGAGCACCCAAAAAGCAAGTGGAAACCTGTTCAGCTCATTATCTCCAGACTCAAAGCATGATTCAACTCAATTTTACAGATTTGAAACTGCAGAAATGTGAACAAAAGAAGCAATTTTAGCGCAAGTGGCCTAGAGAGCAATTGTTGTACACTATATGCCCACTCTATAGCATGGGAGCACTTCCAGAGTTGTCACTACAGCCGCTTAAACCGTTTCTTCCCATCTGCTTTTAGATGTGAAGATGCCCATATTTTCTCACATCTACTTCTGTCAACAAAGCTAGTTTTGCAAGGGACAACTTCCCTTCCTCAAACCGCCAGCCTTTTTTTTCCCTGTTGTGTCCTCCTGCCCTAAAACCTTCCCAGCTATTCAATTCACGAGTCTGCTCCTCTTCCTTCTTTCCTTTTTGTCAAACATCTGTGTCGCTGTGTCCACATGGTGCATAGGAGTACTGGTAGAAGCCAGACATTAAGGCACCTGAGGCAGTCAGACATTACATGTTTTACTGAATTAAAACATAAGACTCATTTTAATGAAGTAAATCCACACAAGGAGAACACTAATAAATCACACTTAAAAGATGACCATCAAAAAGTTTAGTAGGGAGGGGAGGAAGGAACAAGGAAGCCCTGTCAATGTGCAGAACTCAAGCCCTTGCTCAGTTTCAGCTCTACCAATGTTCCTCCTTTGTATTCCAATTCAATGCCTGAATTTGGGAAACTACTGTTTCATACTTCCAAGAAAAAATATAAAACAAAATATGCAGCCTTTTTGCAACATCTGATGCAACTGATAATCTTAACTCAGCAACAAGTCCATCTTGGTATAATTTTAAACCTTTTACTGATGATGCTTTGAGTGGCCTCATGGACACAATCACAATGCTGGAGTAATCTTTTTTTCAGAGGCAAAGCTGGAATAAACAGTTCTTACCCCTGGCTGTCTGTCACCTGTTCCTCTTACACTGCCCTCTCCCCACCCCTCCTGGTACAGCTTTATGGTACTGTGTAGCGAACAGAGTTTGTTAAACTAAAAATAGTCAATTCATCCTCCCCCTCCCTCCTCATTTTTGCCAGGTTATTTTTAAAACAGATCAGTTCTCTGTCCTTGTTCAAGACACAGCCCAGCTCGGTTGGAAGAGGAAGGAAGGAGGAGAAGATGCAACTCTGCCAGCCCAGTAATGTAAAACATACTGCAAAACCTCCTTCAGCCCACCCTGCCACTAAGACATAACGTATTCGTGACATTACAGGCTAACTCAGTGGTCCTCACAATCCTAGTTTGAGCTGGTGTTTGCAAAGTCTCAAAAGGACCACATGCCATTCCTACAGTCAGAAAGAAAAGGTTTGCATAATCTTAACCCTCATATCCCAGGAGCCAGAACTAATTCCCTGCTTTTTTGATTTGACTTGGGGATTCTACACCATCGCAGGATAACTTAGGAAGCAGCTCTTCACTGTAACTCTTGTTTGACTACTCATTTTTTGTTTGCATTACTCTAGCTTACAAGATGACAGATATCAACTCAGATTACTGAATGCCACTCACAGTCACACACGCCAAAGGAAAACCATTAAGACCATCTAGATGGTAGATAGGTTTAATATGTAGGTTGTCAGGTATTACATCAAGGAAGGAATAATTCTAGGCAAATTCAGACATTAAAAAATTGCCAAATATATTTTAACTTTTTTTTTCCTCTTAAAAACAAAAGATAACTTCTTAAAATTCTTTGGACTGATCAGATTAAAAGCACATCTGAAATTCTGTACCCACACTTAAAATGTAATGAATTCAGATAGGAAAAAAAGGAAAAGGAGGGGGAGGTTGTGAGGAGAATGCAGGAGGGTATAATAATTACAAAATAATAATGATTTTTAAAAATCCTCATAGCCTCCTTTGTTCTTTCTGTGTGTTTACAAAGCCTCCGGAAATACCATGGCAAACATTCCAGCTCTACAGCAGTGGGGTCACGTGACCCAAAGGCACACCAAGGAACATCTTTCCCAAGTTTCTTCACAGAACAGAAAAGTGATTTTATACTACTTTAAGCCAGGACCCAAATCTAGGGGAATCTCCAGGAAATTTTCAAGAACAGTTTTAAAACAGGGTGGTTGTTTTCACGTGTGTGTGGGTTTTTTTTTTTGGTTGTGGGTTGGTTTTGGTGGGGTTTCTTGATTTGGTGGTTTTATTTTTTTTTCCTGATGGCGGTGGTTTGTGGTTTGGTTTTTTTTTTCTGATGGTGGTGGTTTGTGGTTTTGGTTTGGTTTGAGGGAAGGGCAGCATTTTAAAAAGTTGTTGCATTATTATGCCTGTACACGTCATTTTTAGAAGAAAAGATCAAAGTCTTAGACCCACACTTAGGGAGCATAAAATCAGCATACTCTTTAAGGCACTACAAAAAACTATTTGTGATGTCCTCTAGAACTCCTATTGGAATTACAATCAGTACTATTTTATTTCTTAATATAGTCAAGACCTTTTCATGGAAAAAAATGGACACAGTTAAAACCTCTCCTCCTTGTAGTCTTCCAGTATGATTTCAATTAGGACTACTAATGAAAGGATTTATGCACATGAGCTTTGCTAAACATTGAGGGAAAAGTACTGAAAATGTGAGCATGAATAACAAGCCACCGTATGTTAAGTACTTGCAAGCAATCATTTAAAATGTAGAACTATGGATGAATCATAATGCAATAGCTAAGTATCAGTTGCAATTTGTGTTTTGTATAAAAACAAAACAGAACAAAGCATCACCACACAAAAAGGAAAACAGCCCCACAATACAAAAGCACAGTAAAGAGCAGGCACACAGCACTAACTTAGGTTTTGTAGCCACATCAGAAGCGTTTCTAATTATCAGAGGTAAAAAATGGATGGTATTTCTGCCAGAAGCAAGTTTTACACTTTAGTCTTTCCTCTCCCATCTCTTTCAGCCTGTAACTATTTAGTCTTACACATTTCTCTCCCATACAGCTCTTGAAAAGGTTGAGTTTTTCAAGGCTGAAATCAGACAGAAATGTTCATCAAGAAATGCCTTCAGGTCAGCTGTCTGTAGCTCATCAAAGTTCAGCATTGAAAATATGGATGAGAGGGAGTAGGATTGTACAAGTATAGTAAAGAAAACTCAAATAAAAAATAATAAATTTACGTTCTCATGGTGATAAACTTCTTTCCTGTGGGTTAAGTTATCATCTGTGCACCCTTGATGGTGATGGATACAAGCGTACTAACTCCTTCCCTCCTTCTCCTCCTGAATTTAAGTGGCATCCAAAACAATTACCAATACATTAAAGTGTCTTTAATGCTGTTTACCAATATAAGAAAATTACATGGAATGAAAGTGGAGATGACCACATAAGAGTGTAAGGAAAGGCAGCTGACCCACAAGAAAATTGCGTGGACCAAACTCTTGAGAAGTTTTGAACTACACTAGAACTACTCCAAAAATGAGATTATTTACTGCTTTATAAAATAATTAAGACATCTTAAACTCCCCAAAACCCAAACAAAAACATCAACAAGTTTGCAAATATTCTTTTTCTTAAGGTGGGGAGGCAACAGAAACCCTGGAGTATACTCTATGTGTTGATTTTTTTTATAATTCTGGACATGAGCTATTGAACACATTATTGAAACTACTGTTCATTTGTACTCAGGGATTTCTACTTTGTTTATTATAAATACACAGTTATTGGCAGCAGGAAGAACATATTATTGCTTTGTTTTATAGCTTGAATGGCTCATGCAAAGAGTAATTTGTTTGTGTTCTGTATCAAGATCAATACTGCATCAGGGATAGCCCAAGGAATGTTTATGCTGAGGGTTTTGCTTGCAGTGTTTTGTGGTTGCAATCAATTGACCAAACAGGACTGTTTCTTAAAACAACAAATAAACTTTGATAGTGACCAGATCAGCCATTGAAGCATAAAACATGATGCAGTACCTGGAAAAAGACTGAAGGACCACAAGCGTTTTACTGCCTGATGGTGCATAAAGTTTTCCTACCTGAGTAGTTCCCACTGGCCTTTCTTCCTCTTGGTAGCTGGGGACTGTTTCCTCAACTCCCTCACATAACAAGATCCATTTTCCTGCAATAAAAATAAAGACACATTACACTTCCGCTCTCCTGCATAAGACGACAGCATTTGAAGCTCACTTAATAGACTTAAAATGAACTAAGAACATTTAGGAGTCCCAGGACCAAGCCTGGAAAATCAGATCTGAGGCTGGGTCAAGATTTCAGTCCAAGTTTTGCCACCCTTTTGGGACTCGATCCAGCAGTTCAAGTCTTACAGGTTTTCTTGCCTGTAACAATGAGGAAAAGATAGCGAGAACTCTGTTGACCTTTATATCAAACTTTCCCAAGTCAAACCGTTTGTTGTCTTGTGGGTTTGGTGTTTTTTTTGAGTTGGTGGGGCGTTTTTTTGTTTGGTTTTGGGGGTTTTTTTGTTGTTTGTTTTTTTAAAAATAAACTTAAAGATATTGCTGATTTTTTTTCCCCATCTTTTTATAAAGGTTACTTGTTGATTGTTGTGAGGTAAGTGCCATTAAAAAAAAAAGAAACTAACCTCCAAACTTTGCTTAAGTGAACATGTCAAAATACCTCAAAATCCCCATGCTGTCTGAAGCAAAGCAAAGCAAGTTTATGGACTACATTGGCAGAGCACTGCAGCTTCTAGGAAATGCTCTTTAATTATGAAGACTGCAAAGGGAGACGAAAATGTTTATGGGTAGTATGCATTTTGTCACAGCCTTACAATATTAGGCTCCAAAATTCAGCAAATCTTGATGGAAGGAACATGATTACTAAGTTTTGCTGCTCTTTTGACTAACTTCCAAATAAATTTCATGCAAAAAAAAAAAAAAATTCCCATCAAACACAAAAAGGCAAGTATTATGGAAAAAACCGAAGGCATACAATTTTCAGGCAGTCCAGTTTCATTCTTCAAAGACCAGCTGTGGAAGTAGACACTTTCATAACAACTCATATGATGCGTAACTCATGTGACTTCACAAACGAAGCAGGAAAAACTGTTATTACACACAGCTTTCTAGTCACATTCAATATTTGTTCTGCAGTCATATTTATTCTGTTCACTGATAATTCATAAGGAATAAATACATGCCCAAAACCAATATGTTCTAAACAGCCAACCCACTCCAACACAGATCAACTGCTTCAGACAGAACTCTGCTGGTCTCCTCTCAAAACAAATGGCAACTTTAGAGAAGTTACTTATTGACAGGCACCGTGGGTGAATGATTGGCTTTTAAGGCCTCACTGAATTGTGACTGTTTTCCCCCAGAACATATTTATTCTCATTCAGAAGTTTTCCCTAGGGCTTTATACAAGCCAGTAAAAACATGTTAACTGATGCAGATTTAGTATGTGTTAACATGACTTTCTCATCTAATACAGACAGGATCTTTAATGAAGTTGGAATTAATTATTTATTCAACTTCTAAGTTTGATCCTCCAAAGGATAAACTTTTGCGCTGTCTGCCTCTGGAGTTAGGTACCGTTCCAAGTGCTATGGGATAGGACTTTGACAAATCAGACTATAGCATTTACTCGGCATCTTAAACTTCACCTCGCTTCTCTCTCCAGCATGCTTGCTTCCAACCCTGCATTTGTGCAGCTGCATGGCTAGCCTGATTGGGGCTTCAGCATGTTGCCTTGTAAACAGTTGTGCCAATATAATACAGGAGCAATCAACCATGATGGCAAAGGGCAGGAGCAGAGGCTGTTTAAACCAGCTTCAACTGCACTGCTGCAATACACCAAGCAAACACTTCTGTCTCCTCTGTGCTTTAGATCTCCTCATCTGTAAAACTGGCACTGCAATTGCCACTTTGTTTTATAAAGCACCTCTTAAAAGGGCTATCCTATTAACATTTCTGTGAAATCACACTGCAGACCACCCAATCCTGTCACAAATCAGATTCAAGATTTTTCTAAGGGCACTGGTACTCTCACCACAAGTATCTGCTCCCTGGTTTCACCAAGCAACCTGTTGCTCAGGGGCTCTACCATCTTTCCCCAGTGATGCCCTCGCCTGATCCCATATAGCCTCAAGCCAGCTCTCAAATTAGTTTTTCATTGAAGTTTGATCTCTTCCCTCATTTCTAGGAAGATTCCCAAAAACAGTCTGCCACAGTTTGGGAGTGGTGGGCTACACCAGAAAATGGGAATATATAAGTGGAACTGGAAACGTTACCTCCAGCATGAGCCAACCTTTTCAGGTGCCAAACCATGGCCTCACTGTGTCACTGGTCAATGCTACACAATCTCCACCCTTTTCACATACATCTGCAGTTCAACTGGAAGAGGAGACACTGAAAAGAGCCACGTCCTTCCTGCAAATATTCACCAGTGCCTGGTATGGAGGTTGTTGGGGTTCAGCTGGGAAAAGGGTACAGTGGGGTTGGGGTTCACTTCCTGCCCTACTGGGTTCAGCAGAGGAAGCACAAAAATGCCCCCTTTTTGGAGAAGTTTTTTAGCGTCCATACAGCTTTGGCACTTCCTATGAGGTTACTTCTACAGCAGCACATATGTGGGGCATTACAAGCATATGACAGAGGAAGCCTTTGCTTCAAACACATCACACCCTAAAAATCAATAGGGTGAGGGAGGCCACCAGCACAAGCAGGGAAGGCTGTGGAAGCTGAAAAGAGGAAGGACAGACCTCACAGCAGGGCTGCCAACTTTGTCTTTCCTGCAATACTAGGATTTTTCCCTTGAAGCCAGCTATCCAAAATCTCATCATTGCCTAAAGATTTCAGCTTTCAGATTATTTGTTTACAAGGATCTACCTCTCTAGGTTTCCCAAGTTCAACAGCAAAGCTGTAAGGGTGATTAAGGTGATGTACAAAGACTCAACAACTGGAAAAGTAGTACAAGAATCCCTCAAATTTGTTGTCTGAACATTGTGGGCAAAACAATCTCAACTCAGCAATTTTTTAAAATTTTTTTTAATTTATTGCTGATTAATACACTTCTAATTGTTCTTTCACGAGTTGAGGTAATAAAAGGAGACTAAGTGGTTCAGCAAACACTCAGCGAAACTCTTTTCCTCCCTTTTCCCAAAGTTCAACTTCAGTCAAGCTCCACCTCTCTCCTCTTCCTAGCCTAACTTTCCTTGCTTCCACCATGCCTCAATGCCTTTGGCAAGGTGACAGGTAGCGTAGGAAGCTGTGGGTTGTGTGTGCAATGGTTTCCATATGCTCCTCCCCACTTCTCATTTGTTCTTCCACTGCTCCTTATTGCTTCATTTGATTGATTTTCTCAGTCCTAGCCTGGACTCCACTGATCTGTATCCCTAGTGTGCCCCCCACTCCAGTCTGGGGCAGTCTCAGTCTCTCAGGGGCATTTCTGAAAGACAGTCCAGGCAATGGTCCACACCATGCAGCCCCTACCACCAAATACAGCAATTTAGGCAGAATATAATACCACATCGCTACAATATTTTTCTTTTTAGCACAGTGCTCTGGCTCTTAAGAGATTTTGCCATGATGAATCAATGGGAAAGGTCAATATACATAAGGGAAACACCCAGAGCAGACTGCATCGCAGCAAGTCTTAAAATTAAAGCATACAAGAAAGACTGAACAGGCAAACTGGAACAAATCCAACAGTGAAGCTACAGAGTACAGAGCTCACGTGTAGGGTTCTGAAGTCCTAGACATATCATTGCAGCAGGCTTGGGTCAAGCACAAACAACTTTTTCTCATTTCTCATCACATCATGCTCCCACCAGTTGGATTTCAGTTCTTAGAGATTAATCTGTTACAGATCTTCCTTGACTACGGTGGGTCTTCCTGGAGTCCCATTTATCTTCCTTAGCCTTATCCTCTGAGGAAAGCAAGATGGACCACAGAGTCTACACCTTAGCACTCAGCCTACGCTGGATTGAAATAAGAGTAAACTCCCAAAATTCTAAGCATAATTAAGGGCAAAACTAAGGGCAGCGTCCATACACAAAATACCACTTGGCTTCTATATACCCAAACAAAAATGAAGAGGCAGCAAATACTAAACACACATACAGAAATTCTTGGAAAACAGAAACAATGCAAAGATAGTTGTGTGCTGTACAATCTTCCTACAGAAATACATAATGCAGGTGCACTGCATTTCTACCTTTCCCAGTTATTTCCAATTTTCACTATTTCTCTTCTTGAACTGCAGCATATGTTCAAACTCAAAAATCCTGTAATTTCAGGATTCCTCAAACTCAAAATTCCTGTAATTCCATAGCATGTCAGCAATCCCCATCTCACTTAGCCAGGGCTGTAACTGGGTCATAAATGAAGAATACAAAGTGTTGCACTTCCTAAATAAGTTTACCAGGCAACGAGCATACTTCTGGTATGTAGGAAAATTCACAATGTTCTACTGAGTGTTTAAATATTACACACAGTCTTTGTTAGGTATCACAGACATCCATCAACTTGCAAGTTTTTTAAAACTTGAGCTTTCTTGAAATTCTAAAACAACCAAATTCAATACTGAGTCTGTAACTGATGAGCATCAGATACCGTCATCTGCTGAAAAAGGAGTAGTTTTCTAGCTTTATATATGAAAGAGAAACATAAGATGTTGCTAAAATAAGGAGTGCAAAATAAGTAGAGGATTTGGGGGGGGAGAGAGTGAGGGGTTAAGTTCAAAGTAGTTTTTTCCTAGGCAGAGATGAGGTAATGAAGGAGAGCGAAGATCTAAAGACAGAAACTGAAGGAAAGGGCATGGACAGAGAGACTGCAGCTTCAGACACTCAACTTTACTTGCACCAAGACTAGGTCCTCAATAATTCTTATTAAAACAAGAACCATAAAGCACAAAAACATCACACCAAAATGCAGCAGCCACATGGCTGAGAACATTAATCTGATAGAAAGGATGAACATTCCTTCCAGACAGAAGCAGTAGGAAACCCCCCCAAAAGTAGCCATGCTACACTGGAAACCATTGTGTTCCTCAAATGGCACCACCAAATGCATCCTCCTCCCTGCCACCATGAGTCCCGGAATCAGCTCCCTGCCTGCATCCCACCTGGGCTACTCACACCTCTCAAATTCCCAAGCAAACCCTTGGCCAGCACTCTTATGCTATAGGAGTTTGTTCCCAGGAGAGGAGCATGTTGTCCCAGGGTGAACTGCGGGGTGCTGTGATGGCAAAGCTTGCTGTGCTGAACGCTGTATCTGATTGGACATGCCCTCAAACCTGTGGTTACTGTATCACATTGTTACTACATCCAGTCCTCCTGGAAGACTCAAGAGGACTGAATTGTCAACTCACAGGCATAGGGTAATGAACACTGCTAAGCTTGGCTTAAACTGAACCATTTTTCTGGAGAGCGGACATCTTCTGTAAAATCCCATTATTAGAGACCATTTGCCATCCCTTTCCATGGCACCTTTTTCAGTTTGTTTTATTTCAGGAAAGTTTTTTCCCTCCCTTTTCCCTTATGTCTTATGGTACTGACACAGCCTTAAACAATAACCCACTCAAGCACAGCCATGAAGTGGTTCCAAGGAACAAAGGCTACTTATGGCATAGCCAGTGCATCTGACTCTCCCTATATACACCTGCCTCCATATGCTCCACAGATCCACAATGCAGCAGAAGCAACTGATTTCTTCTCTGCTTCTCCTGTGTGATGGATACAAAATAAATCATACGCTGGAGTAGTCTACTAAAATTATACTTGAAGTATCAACTAAGGGTAGAGGGTGAGTCACAAACAAGTTCTGCAACTAAGCTTGCTAAAAGAATAGGTAGATGGTTGACTTGAAAAGAAAGCAGTATGCATAAACAAGATGAATTTATTTATTAAAAAAAAACCCAAAAAACAAAAAACCAACAACCAAAACCAACTAACTTCAGGCAAGCAGTGCAGTGGAAGCAGAATGTCTCCAGTTCTGCTAAAGAAGATTATTGCCACATCTAGCAGTTAGCACCCACCCAAGTAGTGTGCCATCAACTTAATTCTCAAACAACACTAGCAGAACAGCAAGACAGGATTAGACATGCTTGTTTTTTAACTATTCATTTCTCTCTCTGGTGGAATACCATTAGCACAGCATTGGCATCAAAATTACTACCCTTCAAAATGCATAGCGTGCATTTTTAATTTTACATGTAGCAGTTATGTCATATGAGGCTATTTTTCAATTTAAAGTGGTAAAACATATTTAATCTGTTTTGAGAAAAGAACAAATTGATTTAGTGAGCAGTTCAAGGTTCTCCTTAGAGACAGCCAACCACGCTCAGCAAAGTGGATATAAGTTGAGATTTCACTAAAGTAATTTTAATTGTAGGCCATAAGAAATGTCAAGGTATAAACCACCCAGGAATACTAAAAATTAAGTCATCAACTCTGAGACTAACAAACATCTTACCTTTGACAGGAGAATATTTCTTTTAGATCTTTATGGCATTACTACTTAAGCAGAGTACCAGAGTAAACATCTTATAGCTGCCTGTGATACATTTACATTATTTCTGCTTGTTTTGGGGGGAAAAACCCAGCCCTAAAATCAGGGGCAAGAACAGCAGAAAAGCTGCAACTCCACGACCCAAGTAAGATGCAGACAAACACAACTTCAGAGATCCAAGCCTTTTATGTAAATTAATCTCAGAGAAATAAAAGCGTTGAAAGGAATAATTGCACAGATGCCTCAGAAGAATCATATCTTGGGATTCAATAGCTAGAAGCAGTCTTTCTCCCCATCTTCTCTAAAAATCATTTGGTCACAGCAGAGAAGTGGTCCTTGCTGTCTGTCACACAAGCCATTATGCAAGTACTCCAAACTGGTATCCCTGGATCCCGGTTTTCTGGTCCCCTGGAGGGCTGCAGGGCAGGGTCCAAGGCCTCTCCTCCCGCCAAGCCCCACCAGGCTGCACACGCTGAAACTTGAGGTTATTGGCAGCTCGGGGAGGCAGCCAAGAACAGGCAACGTTGCACAATTTGTGTTCTGTGTGAACATTTGAGCTAGAAAGACAGTCATTTCAAAACAAGCTGAAGTTGCCTCGGGATTTTCAAGTTTCACTGCAGGCTGTTTCTAAACTCTTCCAGTGATAGCATTTGTAAAACTCCAACTAATTTTCTGTGACACTGAAAGCGGGAGGGAGAGATCCTTCCCGAACAAAACCCCAGCACTGCCTCACCGACCTCACTCCTTGTATCTGCATAAACAACCACTCGCTTCTCTCCTGTCCTCAAAAGCCCTTTCTCTCCAACAAGCCAAAAGCTTTTAACCTGTATTCAATCCACTATCATCTAGTCCCAGTTTCAAACAGGCGCCGCTGTGGCAAAGCCACTCCTCTCTAAGAAGTGACCCCTGGAAAATCTTGCTCAGACACCCTGAGATGTGGCTGCCAGAGACCCCGCGGAGTCCCTCCGGGAGAGGGGGTGCCCGCGGCAGAGCTCGCCAGCGGGCCCTATCCACGCCTCTGCTTCACAAGCGCACAGAGGCCCGGTGAGGAAAGGACATTTTCCTTAAGAAAGCGGACAGAGAATTCCGGCAACCGAGGCAGAGGGAAACATTGTCTTTTGGCAGCTCCTCTCTGAGGGTGGGACGGACATCTGAGGAGGGGTGAATTAGAAGGAGAACAGCTGTTTGCTCCATGAATGAGTCACAGGACTCAGTATTAATTTTTCCTCCCAAGAGAATATGCCCCTATGCCAGCCCACCCACCGTCCTATAAAACAAACAAATACATAATGGAGGTCAGGGAGGGGGAGGTCTGTAAGAGAAAAGCAAAAAAAAAAGGGGGGGAAATACCCAAGCATTTAATATTTACATAAGAATGAAATGTTTCATTAATTACATACAGAATCAATTTGCAGTTAATTTTCCTTAAATTTCACAGTCAAACCCACAGATTTAAGCATTTTGAACTGTGCTTCACCAGTAATTGTGGATGAATATTTTAGATCAGTCCTGAATCACAGTACTGCACACACTAAAAGAACTAATAAGCTACTCATGTGTGGACTACTAATGTATTTTCTTTCTTCCCTAGGCAGATGGAGTGCAGCCTCAAATCAGTTGAATTGGCTACCGGGAATCTTCAGAAAGGCTTAGAAAAATCTTTAGTTCTACTGTTCTATTAAAAACACCACTCAACAGCCTGCATGAATTAAAAAGGAGCCAAGAAGATGGATAAAAATCCAAACAAGTTACCAGAAATATGAAAGAAGAGTTGCACATTTCATGTGGCTATTGTAACCTCCAAACAGTGACAACGAATAGTGCTTTATGAAATGTTATTATAAGGTTATAAAAAAGATTAATATCCTTGCCATCTATATGATATTTATCACAACATGTCCATTTATGGACAGTCATTTTAAATCACATACAGTGGCCTATCAGTTCTGTAATCTGGCAGATGTGTTCTCGTTTACAGAAGCATCTGTTGAGTCATCAGGACATCAGAATAGTTAATTGCACTTCAGGGATGCTTTCAGAGATTAAAAGTTCCCTTATTTCAAGTAAATTTTAAGTGTCCTCATAGTTTAAACGCCTTTTTCGTATATAAAATTAAACATATGCACCCACATTTCAGAGAAATTTATGTATGAAATGTAAAGAATAACTGAGGTTTATCTGTTTTGTTCTGTTCTGCCTCTTTTATATATACCCTGCCTTGTGCCATGCCCAGCAAAGTGAAACAGAAAACAAACATACAACTTGAATCACACGTAATTCTAAAATACAAATTAAGACACGGTCTACACTGGCTGGTCAAAGTACACAGAAGCAGCTGCCTTCGGTCAGGGACTTCAAAAACCCTATGTAACAGCTGGAAACTGCTAGATTATGTCTGTCATGCCTTTTTGGCAAAATCCCTATAACCATATTTCAGAAGGTTTTATTACTGTTTATTCTAAAAGAAACAATGTACAGGCTATATCTTTCACCACCACAAGAGTACGAGACAAAGTGGAAGCATCTCCACAAAATTAAGCATGGGTTGAATGACATTAAAGTCATCTTTTCATCTGAAGTTGTATTAAGTTGCTTCTAATACGTAGCTAGGGACTGGAAGCAAGTGATCACCATTCGCACACATGAATTATGCAAATGCTTGGATTAAAAAGACTCATAAACCTTGTGGAAGATTCCTATGAGTTTTCAACATGTGTGAGCATATTACATAGATTGATAAGTTTGGAAGGGACCTCAAGGATTATCTAGTTCCAACTCCCTGCGATAGGCAGGGACACCTCCCACTAGTACAGGTTACTCAAGGCCTCATCCAACCTGGCCTTGAACACCTCTAGGGAGGGAGCAGCCACATCCTCCCTAGGCAACCCATTCCAGTGTCTCACCAACATCCTTCCTATGCTTCAAACCTGAATTTCCTTGCAACCTTCTGGTCTTCATAGCAGTAAGAGGACCAAGAAGACATATTTCTTAGGAAGAAAGATTCATCATATAAAACAACTTATGAGTAAATTTTTTGTTTGGGTGGTGTTTTACCAAAAAAACCCACAAAACGTGTATAATTACCTGTTTCTCAGATGTGACTGAATCTGTCTAGTCTGTAGCCCACAAACCACAGAGTTCCTATGATTAATTCAATGAACTTGCGATTTCACTCAAGACACAATCATAAAGCTTAAGAACAAGTGCATAACTAGGAGTACTATACATGCCCACATATGCCAACGTTGCATCCGGGTTTTTTTTCTTATAAATCCTGAAGTGACAGCACACCTCAATCTAACTAGACCATTATTTTTTAATATAGAGAAAACGATACTTGAAGTCAGCGTAAAATTTGAGACAAGCACTGCAATCATGACCATGCTTTATAAAGGTCCCATACTTTTAAAGTTACAGCATATTCCCTTGCTGCTAAATTGAACTGAGACTGCTGTCTCAGTTGCACTAAATTATTAGTTAATTAGCCCTAAGTAAGGACAACAGTGTGTTGATGCTGGCAAGCTGTGAAAAGAACATTTCTGTAGAGAAGATCAATAGCATTTTTGTCTGGCTTACAATAAGAAAACCACTGGCCCAGGTTATGAGTTTAAGCCATTTTTCATTTGGCTGACAAGACAGCACTAGTGACAGATCAATACAGTAACTTTATGATAGGCTGCTGCTCCTGCAGATGGCAGGCCCATAAACAGGCATCATTTTTAAGGCCCGAAGCAATCCATTACTTAGACAGAAACCACCTGATCTTTTATAATATTTAGACATTCCTACACAAAAAGGAAAATCAGAAAACAAACCAGGTAAAGTCAGGAGGATTAGCTACTTTGTAAGGTAGAAGGGAATATTAGCTGTTTCAAAGTCAGTATTTAAATTAATAAGCTTCTGTGCCATTTGGGAGACCACACTAAAGCCACAAGGGTGGTATCAGGTAACTATTCTTCCCCTCGAAGGAAAAAACATTATTTGGCATCAGATCTTATTTGATGCTATTTTCTTATCTCCAGGTTATCTGGAATAACAAGAGTCTACTTACAAACATTTTTTAAAAAACAAAACCAACAAACAAAAAACCCCCAATCCACCAAACAAACCACTTCAGTGTGTCCTTAGAACATAAGATGAGTCACTTTGTAATGCAGTTCCAAAGGAGTGGTGATTTTTCCACATAGTGCAATATACAACCTGTAGGTGTTAGCACAGGCAGTTTGCATTTCCCACCAGTATTAGGATTGCCTGTAGTGTTCTAGCATTTTAACAAACAAAGTTAGAGAAGGGGAATGTTTTTTTTTAATTATATTGTTTTTATGGTAGCTCTTCTCTAGCTGAAAAGAATGTACAAGATAGCACCTTAATAAATTATTTAGGTCAGATCTTCTTACGAGGACACAGGTGGAGCATCTGGCCCCATATTTAGTCTTCTCTTTACTATTAACATGAAAATAACCACAGAAGATGGTGAATTAATCATACAGCCAGTTTGCCTCTGCTTCCCCATCTGAGGCTGGTTTGTGTCAATTACTAGAGAAATATCTTCTTAAGCAGGAAACTAGTTTCACAAAAGCACATCGGGTTTGCAGGTTTTCATCAATACATTTTGGTTGTTGCAAGTAACTAATTAACGCTAATGTCAACATAAAAGACAGAAGGAGGAAAATATTAATGAGCACAGTATAAAAACTAAGCTGGCTGGTTCTTCCCTGTACAGTACTGCCATGCAACTGGCTTCCAGTCTGTGCTTGAAATCTGAGTTGTTATTAATTTGGTCACTAATTTTACCATGAATGATGCAAGCAAACAGCACTACATTTCCCCCTTAACTAATGCCAATTATGCACATTATTAGTTTAAAACACATCAGAATATCACCCAAGACAGAACGAGTAGAGCCCAGCCAAAAGGCTTCTATGAATCATTTGGCACACACATAAACAATGCTCAATTTGCCAGTGACCTGCTTTGCCCCAAAACTACCTTCCTCTGTACCTCCTACAAAATCCTACACACATCAATCTGTGTGGAAGACCTCAAACTAGGTATTGAACTTAGTTTTTTAAAATTGCATTTCTTTAAACTCAAAGGTAAAGGATGGTTTCAACGGTTTCAAACTTACAGTGTCACCTCTTTTCAGTATGCACAAGGCCTCTCTTTATACCCAACTGCAGTAACACACATTGGCTGCCATGCCTGCCAGCCACCAACACTTGGTTTCAGCCCAGTGACAATGCCAGTGCCAGCCTACCACAAAATCACTGGTACAAACACACAAAAGAGCAGCCTGCACTTCTGATTTGCAGGACAAAATATCCTTAAAGATGATGATTCACTGACCAAGCTCAACAAGCATCTAAATAAATTCCATGGTTTGGGTTTTGCCACAGGTTTCTTGATTTTGTTTTATACTTTGGGGTGCCTTAAAGATACTGTTTCAGTTTTAAGAAAATGCAAAGCATTTAACTCATGCAACACCTGTACAGATGCAGACCACAACCCCATGCTGGTTGCTCCAAAAAAACTCTTCAGCCTCAGCACACCTGGATGCATATCCCATTTCAGCTCACTGCTGCCTCTGGCAGGAAGACAAAAGACTTGGGTCTTCCAGAGCTCAGACTAGCTAAAAGCAGTGTCGGGAGGAGCAATCACGTCACCTGGCACTCGACTATCCAAGGAGTCTGCTGAAAGGGAGGCAAGAGCATCTACCCAGTGTAATGGGAAAGTCTACTCTTTGCCTTCAAGAAGTAGGAGACCACGTTGCTCCTGCACCTGGAGTAACTACTACATGCTTTTGGGTACACTGATTCCCTGTTATGTATTTTCTTCAGCACTTCATCAACTTCTATCCCACTCCTCTACTGAGCATACTCATTCATTCCAATTGTTATGCTTTTTCCCTTCTTTTTTCTGCATCCTATGGATCTTCACTACAATGCACAATTTCATTCTCAGCAACATCGTCACCACAGTTTGGACTTACTGTTCCTCTGTCTCTGGTAAGATCTAAACTACACCCTTCACCCCAGACTGGTTTCTGCAGATTCTTGTTCTTTCCTCAATCAGATTCTCTGGACTGTAACTAAAATAGCTGTAATCAATAGGGACATAAACTCTCCTTATTGCTATCACACTACTAAAAATGACACAATCCTTGTCTGAAAATAGAACCATGTGAACAGTTTTACGAACTTTAACATTATCAACAATGAAGTGAAACCCTATTGATGACCTCTGCAATTTCTTGTCAAAGAACGTGTACCTAAGTGGCAAATCCACAGATAGAAATGACCATGCAGAAACTTCACTACTGCTCAAGCAGCTAATTAAGTTGAAGGGAAATAAAACCAAAGCCAGGCTTCCAACACTACACTAAACATCTTTGTTGTGGTGATTCCAGACTCCAGAGTAGCCACAAAACCTTATTATCTATTTTTCTTCCCTAACAAAATCCGGCTTGAAAAAGATGTATCTTAATGGTTGCTTCAAATCCATTGAAAAAAGAAGAACAGCTCTTGACTTTGTATTTTGGACACTGCCTTCATGTAAGATACACCTATTTCAACACAGACTCTGTTGTTGTAATAAAACTAAAATCTATTAGTTGAATAGTAAAGCATTTCTGAAAGGCACCATCGCTTCATTATGAACAGGGCCACGATCATATTTTAACTCCATGATGGTGATCAGAAGGCAAGATCACAATGCACACATTAATACCACAAAAAGAGGAGATTAGAATAGTGCATTGACATTAGATACTGTTTATACTACTATCCACAAAAGCCAACCCTTTTGAGTATAGTAAAGTGAAAGTATTATAATTAGTGAGTTCATAATGGCATTTAATCAAGTGTGGAGCTGGATCACGGTGGGTTGTATACCAAAGCCAAAACCACATGAAGCACTACAATGCTGAGTCCAAAAAAGGGCACACAAATTCTTCAGGGGAAAAAACAAGTTACTACAAAGCCATGTTTGTCTTAAAGTACTCAATCAAGTGAGTTTGCATAATAGGTAATTCTTAATAATGAAAAGAAGTTCTTCCAGAAACTGAAAATATGACCACAAAAATGTCTTTTGATTCTTACAGACGGAAGTCCCCAGATCTGAGTTCTTTATTTGCAAGTTAATTACTCATAGTTTTATTAGAATAATTAATTATATTTCAACATCATCATAATCCTTTTCCTACTACTGCTTATTATCTACCAAGTGCTTTACAGTAGCTAATTTCCTTGACACCTCTAGTCAAGTACCTGCACCGGTACTTTGACAGAAGTATCCTGAGCTATCAGCAGCAGACCAGCAAGGGCCAAGTAAAACATGAAGTAAACCCCAAGATTTATGCATAATTGGGCCATTTTCCCAGGGGTCACAATATCACAGAATCATAGAATGGTAAGGTTGGAAGGGACTTCAAGGATCATCCAGTTCCAACCCCCTGCCATAGGCAGGGACACCTCCCACTAGTACAGCTCACTCAAGGCCTCATCCAATCTGGCCTTGAACACCTCCAGGGAGGGAGCAGCCACAATCTCCCTGGGCAACCTGTACCAGTGCCTCACCACCCTCACTGCAAAGAGCTTCCTCCTAACATCCAGTCTAAATCTCCCCTCTGCCAGTTTAAACCCATTGCCCCTTGTCCTGTCATTGTAAGACCTTGTAAATAATCCCTCTGCAGCCTTCCTGTAGGCCCCCTTCAGATACTGGAAGGCTACTATCAGGTCCCCTCGAAGCCTTCTCTTCTCCAGGCTGAAGAGCCCCAACTCTCTCGGCCTATCCTTGGTACACCTAGCACATGATGATTTTCAGAAGATCAATATTGTAGTAGTTCCTTCCCTTGTCTCAAAACCAGACTGGGAACTACCCTGATCCTCTTGTATAAATAAAAAACACATTAAAAAAAAACAGAAAAAAAAAAAAGAAAAAAAAAAAGATGGTCTGAAATTATCCTTGCAAATGGGAGGGATCAGACGCACATTCACGTGCTTTAGGTTAGTCTCCTGACCAGATCCCAGATACCTTCCTGCACAGGACCCACCATGACTGATTTGCAGTAGAGAAGATACCACAGAAGAAAGGACTCTAATGACAATGGTTACAGCTACTACTTGTTCCTGCTCTGATACAGCAGAGGTGTCTAGCATTATTATCTACAAAAACAGTGTATAAACGTGTTCTAAGTATCCCTTGGTTTAACCATATCACCACGTGACATTTTTAGGAAAATGTGAAAAGCAGTTTTCATTTTATGTATGGCTAAACCTGATTGATACACACAGTAAATCAGCTCAACCACTTAACCCTCCCAGAAAAATGAATGAAATTTGGGGCACAAAAGCATTACTATATAATTATTACTTATTTCACAGATGTAGCTAAGAAATCTTACAGACACTACATTGATGGTCATCTGGGGCCCTGAGAGACCAAGTATGATTTTCCACTATAATACATAAATAACAATAATTTTACTGTATGCATGTATTTAAGTTACCAAGGAAGTATAATTTAACATTTTATTTTCCAAGTTTTACAGACTGGTTTCTTCCTTTCCTGCCCACAGTGCTCAAGTTCTTTTTTGCACCTCAAAGGAAGAAAGACTCAGAGATCATACATTTTTATCACTTAATCTTCAACAACTTGATTTAGAACTTGTACTGATTTCATGGGTCATCTGCACATTTAAAATACTTGAATGCCTGAGTTTTGTGGGAATCCCAAAAATTTACCCTATCATCACAGAAGGGACAAGAGATTTTAATAGAATGGCTTGGGGTGGGAGGGACCTTGAGATCATCTACTCCAACCCCCCTGCCATAGGCAGGAATACCTCACAACTACAATTTGGTTGCTCAAGGCCTCCTTCAACCTGGCCTTGAATGACCCCAGGGAGGAGGCATCTACAACTTCCCTGGGCAATCTATTCCAGAGTCTCACCACCCTTCTACTGAATAAATTTGTCCTAAAATCCAATGTAAACCTATTCTCCTTCAGCTGAAAAGCATACTCCTGTGTCCTATCATTAGACATCCTTATGGAATGTCCCTCTCCAGTCTTCCTGTAGGATCTATTCAGTTATTGTAAAGCAACTACAAGATCACCCCAGAGTACTCTCTTCTCTAGGTTGAACCCCAGCTGTCTCAGCCTATGCTTATTGCAGAGGTGTTCCAGCCCTCGGATCATCTTTGTGGCCCTCCTATGGCCTCCCACCAACAGCTCTGCGTCCTGCTTATGATGGGGACACCAGAATTTGTTTTGTTTCTTCCTTGAAAGCATTAATTTACATAAGATTTGGAAAAACTGCCCCTGTGTCTGCACTCTAAAAAAATCCCTTAAAATGTGGAATATATATATATAAAAGAACCACCAAAGTACACCAAACAGTAGGACAAATAGTTTAGTTCTTGCTCAACATAAAAAAACCCCACTGTAATTCACAGCTTTAAAACAGAGACTCTGAAATTTATACTTTGTCTGTCACTTGTAATGTCCAATGTGCTATTCTTCTCTAGACTATATTCCCAGGTCAATGGGTATGAGGTTTCGGGAGATGATGTTAATCCTAGTGCAGAATTTAAGGAAAGTGAATCAAGTCAGAGTGTTGCAGGGCAGTTTAGCCAGAAGCAGTGGCTCCCATCAAGCAGGACACAGTCAAGATAAAAATTGTGCAGTTCTAATATCCTTAAGGACTTAATCCTGCCAGTCCTGATTGATAGTGTCGCTTATGAGAGATACTAGGAGAATCAGTATGGACAAAAATGTACCTCAAAAAATTTTCTGAAGAGGTTAATTTTAATGAACACTTCATCTCTACTGCTTTTGACTGAAATTGTGCTACAATATTCAACTCTTTAAATTCCCACTTAGAATCATAGAATGGTAAGGTTGGAAGGGACCTCAAGGATCAGCTGGTTACAACTCCCTGACATAGGCAGGGACGCCTCCCACTAGTACAGCTCACTCAAGGCCTCATCCAACCTGGCCTTGAACACCTCCAAGGAGGGAGCAGCCACAACCTTCCTGGGCAACTTGTTCCAGTGCCTCACCACCCTCAATGCAAAGAACTTCCTCCTAACATCTAGTCTAAATCTCCCCTCTGCCAGTTTAAACCCATTGCCCCTTGTCCTGTCATTGCAGGACCTTGTCAATAGTCCCTCCCCAGCCTTCCTGTAGGCCCCCTTCAGATACTAGAAGGCTACTATCAGGTCCCCTCGAAGCCTTCTCACTTATTTCACTCTTTATACATTTGCAGTGTTGATTCCATAAATATTCCACAGGACCATGTACACTCAAAAGTACTTTTGTTGCAGTTATTACAGACTTCAAATGTCATTAATAGCTGGCTTCCAGAAAGGCTGCAGCACCTTGGGTTGTGGTGGGGTTTTTTTTAATTTGTTTGTTTGTTTGGGGTTTTTTTGTTTGGTTGGTTTTTGGTTGGTTTTTTTTTTTAATCAAGTTTTTTTAAGAGATGTTAGCTAGCAAATTAAAAAATCAGTACTTAAACTTGGAGTTCCTATTTCCTGTACTTTTAACAGAATCAAACAAACAAAAAAAACCCAGCCAACCAAGAACACCCAAAACCCCCACCCATATTTTATTAGTTCCTATTTTTTTAAATTTCTACTGAAAATATTAGCCCTTTATTTGCACCACTGTGCCTTCTAAATGTTTCAAAGTGAAAACACACAGCTGTTTCACTGTGTGTTTAAATATTTAACATCCATTTCAAGTAAACAGGTGTTACCTAACAGCATTGCATCACACCTCTTACCCTTTTTTTTTTTTCTTTTTTTCCCAGTCATTCAGATTTCCCCTAAAGCAAGACACTAGAATAATCACTTTGTACATTCACCAACAGTGGCCTTCAGAAAGTGGTAATATTGTGATCCCATTTGATTATATTAGTAGTAGTAGATCTTAACGGAAACACAAGTAAATCCTCTTTCTTATCACTTACTAATTTCACCAGCCACTATAACTTAACCACTTAAAGGGCTTTAAAAAGCACTGATTACAAATGAAAGAGAGCACTGTCTTTCATTTAGACTTTGAATCTTGTTCATTGAACAAATCCAGGGTAACTCTAAAAACAAGACCTTTAAGCATTTCGAGATAGACCCATCACAATGTCAGTAGGGGTTAATACTGCTAAAACATTGACAATGCAGCAGCAGCAGCCCATGGGAGACAAGACCCAGGAAGCTGTCAGGAGTTTACAGTCTAAGCAAAACTGAATAAATGGGGTGTACTCAGAAGCACACAAAATAAAATAAATAAAAGTTATTTTTGACTGACTTCTACCTAACCCTGGACAAGTACTGAGTTGTTGGGAAGGATTTAGTAGAGCAAGCAGGGAAAGGTACATCTTACAAGGAAGCACGTCTCATGTGCACGAAATGGTGCCAGCAAAGGTGTGAAGACTGTAATAGGAGAAGCATGTGGCCAGAGCATTAAGCGTCACACTGCTGGAAGAATAGCCTTCCGGCAAGCATGGTCACCTACAAGTGCTCTCAGCCACTGTGCCCAGATTGTTCTGGGAAGTGAAAGAGAAGTGCACAGCTCCAGTGGGTAACTGTCATTTGTATTTCCCAACCTGGTGCCACCTTAAGAAAACAGAGGTCCCGACATGAGAAATCAGAGCAGTCTGCGTATGAGCCAACTGTGCTGAAATCTGGTTAGGCTGCAGAGGTCAGGACAGCTCATCAGCCAGCTGCTCTGCCATGTAAGTGTAATGAGACACTTGCAGCTTGCTGCCCCTCCAGTGTAATTGCACATCTTGTTCTTTGTAATCATGCTTACCACTTACACGTGCTGCTGTAGAGACATAACTAATCCTCACGGATCACACTGAGAGACTGGCAGAGAAGTATTATCATACTTATTTTAGAGATGAAGAGAAATACATATTACCTGCAGGAGTCAGGTAATGACTAGAATAACCTGATGCACTTCTGCAGCCCTGGAAGGATTCGGCCTTACACATTCTGGCTGCCAAGTTCGTCAACAGAAGTTAAGTCACTTGTCAAAAGCCATAAGGTGTTATTGTAAGATACCAAAGATAGTTTTGTTCTCAGGTTATTGTACAACTCATAACCAGTAAATACCTGTGGTGGATTGGTTTGGGCATTTTGGGGGTCAGTGTTGGGGAGTGGGGGTGCAGTTTTTTCTTATTTTCAAATGTGTTTTGTTTTAAATCAACCTGTAAAGTATCTAAGTAAGAAGAAGCCCATATAAACTAAAACTTTTGCTATGGTTCTATAAGTATAAGGAAAGAAAACTCTGCAATTCAATTAGTTACAAAGACAATTACAATTACTATTTGTTTTCGGTAGCAACCTGAAAATACCACAGTATGCAAGAAGAGAGACAGCTACTTAAAAATTAAATGCATAATGTGAAAAAAGCAAAGGATAGCAACTTACAAATGTTATGATGTTTATACAGTGAATAATGCAGTGAGGCACTAGCACAATCTATTTTTCTGTCTTTTGTTATTAGGGTACATATGTTACTCTCACATGCCATGGAAGGTGGGAAAACAAGCTTCAGGTAGTAAAGATGAAATCAAGCAAGCATAACTAGGTATTTGTGTTTAGAACTACAAATGATCAACAACAATCAATCAACCACAGAAACTTCTGTGAGAATCATGAAATAATGCTATTTGTTCTTTAAACTCCCCTGATAAATTACATTTTCCATCTCTCTTATGGATTTAGTATTGTTAGGAAATTTAGGGATGGAAACTGATCTTATCTGTTTAGTATAAACAATCATCTGGTTCCAGAAGGCAAGGTTTTAAATGCAATTACCATCACAGGGCCAAGAGCTAATTTTGAGAATTGCCCCCACTATTATTTCCAGATACATTGCTATTAATCCGTTTTCAGTGCACGTTGCTCATCAAAATAAGAGTTATACAGCTTATGAGTCTCTGCTGGGGTTGCTTCTCATTAGCAGGAAACATTCATCAAAGTGTTACAAATCAGACTGATACTACAGCAGGTCTACAGCCAGGAGCATCGATACAGTGGTTAACTAGGTGAACTTCCCCCTGCTCTCCCATCTTTATGCTGCTGTTCACTTTCTTAACTGTCCAGTTCGACAGGAGGCAGCAATGTTCTTTTCCGTCACCCTAAAAGGAATCTTCTCTAACCATTTTATATTTGGCTGGGAAGTGAAAGGAGGAGTGGTTTTGTCTCAAAAATGAAGCTATACTGTATCAATCTGGGCAGCCAACTGATCCTTTCCTGTGGTTAGGCACTGACTAGAAAAGCACATCTCCCTTCTCAGCAATGAAAATACAGTTCAATACTTGCTGTACCTTCAATACCATCTGCACAAATAAAAAAAAAGAGCATGCATGATACTTGCTTGTTGCTTGCTTATTTTTAGGACCTCTGCTGAAGGACAAACTACAGTTTCAATGAAGGCACTACACTTTGGTTTATTTTCTGCTTGAAGATACCAGTAGGAGTTCTTACTATTAATTATATTTGGTCTACCCGTATGTCAAAGAAATATATTTGCTTCATCATTGAAAGTGAATACAGGATTAAATATACATGACTGAATTTCAAGAATATGAAGTTATGTGGCACTATGTATCAGAAATCCAACATTAACATAAAAAATAATTGGTTTAGATAATCAATCCAGTGTGTTTACTGAACTACCTGGCTAACAGTCATGAGATGGTAATTTCAAGGAGTTTTATAGATTGAGTCAGAAAACCAAAAATCCATTTCCTAGAAGAGGACTCATAATTCACCATCTCCTTAAGTCAAAGGCAACACAGAGAAATTTTGCCATTTCCCAGACTTCTGTTTCACAGCTTTACAGTCAAAACATACACCTCAGGGTAAATCAACTGGCCTGTTTACACTAACTTCCATGTTTCCAAGTGCACAAATCTGGTTTTTTAGGGATTATGGAAATTGTTAACACCATGTGATCTTACAGTTAGTAGAAGAAAATCCTAAATAGAATTGCTCACCAAATGACCTTTAGCACTTCCTTTTACCATGCAAAATTAAGCAAGGAAGTCTTGTAATGATCACATTCGCTTTTTCAGTAAAAACATTTCAAATGGAGGAATGATCTATGCAAAGGGTTTTTTATAAAGAAGTTGAATTTGCACCAACCACAAAGCATTCTACAGATAAATCAGAAGACAATCTCCAAGCAAAACCAGTACTGAAGTGCATACACATAAAACACTTGAATGCATTTTGAGGGCTAAAAAAAAAAAATCACAGCAGTTCTCCAGACAGACTTTTCCACTCTAACAATCATTCAGTATTGCAGGAATCTGAGCCATAGTGCAGTAGGGTCACTCCTGAATTACACAGCACGTATTTGATAAAGCTGTTACAGATATTAAGTATATGCATATTGTATGCAATTAGAAGCCTATTAGAAGCAATTAGAAGCCTAAACTGTGTGCAGTTCTGGAGCCCTCGGCACAGGAAGGACATGGAAGTCTTGGAATGGTTCCAGAGGATGCCACAAAGATGATCAGAGGGCTGCAGCAGCTCTCCTGTGAGGACAGGCTGAGAGAGTTGGGGCTCTTCAGCCTGGAGAAGAGAAGGCTTCCAGGAGACCTGATAGTAGCCTTCCAGTATCTGAAGGGGGCCTACAGGAAGGCTGCGGAGGGATTATTTACAGGGTCTTGCAATGACAGGACAAGGGGCAATGGGTTTAAACTGGTAGAGGGGAGATTTAGACTGGATGTTAGGAGGAAGTTCTTTGCAGTGAGGGTGGTGAGACACTTGAACAAGTTGCCCAGGGAGGTTGTGGCTGCTCCCTCTCTTGAGGTGTTCAAGGCCAGGGTGGAAGAGGCCTTGAGGAACCTGTACTAGTGGGAGGTGTCCCTGCCTATGGAAGGGGGTTGGAACTAGCTGATCCTTGAGGTCTCTTCCAACCTTACCATTCTATGATTCTATTAAGATGAGTGGAGAAATATTTAGAAAAAACCCCAAAACATTATTTTTGCTCTCTTTTACAAAGTACTTCCTTTTCCTCATGAAAATATTCTGACTTCTCCTTGGAGGACTAAAAATCAAATTAAACTGTTTTTTGTTGTTGCTGTTTGGGGTTTTTTGTTTGTCTGGTTGTATTTTTGTTGTTGCTTTGTTCCCTTCCCCCCCAGCAAGTAGAACTATTTTGGGCAGATGCTTTGGGGGGATGGGAAAAGAAAAGAGAAAAAAATACTCTACCTCCTCCCACACAGGTAACTTGAGACACCACCTAACTAGCTAGCTCCAACCACCACGCAATAGCACTCAGAGTTCTATGCTGACAGGATCTTGGATTCAGCAGTATCACATCAGGTAACTTAGCAGCTGTGCTGTGCGCCCAACCTTGGCAGCAAGGCAGTGCAAAGCTAGTGGGTTGCACTCAGCCACAGCCATGCAGGAGAACAGGACACACAGGCCTCCTTCCTCACTTTCACTACCTGAAGTAACAACATCTAACCCTCTTCACACCAGAGCACTAAATAGAATAACTCATGTGCGCAAGATGCTTTTAAAACGACAGCATGCTTTATTTCTCTCTTTTCAGTGCTGGTAGTTATACTCCCAGAAATCTGAGTAGCAGAGAGCTTCCTATTCAGCCAGTTATAAAAGTCACAGTTCTTTTGATAGCTCTGTGTGACCCACTTCTTCACCCTGAGCCTGCTGTAGTAGTACTTAAATGTCGAGGAGTTTATCAGTATTTAACTGAAATGTTAAGGGGGGAAATGTACTAGTGGGGACAGAAAAAGGCAAAATTTATGACATATAAAAGGCACTGCTTATTCAGATGAAATTCATTACAGCCCATTTGAGTTAAAATATCACATATGTATGAGACCTTAATGAACCCCTGTAATCCTGGCAGGAGCGGGGAGAAGATGGAGCAAGCTGCGCGCTCATGCAGAAGGGATTTGTTCCTGAAGCCTGGCAGGCAGAGATGTAACTGGCTGTGTGTTTGCGTGCGTGTTCGGGGGCAGCATCAGCAGCATAGAAACAAAGATCCCTACGGCCCTGGAAATTAAGGGAGGAAGCGCGGTTTGGAAACAAACTGACAAAGGAAGATGTATCAAAGGTTTCAAATGTATTCAATATTAGACATTGTGGGGTACACACACAATGAATCACAGTTGATCAGCACTAAGACTAGCTCTTACTGCCTGCATGCACAGCAAGTAGGACCGCAACCCACAACCTGCTGGAAGCTTCAGGGGTTTCCAAGACAAACATAAAATCTACCATTTCCATAGAAAGAAATCTTCTGCAAATTGCTTAAAGTGGGTTTAGTCCACCCCATCCCTTATATAGAACAGCTATGGATGTTTCCATTATCCTTCCTGCAACTAAGGCACAGCTATCCCGCTGCTTGTTTGCCGATGAAGGACAGGAACTGGATTCCTGTTTAGTCCTCCCACTAAACATGCAGTGGGTATAAACAGAGCACAAGGAGTCTGGACACTGGCTCTTTCCAATGGGGTTGCCAATGACTTACTAGCCGAGACATATGTATACACACACAGAGATAACCCTGCAAAAGACCCACTATTAGCTTGCATTAATAGCCTGCAGATGACATCACTGTTTCAGAAGTCGGCAACATCAAAAGACATGAGCCTAATTTGCTTTGCAAATTTTAAATTCCTTCGAAACTGTCTCACCACATAGTTCACTCTGCAAATACAACACGTGCTATACACAGATTTGGTTCATCAATACTCCTACTGCATGAAAAAAATTCAAATACTGAATTAAGGAAGTCATGGTTCAAAGCATGTATTATCAGTTTACTGTGTCATCAAGAAAGATCATTACTGAGTATCTATTTCCTAGATTAAATCATTATCAAGTATTCCTGGACAGCTAAACAGATGCCTTTAGGATCAGTTAACTAGGAAGTCCGAAGGCAGTGTCACAACAGATGTAGGAGTCGCTATTGCGTCAACAGTTCACATACACTGCTACAGACAGCTGAAGCTTGAAGATCAGCAACATCAGCTGTCTTTGTGATGACCACATCAATTGGTCTCCTAGTAAGGCTTCTCTTAGAATTCACTGGCATGCTCTATCTCATCTCATCCAAAAGAAGTCTTCTGGTGTTATTATTTTCTTAATAAAGACAAGAAAATCACAAGAACTTATAGCAATTCTGAAAGCTGGAACATAAAGCAGGACACGCACTCCTGCAGAATGCAAGACAGATGGCCAGACAAACTTTAACTCTAATTTCCTTAATTTTGAATGAAGTGAAAGATTAAGATTATTAGAAAATCTGTATGAAGAGAAACACTAAAACAATACACTGAGTATGTTCGGCTTATGTCCTTTGATGAGCCTCATACTCTGTTAAAATTTTAAGGTGTGACTAATGGTGTTACATTTGAAGTAAGTCAATTTATGCATTATTCTTCCAACAGTAAACATGTAGCAAAGTCATAAACCAAGAAATAGATATTTGTAACAAGCATAAAAATATCCTGGAGACTTATTTCTGAGCAACATGAACTCTCAATTCAGAAAGGCTCATTTCTCCACACATACATGCTCACAGACATAGTCAGAGCTGTGTCTAATGCACAGGGCAGCGTTAGCAACAACAGGCAGAATTAAATATCTCTTGAAATGAACATGCCACACAAAGAATGGAGTGTTGGCAGATACCTTAATTAAAATATGAATTAACAGTCACTAAATGGTCCTTGTATTTCTACATTACTATTTAATGGAATATAGTAGATGCCTCCTCTACTAAAAACACGGACTTTTCGTAAAGTAATGATAATTCAGTTCAGTGTCAGTGAATAATCCCAGTACAAAATCCAAGAGGGCAAAGCACAGGCAAATATTTTTTAAAATCTATCAAACAAAACCTAACACACCAACCACAAAATGAAAACCCTCTAACACCCCTGCATTATCCTGGTTTTGTCCTTTTTGAGCTCCTTAATTCAGCATAGTATGGGTTCTAGTTGTTTTGAATTATCATACCAAATGCATCATTTCAACATGAGTTTCGCTGCAAACAACGTTTACATTTTCTGGAGTTTAGTGGTTAACTGAAAACTACTATTTTCACTCTTTTTTTTCAGTCTTAAAGGCACATTTTAAATTTGAGGATTTTCCTTTAGACTCTTTTCTTGAAAAATTTCAGTAGCCTGACTTGCAATACAAGCATCTCCCACTGGTAATATTCTTTGGTAAGCAATGTTGCCTTTCCAAGTCGAGACAACAACTGAGGTAGTGTTTCAAAATGTCTACAAAGGGGCGGGGTGTCCGATTCCTGACCAGTTGTATGCTTGGTAGCACTGCCTTGAGTTGTGCAGTAAAACAAACAGCTCACTACTGGACTTTGAACTTTTAGCATCCTTTTTAAACTCTTGCTCAAATAAGGAAGTGCACACTGATAAGCAAAGGAGCACATACACAAAAATTAGATGCTATGATTTGTGCTAACGAGACAGAAATAGCAACATGACCAAGACACAAGTATACGATATGACACATGCAGCTGTCTAAACAGTTCTGCTGTTGGTGTCACTGCGTGCTAATGGCATTCCCTTCTGCTTGGCCTCGTCTCTCCACTTCACACAAGAGCTTAAAAATTCAGGCATTTCCAGCTCTACCTAGACTGAATCACTCGCTTAGGAAAAACAGCCACACAACTAGTCAAGATTGCGCTTACTTTGGAAAGGATTCAAGAAAGCCTGGATCATATGGCAAGAACCCAAGCATCTCTCATTTCTGCAGTATTAAAAAATGGTGGCAGATTTTTTTTTTCTTTCCATATGAAGGTCTTTTTCATTTGAAAAAAAGTGGAGAAAATAAGATGCATTTAAAACTCCCATACAGCAACAATTAGCGTCACACCATGAAAACACTAGCAGAGGAATTTCTTTACCTGTCATTTCCACAACAAGACATTTTACTGAAGAAACTATTTTGATGACATACTATATGCATTTTGTGTACTTCTTTTTTGCTTGAAATACCTTAGAACAATTTCAAGCAATGAATATGAATTAGAAATCATGTGTCAGTGATGTATCAGTCCAGCAGAGGTATACCATGATGCTGGGATGCCTCCTAGTTTTACAAGCCTCCCCTTAAGGGAAGAAAAGTATCTTTTATTGTGTTTTAATACCAGTATAACATGGCAGATCCAGCACCCCTATCACTTTCGTTCCTTCCTTAGAGCACCCATATAATCAGTAGGATATTAAAAGCTAAAAGAATCAGCTGAAAGATCTTTCTTTTCTAAGTGATTCCATGTCTGCAACAGAATCTACTCAATGCCAGCAAAAAACAGATTAAAAAACCAACCAACCAAACACACACAACAAAACAAAACAAGATAAATTAGGAACTCTGGATGTCATCACCTGAGCATGGACTTATTTTCAGATTCTAAACTGGAACAGAATTTTTTGATAGACCAAAACAAGAAAAAAACGTTTAGTTGTGATTTAACTATGGCATCTGAGTATCAGAAAATAGGCAAATTCAGCAAAATACACACCACTTTTTTATTAGCCAGCAAAAAGGGACTTCAAACAGACTAACAAGGCACAGAAGTACCTTTCTAAGATATTCTTAATGAAACAGAGGTCTTCTGTCACCCACCAGATGGACTCACCAGAAAAGCTCACATCACAGGCATCACTGATAAAACACTCAGGGCAGTCAGGCACTTAAGAGTATATCAGGGACTGCAGTACCTCCTCCTAAAAATCTAGATGGCCAACAGAAAGCACCTTCTCATAACCAGCATCATTTTGCATCTAGTGAGGACTATTATTATCCTGTAGGTTATTGCAGATAAATAATATCTAATTAAAATAAAAAAATTTAAATACATACACACATACATACACATATATATATATATATACATATACATGTATATACATGTATATATATAGGGTCAGCAGCTCTGGACACTAGGGCTTTCTACTAGCTTCAAATTCTCTTGAGAAAACATCATTGCTTTACAGGAAATTAAACCTAAACATCAAAAGCAACACAAGAAAAGTCACTTACCAAAAGCAAGCATCTCTTTGCCAACATACTGATAAAGCACCAAATGCATTCAGAGCCTGTAGAAATCTAGCAGATTGAGGGTACAGAGAAAAACAAACCAAAATAAACTCCCTTATACATGGCTTACAAGAGTACTACCATATATAAGCATTTAAGACTGAGCCATTCTAGCTCTCACAATCAGAAAAACAATCTTTAGGCCTGTCAGCCTAACACAAAGCTCAGAGCCCCAGATTTCCGTTTGACCTTATCTGCAGGAAGAGTTTAAAGCCCATGCAAGGAGATCAGAATCACCTGTGCATCACCCCATTTGGGATGTTAGCAGTGCAATGCACCTAGGCAGAAAGGCCAGGTGAGGGTGGAGAAAGTTTGCTGGAAACACTCAGCATCTGTGCAAATTAATGAGTTCAGTTTAATTACCTCCCAACAGAAAGATTAAATAGGGTGCAACTGGTGATATGAAATCATCCTAATGGGTTCCACTGCTTGAATCCACCACTCATCAAGTTGAATTGATTTTTAAACAGTGGAAATTCAAACAACTCCCATGAGAAACTAACACAATTCCCATCTCAATCAAATGCTTTGTAATAGTTACATACAAAATGTGATTTTTGAGGAGGGAGAGCCGATTATTCCTTCTCCTTTCATTCCTACAAGAGACTTGGCAAATTGATAGTATTTTCAGAGCAACACTGGAATGCTAGCATGAACTGAGGATGAAAGTGTACAAGCATACCATGAATAAACAGTATTTTTGAAAATTACTCAAACCCATATTTTTTAATAAAAGCACTAAGCATCCCGAGTGCTTGAAATAGGACAGTTAGGCTATTGTCAAGTTCTTTGTAATCTCAGCCTCTAGAAACACATTTGCCAACATGTAAACATCCTAAAGTATTTTAAGACAGCAATTAGTTTGCATTTCATAGTATGTTCCTAAGGCAAAGACTTCAAATTTTGCTGCTAACTTTGAGTATCCACTGAGCTACTTCAAGGGTATCTGAATTCAGAATGTACCACAAATCATTTACAGTTTCTACTTGGGAATGAACAATTGTTGAGCAAAAATCACTCTTGAGTTCAAGGAAATTCTGATTTCAGCAGAGGGGAAAAAAAAATCCAAAACAAAACCAAAACCCTAGTGTATGAAAAAACAAGCAAACAAACCAAACCTAACACCAAACAAACAACAAACAAAACCTACTGTTGTAAAAATCCATCCCCACCTTTTCACACGTATATAAGAAGATTTCTACATAAATGCACAAAAGGTCATACAATTTTTCTGGAGAAGGCTTTTTGCCATGACTTCTCAAGACAGACTCCCATTATTTCCACCTCATTTAATTGGAAAAAATATTTGAAATATATACATCTAGAGCCAAAAACATCTGTCTAGGGCCAAGATGCTGCCTGACAAGTTTTATCTCATAAGTAATTAATATGATGACAAATTGCCAGAAAAAGGTCCATTTATCTGCTCTGTGCACAAGCAAACATTTGTAGGGACAATTGGTATCTGCAAAAGGCAGGCACAGACTGAATGGTCATCGAGTGTTAAAACAGCAACTGACATTTTAAATGAAATCCAAGGGCTGTTGGCATCAAAGGTTCACTGAACTGGAGCAAGGGAAAGGTGAAAGAAGAAAGCAAATGAAATAGTTGGATGACTTTTCACTGGCAGTTCTATTCTGTTAATTTTATTCTTGCTAATCAATACTATAACAGTAAAGTATTGCCAATATTGGTTTTGTGTAATTCTTCTTCATTAAATCATACCCGAATGAAAGGAAATCAAAGTCAATCAGCTTTACAGTGAAGCTTTATTCCAGGTGATATCAATTACTAAAATGCAGGGGGGGAAAGATAAGGGGTGGAAAAATTTAGTAATAAAAAATAACTTTTTTTAAAAAACAACAAGTCATCCCTGTGCAATGTTAAATACCTAACAGGAGATGACAAATCAAGTGGGAATTACTATGGTAAAAACATAATTAAAAACTTGATTGAAGTTAAACAGAATTTACATAACACTGTAAATTAACTTTACGCTGAAAGTATTCGGGAAAAGCAATAAAAAGGCATTTCGTTAGTCATCTCTATTTAAACAATATGTACAATAGCATTGTTCTAATGAGAAGCATAGAGTTTTTCATAACAGCAGTTTCCAACAGCTGCTAAGAGACGCTGCTATCACTGAGATTTCTGCACATAAATAACCTTTGGCAATATCATATGTGGATTATAACCATGAGACTCAGCACAGGTCCGTGCTCTACAGCTTCTCATTATAAATTAACTGCATCGAAAACACTAGTACACAGCCCTGGGCTATCCATTCAGCATGGGCCTACTGACTTCATGTGAACAAATAGTCCAATTTCAGCAGAACCAGGCCCTGTTTTTCCTGAAGTTGCCTTTCTTTAAGAATCCATTATACCGTTCTCTGTTAAAAGTTTAACAGGCTTGTGGCAACAACCCTACTCGGTCACTCTTTATTAACAAAAAAAAAAACCAAAACAAAACAAAAAAAAAATTCCAGTCACCTCCTCAAGTCACCCAAAACAAAGCTTAAATCACCAAAGAAGTACTTTACACTGATGTGAAGGTTTGGGAGTTCCCTGCCCCCCAACACTTTGTAACATGACCCAGACTAGAACTCAGCCAGCTGGAAGTTAAGGACTGAAGCTCTATTTACAGCTCAGCACAATGTACAGCAGATACATACACTATAGACAGGAATAGTTACAGACATAGACAAGTTAAAGGGAATACAGAAACACAACTCCCCTCCCAGAAATCAGAGACCCCAGGAGGGGCTCCCAACCACCCTTCCACCTTCTTCCCACCCCTGTACCTTGCCCCAAGGTTTGCCTTATGTGCAAGGTGAATTAGGAGGATGGGCCAGGGGGGTTAGAAGAAAAGTGGTTAGTGAAGATTAATCAGCAGAGGAGCCAGAGCCAGAAGCTGCTAGATCCCACCTGAGCTGCTGTTCTCCCACCAAGAGACAGAGACTGACTTCTTTATATTTTGGTTTCCCTTCCCAAAACAAAATCTTAGCAAGTGTATGAGTGAAGTAGACATCACTATATTTTCTTTTCACAGCCTATAGTGTAGTTTTCTCTATTAAAATATTCCAATTAGCCTCAAACCAACACAACTGGTATTATTTTCCATGGTTTTACTTTTTCAAACAAAATTATGAAAATCCACAGTTCAAAAAAAGGATTAAGCTGCCTTCAAGTGCAGGCAGACATTCACTGCAATTTCTAACTAATTTGGGTTTTCAGCAGTTAGATGGCAGCTGGGTGCTATCGCTGCCTCCCTGTACTGAAAACATTCATCCCAGGCAACAGTGCATCTGAGAGGAAAATAATTAATCAAGAGGAGAAAAAAATAATTTGTCAATAAAAAACCAAAAATATTGTACTCTAGCAGATTTTTTAACCCAACAGAAGTATTTTTATGCCTTTCATGTAGGTGTTTTGGGTACTATAAAACAGTATCTAGTAAACCAAAGCAAAAGCAACACAAGCAAGCTTAGTTCTGTGTCTCAGAATGAAAAACATCATAGAGCCACACATGAAAAGGTACACTGAATACTATAAAACTATAATGTTGAAATCGATGCTACCTTAATTAATGCACTTTAGGGTATTCAGAGCAAAAGACTCAATTTGTGTGGTTGACATGTTTCCACCTTATATAAAAGGACTTAAGTGAAATGGCTATAAGCCAACTGATTTATTTCCCTAATTGTCCTCAACTCAAGCCCTAAGAGCAGGTTTCAAAGGAGATGCTCACAGACTATCCTGGAGAATAAGGACCTCTTCTGAAACAAGAGAAACAAGGATGGTGGGCTTATTGCAGGACTACTGCATTCACTGAGAAATTGTCTACAAACACACTCCTCAGTTTTGGGGATCTGCATTTTAGGAATAAATATTTTTATTTATAATTTTTTTTAAACAGCATACATTTCTGAGATTTTTTTTTAATCAAACTGAGTTCAGTTTGGTTTTTTAAATCAGAAAGAAAAAAAAATGTGTTTCATCTTGGTTTGGCTGCTGAATGACATTAAAAATACAGAGAGAGACTAATTTTCTTTTGTTTGCTGAATAATTGGCATTTAGCTTCTGTTGAACACTTTTAAATCATGGTAGGTTTACCTTTTCTATTAAAAAACCCCACATGTTTAAAAATTAAATTTTTTCTCTAAAACATGGTGCTTGGTTGGTTTGTTTTTTTTTGGTGTGGTTTTTTGTTTGTTTGTTTGTTTGTTTTGTTTTGGTTTTTTTTTAGTAAAGACAAAAACAAAGAATAATAAATAAAAATAAATTAGACACAAGAAAAAAAAATCAACCCAAACAAAAACAACAACACGCAAACAAAAGAATAAAATGCAAAGCACACCAGAACACTCTGCCTTGCCTAAGCCTATGAATACCACAGTTATCTCAGTACATGGGTTTTTCAGAGTAGAAAGGAGATGGCTGGCTTACAAAGTTGATGATACATGCTAACTGTAATGAAAAGCAAACCCAAATAACATACCCTAAAGATAAGAGAACCAGCTGAAAAAGAACCCCATCACATTTACTCTAGTAGCCATCGGGAAAAAAGTATGCATGACATTATTGTAATAACTACACTGAATTGTCATCATATGTTGCTCCTCCCCAAAAGACTGATTTGACTTCCAGATCTAAAATATTTAATGCAAACTATTAAAAAAAAATTAAAAAGAAAGAAAAAATAAATGTGACGTTATACATTATGTAGCGTGAATATCCCACAGGTTTTCCATTACGCTGAACAAATTATGGTCATCTCCCTCCCTACATCTTGAGATCTGCAGCCAGTCTCTTTCCTGGTGGAGCAGATCCCTTCCATGGGCTCAGCTTCTTGTGCCAAGGCTGGGTTTCTCCAAATGGCAGAAAAGGATGGGAGCAAGCACATTGTCCTCAGGTTCACCCAGGAGCAATGACCTCAGGAGAAAGGAATTGCCCCATCAGTTCCAAGAAGAGCACTGACACACCAGAAAGCAAGCTGCACTTTTCCTTTTTTAACATGGTGTATTTATACTCAAGAGAATGCAGCTCACTTGCAGTATCAATACAGGTCAGAGAGATTATACTTTAATCACAGGGGAGGCATGTGTTTTTCAAAGTCTTTTGCTATACCCTGAGGAGAGTATGCAGTTTAACGGGTATGGTGGATTTAGGGACAAATGGATGTGTCTAGGGTTTGTGGTGAAAACAAAAAAATAAATGCATACATACATAACATTGTTATGCAGTAAAAACTACAGGTCCAGCCAAGATTACAAGTCCATTGTACTGCACACCATAAAACATGTGAACATGAAATTATCTTTATTTCCAAAAGCTTGTAATGCAAGAGAGAAGATAAATTTTTAAGGTTACTTAAAAAATATGAATGCCCAGAAATAGATGGGTCTTGGTAAAGTTCTTCCAAGCTTTATATTTTTATTTGGATGAGTTAATTGTTCTTAGGTTGTTCAAAGAAATTTTAGAAGGACATTGAGGTGCTTGAGTGTGTCCAGACAAGGGCAACGAGGCTGGTGAGAGACTTCAAGCACAAGCCCTATGAAGAGCGGTTGAGGGAGCTGGGATTGTTTAGCCTGGAGAAGAGGAGGCTCAGGGGGGACCTTATTGCGATCTACAACTACCTGAAGGGTGGTTGTAGCCAGGAGGAGGTTACCTTCTTCTCTCAGGCAACCAGCACCAGAACAAGAGGACACAGTCTCAAGCTGCGCCAGTGGAAGTTTAGGCTGGAGGTGAGGAGAAAGTTCTTGACTGAGAGAGTCACTGGCTACTGGAATGGGCTGCCCAGGGAGGTGGTGGAGTCAGCGTCCCTGGAGGTGTTCAAGGTGCATTGGGACGTGGCACTTGGTGCCATGGTCTAGTCTTGAGGTCTGTGGTAATGGGTTGGACTTGATGATCTTTGAGGTCTCTTCCAACCCTGGTGGTACGGTGGTACTGTGATACTGTGAAAACTATGAGTTCATGTGAACAGTGTCATTGATATGGCAGGAAAAGCTTCTCTAAAGCTACAATACCTGTACCATACCACAATGGAGATGCATCTTCTTATCCCCTTTCCAAGACCATGCCATGCTGGTCCACACAAAACTGCAGTAAAACCATTAGCTTTGACATGAAAACATGATAGGTGTGATGTAGACCAGTATTAACTGCTGGATCAAGTTTGTAAAGTATCAACGGGTTTATGCAATGGGTTTAAACCGGTAGAGGGGAGATTTAGACTGGATGTTAGGAGGAAGTTCTTTACAGTGAGGGTGGTGAGGCACTGGAACAGGTTGCCCAGGGAGGTTGTGGATGCTCCCTCCCTGGAGGTGTTCAAGGCCAGATTGGATGAGGTCTTGAGTAACCTGTACTAGTGGGAGGTGTCCCTGCCTATGGCAGAGGGTTGGAACTAGCTGATCCTTGAGGTCCCTTCCAACCTTACCATTCTATGATTCTATGATCAAGGCAGTTGTTCCTGTACCACACCACATGCTAATTCTAAAGCTGCATCCATTCACACCAAACCAGCTCACTTGTATTGGCCAATACACCCTAAAAATCAGAAGCAAGCATTGCTTTCCCACATCTTGCATGTCCTACTGCAAATTTTCTGTTTACAAATTTGAGCAATCAACAGAAAGCACACTTGGTTCTTAAAGCTGTTCCAAGTGAAACTGATTAAGGAGAGAGAAGAATTATAAAACTGCTTTCTGGAGCAAATGAACAAGAGGACACCATGAGCAAGGTCTTACAACTGCTACATTCCTTGAAGCGACCTGCAGTGTGCACATGTAGCCCAGACAGCCAACCGAGTCCTAGGCTGCATCAAGAGAAGTGTGGCCAGCAGGGCAAGGGAGGGGATTCTGCCACTTTGCTCTTGTCAGACCCCACCTGGAGTACTGTGTGCAGTTCTGGAACCCTCAGCACAGGAAGGACATGGAAGTGTTGGAGCGGGTCCAGAGGAGGGCCACAAAGATGATCGGAAGGCTGGAGCAGCTCTGCTGTGAGGACAGGCTGAGAGAGTTGGGGCTCTGCAGCCTGCAGAAGAGAAGGTTTCCAGGAGACCTGATAGTAGCCTTCCAGTATCTGAAGGGGGCCTACAGGAAGGCTGGGGAGGGACTATTTACAAGGTCCTGCAACGACAAGACAAGGGGCATTGGGTTTAAACTGGCAGAGGGGAGATTTAGACTGGATGTTAGGAGGAAGTTCTTTCCAGTGAGGGTGGTGAGGCACTGGAACAGGTTGCCCAGGGAGGTTGTGGCTGCTCCCTCCCTGGAGGTGTTCAAGGCCAGATTGGATGAGGCCTTGAGTAACCTGTACTAGTGGGAGGTGTCCCTGCCTATGGCAGGGGGAACTAGATGATCCTTGAGGTCTCTTCCAACCTTACCATTCTATGATTCTATGACCTTACTCAAGCTAACTCTGTTTCTTATTAAGGACAACGGAAATTTGGTTCCAAATTCCACTGGAAGTTCTATTTTTCCAGATAAGACCAACAAACTCAAATAACTAAGAGAAGCCAAGTGTGCCCCAAACTTAATTTGGCACAAATGTTACAAAACTTCAGCTTTCTATCCTCTTCACACTGGGAGAAAAACTCCTGGCACGAGCATGTACACGTGAACTTGACAGATTGGAATGATTTGAAACCCCAATACACCCGAGGAGGCCACAAAGCAGAAGCGTCCTGGACACACAGAAAATTTATTACTTCCAAGAAGTTTCTTAGCATGTATTTATTTGTTTATTTTTAAGCCATCCTATCTGAAATGAGGACACGAGGCTTCAGTGTAGCTAGACCTGCAGCAATACAGCACTAGCCACTACTGTTAATTCCTAGAGAAGATAACAGAAACACAAAATAAAATGAATAAAGGTCTCATCCAGTGAACTGGGAAGAACCCAGAATATAAAGTGCATCATACAAGTCCTGTGCTCCTACTAAGGCTGAGTACTGCTGCAGTTCTCTTACTCCATCTCAAAACAACAAGAATCTCCAGAGATGTGCTAAGTCCTCTCAACACCAACTGATTCCAGAGAACCTCAGAGAAATTTCTCAGGTCTCTGCACTAGTCAGGCTCCACAGAATGTCAGTACCGCTCATCCGCTTCCCCTCCACCTTGCCCATGGCTGAATCATACAACCAGTTCTCATCATCTGATGAAGTCAAAATTCTTTACAGATGCCAGTTTGCAAGTAACTCCACATGTACACAAGTGGCAAGGTTAGGACCAGCTCTTGCCTAAATGCAGCTGTCTTTACAAACCAGACATCTGAAAGCAAAGCTAAGCTCTACAGAAGTGTATCAGAAATCAAAGACCAGACTAAGTCCCTCCTCAAATAGACTCTGACCTAGACAGTGGGGCTCTGGCCTGAATCATTGCCAGACTTGGCATAGCACCCCAAAACAGAGCAAATGCTCTTTCTCCCTTGTAATCCAAGAGCTCAGCAATACTGCTGCAACACAGCAGTGATGGCAGCCACAAACACAATCTAGGTAGAAAACCAGAACATAAATAAAAGTGAAAAACAAGTGCTTTTGCCATTTTTTTTTTCCTAAGAAGTAGAAGACTTTGCTTTTTGGCCACATAACATTTAGAAATACACTACTTGTTTGAGTCACTTGCCAGACTGTTGGCAAAACAACAGAGAACAAATCAATCTGTTATGGTAAATTGCTCACATGTACAGAAAAGGATTTTTATTAAAAAACTGAAGTTATAAAAATAATAACAAAACCCAAAAAATGCTCCTTTAGAAGGCATAGGTCTACCTCTCTTCCAGTGCACACAAGTTGTATGTTCATTTAAGGTGTTGCAGAGCTAATATTTTTTTCCTAAATTGAGGAAAACTGATTTAACTCATTTGCTCAATTTTATGCAAGAAAACCAAAGAGTAATCAGTCATCTCTGACGCTGCTAGACACTGTAAGAGGGAGAGGCCAGTGTTTTTAGCTGAGCCTACAAAGAATTGCTATTTCACCATCACACACACCAATAGCCACCTCCAAAACTGTCCTCTGTCATGGCATTAAGTTTTTCACTCATCAGGAATCCATTCTGAAACATTTTTTTTACTGATACTCTATGTGCATTTATGTACGAGTGCATGCATACTATGCATGGATTTCTTTTAGACAACCCTTAAATAGAAAAACACGTTAATGATGTGGGACAAACCTCTTATAAATGCTCTCTTCCCACTTTCAGCAAGCTTACTAGAAATAACATCAACTCAGTAGTCCTTGAGAAGTGAGATGAGGAGTTAGTACATGTTAGCTAATTCAAAAAGTCTTCTACAAATCTAGTAATTATACTTAATTTCACACACAAAGGCCCCATTAAATCTTTAACCATTTTTTATGTGAACAGATTAAAACTTCAGCAGTAATTTACTTAAGGAGTATTTCCACAGTATTAATTACCTGCAGACAGCAACACTGCACAGATTTTAACATGGTGCACTGAAAGCCATGCAGTATTTTAGCTCGCACACACACACTTTTGCCATTTCCTTGTGTTTTGGATTTTTTTGGTGGTTTGTTGGTTTAGGTGGTGTTTTTTTGTTTGGTTGGGTTGGTTGGTTTGTTTAAAACAAAAAAAAAAAACAACCCTTGACAAGAGTACTAGAAGATATTGGCAGGTTTGGAATTAAGTCAAAATGAGATCTGGTTGAGAAGCTGAATAATTCCCAGTTATGAGAAAAGAAGTGAGAACTGAGATTGCAAAACAGTGACGCAGCCAGATAGGGCAATACCACAACAGCAGTCTGAGTAAAAACTCAGACTGAGCCAAAATCTCTTAAGAGGCATTACTACACAAGCATATTGCAACAGTGCACCATCATGATACAGAAAGTCTTAACATGGGTGCTACAGAAGAGAATATTTATCCCACAATTATACTGGTTTCGCCACCTCTAATCTGCAGGCCAGGTTGACAAACCAGAACTGACAGAAATGTCACATGAGATGAAGCAGATTGTGTGACTGCTGTGGGACAGACCACAAAAAACTGTCTTGCTTATGAAAAGGTGGCAAAAAAGGGAAAACGTTAGCATCAGTACTTACACTTTTAAAAGCCCTGTGCCACTAAAAGGCAAGGCATAAGGGAATACCTGCAGACCCAGGGATGAAAGATTATTTAAAGTAAAAAGATGGGAAAACCTATTGTCTCTCAATCTCTAGTACGAGTGTTTCAGATCTTGACCCTTACTAAGCTATATCCAGATCCATTTGTTTCTGTGTTTTCATTGACAGACTGAAAAAAGTACGTCCCTTCCTTTCCATTATGCCTAGTACTTAAATATTTAAAAACCTGTAAAATGCAACCAACATCCAAAAAATCATGCAACATTAATCTTCACCTTCTGCAAGAGTAGGAGTTGCTATACAAAAAGCAAACTGAAACAGCAGCCCACTGGCAAAACACTGTCATACTTGCCTTGTGCCTTATGAAGTGGTCATGGAATTGAATTTAAAAATAAACATCACACACCAAGCAACTACTAGCAATAGCTTAATTTTCATACAAGACAGTACGAATAAAAACAATCTCAATTTCATTTTTTCAGTTGCACAACAGTTGGATGAAAGGAAAGTAGCCCCAGCAGAAGATGTATTTTTCTGCTGACCTCCCGAGAACAACAGAGGATGCAGTTAGGTAAATAAGGCCTAGAGGGCAAGGGAATGGAGCTGGGAGAGGGCATTTGTAAATGGCGAAGGGATCCTGGCTTTTCCCAGCCAAATGGGTTTACCACAGAGGCTAGCCCTGGATGGCACAGCTCTGTGTTGGTTTGAGGCTAATTGGAATATTTTAATAAAGAAAATTACACTATAGGTTGTGAAAAGAAAACATGGTGATGTCTACTTCGCTCATAGGCTTGTTGATAAGTTGTTTGGGAACAATAACCAAAATATATAGATAAGGTTAGTCTCTGTTTTTCTCTTGCGGGGAGAGCAGCTCAGTCGGTCTAGCAGCTTCTGGCTCTGGCTCCTCTGCCGATTAATCTTCACTAACCACTTTTCTTCTAACCCCCCTGGCCCATCCTCCTAATTTACCTTGCGCGTAAGGCAAACCTTGGGGTAAGGTACAGGGGTAGGGAGAAGGGGGAAGGGTGGTCGGGAGCCTCTCCTGGGGTCTCTGGTTTCTGGGAGGGGAGTTGTGTTTCTGTATTACCTTTAACTTGNGGCCAAGGCAAGTGGCATTCACTCTGGGCTGCCAAACTGCAGGCAATTAGAGCCAGCAGCACTTTGGGCTCTCTGGTGGGTCCCTGGACAGAGAAACAGCAGTGGGCAAGAGCCTACTACCAGGAGAAAACAAGCGGAGGAGTGCTGCTTTAGTACAGCATGGCATATGGGGGATATGGGCATTTTAGCTCTCTCATCAGGATATGCTAGAGAAGGTCCACTATCAAGAGCATTGGAAGTAAGGGAAAGGCACTTACACAATTTAAAGGGCAGCAGCAAAATTTACTGTTTTATCTACAGTATATAGAGGAGCATTTGTGAAAGGTGCTGCAAGTTTATGCATCATTTTTAAATACCACATTTACTAAACACTCACTGAGGGGGAAAAGAAAAAACAGAAAAAAAAGCAGAAGAGACACCATGCCTGTAATTAAGACATTTAAGAAAAAATATGGTACTCTATATATCTCATTGTTTTCCCCATGAACTCTCTTTTTTTCGCTATCAGTCCTCTTCTGAATCGTCCAAACTGCAGTCTCCAGTCTTTGCCTCAAAACTCAAGCCAGGTTTTGAAATTAAAACAAAACAAAACAAAAACTGAAATAAACTTGCAACTATTTCATTCTTCACTACAGAATCTCCAAAAGCAAAATAACCTTTTTGGTAATATCTGTATAACCCCTCAGCCTCTATACACTTTTTAATTTCATTTTTGCTTGGTTTAAAAATTTTCTGTTCTTTGAAGGAGCTAACAGCTATCTTTTTACCTTCTCTAACTCATCTACATTTACTGTTTATCCTCCTATTCTGGATGTCCTAGTGGGTAGCATATGAAACTAGTCTTCTGTCCCATTAATCCCCACCCTGACTTGTCTGCAGCTGTGGGGTTGCATGGAGGTGCTACTCTGTGGTTGGCTTTCAGAGCTTCAGACTGTTCCCTATGGCTCTTAGCAGAATAATAATTTAGTGTCCAGGTAACAGTGCCTCAGAGGCTGCCTGAACTACTTAACAAGTAGGGCTCACTCATCACTCAGAGGGTATCTGCTGTGGAAAATGGCAGCCTTGGCAGCCCTTACTGGGGACCTTCCTGGAGGTCCTTTTCAAGTAAATCTCTTCTGCTTTCCATTTACACAGACTGTATTTTAGCACACGTTTCTATGACTATATCAACAGGTGCTAAAATCCCACAAACTTATAATAGTTAAGAAGGCCACATGGAGTGGGGGTTTCTTTCCTCTCCATAGTGTTGAACAAACTAAGCATAAATTTGATGTATAACTTATGTAGTGCAGCTCCTGAATTTTCATCAGGGATGACTGCATGCATGGCTGCATATGCCCTCAGCTGCCTCACTGAAGAACATCGGCTATGAACCCAGTACAGAGGTGACAGTATCCACCATCCAACTGCCACGCTCACTGACCACATTACATCCCCTCCTGAGAGCACCACTGAGCTAGAGCAGAAACAATCACTTCATGCTCTTGTCCAGGTCTGCAGTAGGTTAGAAGTCCATCTGTTTACAGGACTGCCTTTTCCTGTGACCTATCTCTGTGCACAAAGGGTGAACACAGCTCAGTTCCTACTGCAACAAGCAAGCAAGGAGAGGAAGCGTCTGCTTGCTGCTTTTGTGAGCAGCCCCCACGTTCTCCCCCAAAAGGACTCTTTGTTGCTCTTACTCTTCTGCAAACGGGCAAGTGCCAATTTCCACTCTGTCAGGACTAGTAAATTTTATGTTTGTAATGCCTGGTTGGTGAAAAGAAAATGACAGGCTTGTACATGAAATGCCCAGGGTTGGTAGTGCAAAACAGCAAACCGGGAAGCTGCTTAGAGTAGAGCTGGATCTGTCAGCCCCGACTCAGATTATACCTCTGCAAAGCCATAAAACTGCTTCTGTGGGGGAGAGCCATCATTCAAACGACGGCCTGTGATAAACCACAATCTGATGACTGTCACAGTCCCTTTGACACCAACACTTACCATCTCCTAGTGTTTACAGACTAATCAGTTTAGCCTCCCAACTGGCTGCATACGAGGCAGCTGCTCATCATGACTTGCATTTTCTTAAAGCCTCCCACAGACACCCAGGGCTCTGTAATTTCCTGCCCTCCTCCAGCTCAGACTGGAAGGAAAAAAAGGCATTCATTTTTATGATTCCTGGGTCATGGAGAATTGTTACTCCTTTATAGCGAATACTCAGGATTTGATTAGCTACTTTTACACAGCAGCCTTTCATACAAACCTATGAGCGAGTGGTTACTACAATAACAACTCTGTGTTTTTGTTCTTCATTTTTCTTTTTTCTTCTCTTTAAACAAAATATCTGAAAAACATTTTTAACACCAAATTCTAGAAAGGTGTTATCGGGTATTGAAGCTGATACACTTGTAATATACACAGCCTTGTTTTATTTCTAACTTTTTAATAAACAGATTATATAAACAGGCTTCTTCGGTTGCTTAGAGCATCCGTCATTAAGTACTGGGACACAGCTTTAAGCATAATTGTACTACTAAATTCATCAGCTGCCTAATCATCATTCATTTTGCATCTATTTTTGCTAATTAAAAAAAAAAAACCCAACCTCCTAACAACTTTTACATAAATACTGTATTTGTTCTCCACAAAGACAGAAGGCTAATTTACCAGTGATTAACTGATTATCTAGTTTTATAGCTATCACTCTGCAAGCACTGGCACTCAGAGCCACAGGAAAGGAGAGGAAATGAAAAGGCCAAGTGAAGTCTGTCGCCCCTCACCTGCCCTCACCCACAGCTGCCTGACTCAAAACAGGAAGGGCAATAGCCTTGGCCCCAGGCTGTGCACACAGGCGCTCTTTACACCTCTTTACCAGCTGTGGCTGGTGGGAACAAAAGACAGGTCTTCCGTGGAAAATCTCTCCTAGAACTTTCAGCGAGTGCTCAGTCGAGTACTAAACGACCTGGCAGGCCCCAGAAAAACCTGGCAGAGTCACCACACAGAGCTGACAGCTCAGGGTGGTTATGAAGCCTCGAAAGACCCTTTGCCACAACGTGGAAATTAACTTCATTTTGCTCCCTCTGCCCAACTGGAGACACCTTAAGTCCAGTACAATGCAGATTCTGGAGCAGCATTCCCTCTACTTAGGCCCCAGCTAACACCAACAATCTTTTGCTTCCAAGGAACAGCTGTCAGCATTTAAAGATCTGTCCTTTCCTGAGGGAGAAACCTGGCCAGCTCTCAGCAGCATGAGGAAGAAATGCCTCAGGTACCAGCTAATCCCTCCAGGCATGCATGCTGTGCTGAGAGGAGAATCGAACCACCACATCCCCACCAATTGTGCAACCCCCTAGGGTGAGTAGAGAGCACACAAACTGCAGGGCAGGACATGATGCAGAGCATGCCCTACAAGGACTGGCATTTTTTGTTTCTCATAACCTAATTATATTTAGTTGATAAATCAAATAAGGAAGATAACTTCAACCTATGCAATTCTCATGAATTTTCACCATGTAGCTGTCACTTCATCCTGGTTGCAGAGGTATATGTAGCACAAGCGGCTGTTAAAGCAAGAATGAGCAAGGGTGACACCACCAACACTGATTTTGTAGGCAAGCGCTGTTTAGCTCTCTACAAATTCTCTGTCAGAGCATTAAAGACATTACCACTCCCAGACACTCTGCTCCCCGTAGCGGGATAGGCAAATCAGTTCCACAATCAGGGATGGGCATTTCGGATCACTACGGCACCTTGGAGTTTTACCACTATGTGTTTTAAAACCAAAAGAGGAGAAACCCACGCAGTCATATGCACTTTTTTATGATGTATAAAGAACTGCTTTTAAATAATCCTTTTTTTGGACCAAACTTAGTAACAACCTGAAATGAGAGAGTAGGCAAGAAAGAGAATGTTTCAGCTATGCTATGATACGAAGTCACCTGTTTTTTTTAATGAACTGGACAGAAAGAGATAACTGAGTATTTAGTGACATACACGAGACACTCATTTCACTGTCAGCCTAATTCCTGAACTGAAAACCACACTCAGAATAATATGTTGCAATATTTATACCCAAGGTTTAGATGTCTATTATTTTTAAAACCTCATCATTTCCCTAATTGTAGAGCTCTTGTCTTTTAAGAAACTCTAGGGTAAGAATCTAGACTTGGCCTGTCGGAAGAACTGATTCTGTTTTTGCATCTACTTCCTGTAACAGAGTCTCTGTCACAGGACAAGCAAATTACTTGAAATCTCTGCTTTTCTCTCCAAATACCCCAAACCATTTCTCTTGCTATATGAACAGAAGTGATTGCCATTCCATGAATGGTATATACAGCCTACTCCCAGAACTCAACCAAGAGAGCACATTCCAGGATGCAACATGGTATAACCATGTCTGAGGCTTGGTTATACGGCTGTCATTGGATATATTTATTGCATGATAGGGGACCAAAACACATTATGGTGATACAATAACCACACTGTGGTTCCTGACCAGTGCCGAGTCACAACACATAATTCCCCTACTCCTTCTGAAGGCATTACAGAATCTTCTCCAACTGGAATTTCATTTCAAGGGGCTAAATTACCCCCTTAGAAATACAATAGAGACAGAATAAACCATCTGCCTTTGTAGATTTCTTTGTAAGTATATAACAGAGCTGAGAGGATGATGTTATTTTGAGGAGTGGGGAAAAAGGTATTAACATGAACAGAGAATCCTATGAAGAACTGCATGTATAACTAAACTAACTTGATGCACCAGAAAAGGTGCAACTCGGCGCAGCTGTCTGAGGAGGATCTGCCTTGCAGTGCATAAAGTTAAGCACAAGCATGAATGCATTCTTAGTGAACTAAGGAGGAAACACTATTTACAACAGAAATCTACTCTTCCACTTAACAAAGCTGCTGAAAACAGTTTCACCCTGATAGGAAATAAAATCGACTGACACCCCTCCTATACATGAATACCAAGCATACTGAAAAACACATAGGACTAATTCTGATTTTCATTAAAACATTTCAGAAGAAAACAGCATGATATTTATATAAGTAATTTTTTTTTTGGTTTGTTTCATTTGATGAAGAAAGCACTTCAACAGAACTTTAACAAGGTAAAATTATCAGAAAATATTTTGGCAGCTACCATTTCTTTAATCGTAGAATCATAGAATGGTAAGGTTGGAAGGGACCTCAAGGACCAGCTAGTTCCAACCCCCTGCCATAGGCAGGGACACCTCCCACTAGAACAGTTCACTCAAGGCCTTGTCCAACCTGGCCTCCAGAGAGGGAGCAGCCACAACCTCCCTGGGCAACCTGTTCCAGTGTCTCACCACCCTCACTGGAAAGAACTTCCTCCTAACATCCAGTCTAAATCTCCTCTCTGCCAGTTTAAACCCATTGCCCCTTGTCCTGTCACTACAATACCTTGTCAATAGTCCCTCCCCAGCCTTCCTGTAGGCCCCCTTCAGATACTGGCCCCAACTCTCTCAGTCTGTCATCATAGCAGAGCTGCTCCAGCCCTCTGATCATCTTTGTGGCCCTCCTCTGGACCCGCTCCAACACTTCCATGTCCTTCCTGTGCTGGGGGCTCCAGAACTGCACACAGTACTCCAGGTGGGGTCTGACAAGAGC
>VWZE01018869.1:179696-255619 GCA_013396675.1 Eubucco bourcierii
TGAAATCATTGAATACCCTTTCCAATTTATTTTCATAGTTAACATTCCACGCAAAACCAGCCTATTCCCAGGTACTTATATGGCCACTAGAAGGGCAAGGATATTTTGAAGATGCTGGAATACCAACCACAGCAATAAAACAGCCTTACTGCCTTCTGGATTAACTGTAAATTCTGTTTCTAACTGGAAGCAGTTAGAAACAGAAAAGGTATGAAGTAACTATACTTTATCATAAGGTGTTAAATTAGATGCTGGTTGAGGATGCCCCTGCTTACTGCAGAGGGGGTTGGACTAGATGAGCTTCGGAAGGTCCCTTCCAGCCCAGACCCTTCTATGATTCTGATTTCCAGTCACAGTATTCAATACTGTTGTCAGGGACCAGGACCAGAAAATCGGAATTTGTGATATAACAGAATAATAAAAATGTACATTTTTGCTCCTCTTCTTTATCACAAATGTTGTGATAATGACTACTTTAAAAAAAGTCAGTAAAAAGAGACATACTTTGCAATGGTGTTAAAATTACATTTTAGAATTACAGTGTGAGATATATGAATATACACATAGCTGATCAGAAGTAGAAATATTCATAAATGTTTTGATATTCCTTAACAGAAATAATATCTATTTAACAACACTGTACAATTACAAATTGTGTCACAGTATTGTCTGATAGTACCAAAGAGTGAAAAGAAATTTGAACATTAAGAATTTCTGCAGTAACATTTCACATCAAAGTATTATTTCTTAATATCCTCATTTTATTATACAACTAGAATCATAGAATCATAGAATGGTAAGGTTGGAAGGGACCTCAAGGATCAGCTAGTTCCAACCCCCTGCCATAGGCAGGGACAACTCCCACTAGTACAGCTCACTCAAGGCCTCATCCAATCTGGCCTTAAACACCTCCAGGGAGGGAGCAGCCACAACCTCCCCGGGCAACCTGTGCCAGTGTCTCACCACCCTCACTGTAAAGAACTTCCTCCTAACATCCAGTCTAAATCTCCCCTCTGCCAGTTCAAACCCATTGCCCCTTGTCCTGTCCTTGCAGAACCTTGTAAATAATCCTTCCCCAGCCTTCCTGTAGGTCCCCTTCAGATACTGGAAGGCTACTATCAGGTCCCCTCGAAGCCTCCTCTTCTCCAGGCTGCAGAACCCCAACTCTTGTAGCCTGTCCTCATAGGAGAGCTGCTGCAGCCCTCTGATCATCTTTGTGGTCCTCCTCTGGACCCGCTCCAACACTTCCATGTCCTTGCTGTGCTGAGGGTTCCAGAACTGCACACAAACTACAAAGCTAAAACTATAAGGTTCCTCAACAGTCACACAAAATGCAAAAACTGTGAAAGAAATAAAATGTACACTGAATATTGAGGAAGTTTCCTTTTCCTTGCAACAGAAGAGTGAAACACATACTCTTCTCATTTACTACACAATCTATAACACATCTCCCATCAGTTCCATGGGGGGACTGACTGGATTTTCTTTTGGGTGTTTAGTTACTGAAATCACTGATAGACTGACACCAGTGGCAAAACTCCTGCATCATCTTAACGGGGACAGAAAATTGATTCTTAACATACAAAATTAGGAGATGAGATTATGCAAGTGGCAAAGTCATTCCCAAGTACGAACTTCTTTTCAAAAGCAGCTGACATCCACCCACCCCAGCAGCAACAGAGCTCACCACGTGCAATCACATATGGTGTTCAAACCTCCCTGCCATTTCAAATCCAACAATTAATAGTTACCATGGAATTGGTAGATTTTTTGACATGGCAACATTGCCAAACTGCATTATCGACTCAGATTTTATAATCCTCTGAAATGCATGCTTGGGTTGTGAAAGAAAAGGAGCTATCACAGATGCATATGCTTTCATGTCTCCAGAAGCTATACCTTCACAGTGTATTTCAAATCCTTTGCATTTAGTGGGACAAAGTAATTGAAGAGATGCAGGGAATAACACAGATTAACATGTCTGCTCTTTATTTAAAAGGACTGAGGCCCTGAGAGGGTTTTTTTTTGCAGCAATTAGTTCCATCCTACGGAAGGCACAGACATCAATACCACATCTTCACATTACCCTTGCCAAATCAGACACTTCATTCCCATCTCTTCATTCCTAAATCTAGTTCATTTCCAAATATATCCTCAGCCATGCACAGACACACACACACACATGAAGGGCACATACATGTAGTCCTTTATCACCAGCTAGTGCCATTCCTGTACCAAAGCAGGCTGGGGAAGGGCAGCTGCTGGTCTAGGGCCTGGCTGCACATGAACACCTTCAGTGGCAGGGACTCATTCCCAAACTCAGACTGCGAAGAGCACAGTTTGTAGCAGATGGACAGAAAAGGTCCCTGTGTGGGGCTGATTCTCAGCCTGCTGGCTGGCCTCAATACAAAAGTGCTCAGTGCTCCTTCCAAACTGACAACACAAAGGCAGGAATAACTCACTCCCCCAGATTTCAAGTCCATTTTTTCTTACAGACACCATTGCCACATCACAGGAGGGTCCTGCAGCAGCTGCAAATGTGCAGGGAGGTTTCCTTCACACAAGGCAGCATTAGATGGGACTGTACAGGACTTAGTTTCTCCCTCAAACTATGCAAAGAGAAAATCAAGAGAGCTCTCAGATGCACATGGATCAGGTAATCCTGCTCCTTGAGGCCTCCTCATGCCTCCAGCAGAAAGCAAAACCAGTTTTCAGCCTGCAGGTGCAGAAGCAGCACTCCAGGACTCTCCATCCATCTGACATCCCCAGGTGGACCTTATGTTCTCAGACAGCACGTGCTGATTAACTTTGTACGTGCCTCCCCAGGGCTCACACTACCATCCTCAGCAACGTGCAGCTCAGCTGGCTGAAAATGCTGTTGCCCTTAGTTAATACAAGTCATCAGCTAGAGATGAGTGATTACTGACTCCATGCTCTTCTGTGGGAATGAAAAATGCAAGTACTGAACCAGACATGCAAAATCAGACAAACTCGCTGATCTCTGCTAGCAGATTAAAATAACCTGCCTGTCTCTGGAAGAGATTTGGAAGCATTCATAGGATTCCTGCCAGAGGCAGGCTGGAGGGAAGGTGACATGTAGGAAGAAGGTTGGTGTGCCATGTGAGTTTCTCCATGTTCTCTTTGTGCTTCACTCTCCTGCAAGTCTTCGCTTTGTGATACAGCTAACATTGCCTCCAAAGAGCGTAACACACATACAGGAAAATGCAGAGAAAGCATACCATGGAGCTCCTGTCCTGATGACTGCATGCAAAACAAAGCTATGAGGATTAGGTTTCGGCAAATGAGACACCTGAATGCCTCACTGCTGTCCTAGAAGCTGATCACATTCCTGGTCATGCTCCTCTGCTGCTCTTGTGTTGGTTTTGCTGCTTGACAGACTACAGAAACCTATTCACTTTATCTCAGCGAAGAACCAATTCAGTAGGCTGGGATTTTCTGACACATCAGTGAGCTGGTTCAGCTAAACATCTGAGCTAGCAGTGTGCCCAGGAGGCCAAGAAGGCCAATGGCATCCTGGTCTGCATCAGGAATAGTGTGACCAGCAGAAGCAGGGAGGTCATTCTCCCCCTGTACTCTGCACTGCTTAGGCCACACCTTGAGTACTGTGTCCAGTTCTAGGCACCTCAATTTAAGAAGGACATCGAGGTGCTTGAGCATGTCCAGACAAGGGCAACGAGGCTGGGGAGAGGCCTCGAACACAAGCCCTATGACGAGAGGTTGAGGGAGCTGGGATTGTTTAGCCTGGAGAAGAGGAGGTTCAGGGGGGACCTTCTTGCTGTCTACAACTACGTGAAGGGTGGTTGTAGCCAGGGGGAGGTTACCTTCTTCGCTCAGGCAACCAGCACCAGAACAAGAGGACACAGTCTCAAGCTGTGCCAGGGGAAGTTTAGGCTGGAGGTGAGGAGAAAGTTCTTCACTGAGAAAGTCATTGGCTACTGGAATGGGCTGCCCAGGGAGGTAGTGGAGTCACCGTCCCTGGAGGTGTTCAAGGCGGGTTTGGACGTGGCACTTGGTGCCATGGTCTAGTCCTGAGGTCTGTGGTAATGGGTTGGACTTGATGAGCTTTGAGGTCTCTTCCAACCTTGGTGATACTGCGATACTGTTATCTGCCTAGCAAGAGTTAAGTGTGAGTACGAGTTAAGTGTGAGTAGCTAAATCATTACCCAACTAAGAGAGTTGAACCTACTCAATGGATACAGCAGGAAAGACAGGAATTTAATCCTCATCTTTGCAGGTGGTGAAGTTATATTGCTTCACTTATCTTAAAAACCTTCACTCATAAGTATTTGGAGAACATCATCCTACAAATCTTTCCTTGGCTCTGAAGAACTTCTTCTACCCAAAATACAAAGAAAAACTGAAATTATGTAGGTTTGTTGCCCTTACCTAGTACATTCTGTACCTCTCCTCAAAGCACAGATTTTCATGAGAACACTGGCTAAGGTGTTTATATGTAACCTTGCACATTTGTACCTTACTTTACTCAGAAAAAAAAAATTACTAACAAATAAACCAGACAATATTTTCCCCACCATTATTATGTTTTTTTGCAGTTATTTTAAGCAACTCATCTTCTCTACACCAATAGAATAGGTCAAGTCTCCTAACCTGTGGTTGGCAAACAATGTCCGATTCTGCCCATTTCCTTTGCTAGGATGGCTGACTTCTGTTATCTTCTACACCTTTTTTCTCCTGCTTTTCAAGTAACAGTATAACCAAAATGGTCAGATGCTCTTTAAGCATTTTACAAATCACTGAATGGTTCTTCTTTTCTGGACAGTCCAACTGCAAAGATTGAAGAGAACTCTCCTGTCAGATCCTCATGTTAATTCTTTAAAATACTTGAAATAAAAGGTGACATCCTAAAAGGCAGTCCAATGATTTTTACAATTTTGTGGTACTCCAAAAAATACTTAGTTGAGAACAACTACCAGTTTCAGCAGCACACTGTTAATGTTCCTGTGCTTCCACAATTATAGCTTTTTCTTGTACAAGATAAAATATTTCATGTCTTATTGCCAGTGACAGATTGTCTGCACAAGGCTTCACAAATATAGTCAGGCTCATGAAATGGAGCACATAAAAGACTCAGCATAGAAAAAAAGTTCAACATATGTGGGTAATCGATAGCAGATAGAAAGCAATGTCCAAAAGCAGCACAGGTTGTTGCCAGAAGGCAGACAGCAGTCCCAGTGCCATTGCAGCAACCCTCCACATTGGTTAAAAAAACCCAAACCAACAAACCAACAATTCTCAAACAAACGAAACACTCACCCATAAAGAGTAGTATCAAGGGGAATTGCAGACAAGGTGGGAAGATTTCCAGAATCAGATTTATCATCCAGCTATTTAAATACACCTTGCATAAGAGTACACAAAAAGGGGTCAGTACAGGGATAATAATGCTGTCAGAATCAGAATGTAAAACTACAGCAGACAGCTTGAAGGCAAAGTACAGAGAGAATTTTTGCTTTTCCAATACCTGTGGGGTTTTTGACTTTTCTAGAAACCGACACAGTTCATTTCCTCCACCTCTGCCACTGGTAAAGAGCTATAAAAATCTGTAGCAGGGCAGAAAATCTAGAGGGGAAAAAAGAAGAAAAGAAAAAAAAAAGCAGCAAGAAAAAGAAAAAAAAATGGAGAAGGCACTCTGCAACGCACCAATCATTTGAGTCTGAGTTTACAAAAGGTAAGCTGTGAGGCTGGGCTGTGATCGGGAACACAGACGGCCCTGCTTTTGCACCAGCGCCACCACCCACAGCAGAGGCTTTGGCAGACCTGGTGACAATAATGCCCTGGCTGAGAGGGCACTGCTGACCCCAGGCAGATTATTCTCTGTCACAGTTCAGTGTTGCTCTTTCTCTGTCTTCTCAAGATCGTACAGTCTCTCTTGGTACCACTACATTTCCAGGCTGTTTCTACCTAAAGGCTGGGTTTAATCGAAAAGGCTTATAGAAGCCAGCAAGAAAGGTGGAGAACAGCCACAGTTTTTCTCACTAGCTACAAAATTAGTGTCTCCTGAGTCTCTCCCAGTGCTATTCATCAGTATGGGGTTTTTTTCTTCCATGAGGCCATGAAAAATCAATGAGATTTGTGCTGCAAATTGATCATTATGACAGGGAAAGTTCTGCAACAAAATTGATTTGTTTAAGTCTAACACTAGTTCAAGTCTCTACTTACACTCCCCTGCAACTTTAGGGGACAGACCCTCTAGAGCTCAGACAAAAAGATACCAGAACTAAACCTTGTTGTTGTGCTAAGTAAATGAGCATTTTCATAAAACAAAATTGGCTTTGGACCAGTTAAAACGAAGGCAAAGCAGCAGAGACATGGAGTGCAAAATGGTTCAGCAAATTAATGAAACCAGATTAATACATTTTATGAATTACATGTAGAAGCAAAGATTAAAGATTCTGATGTCCCCTGTGTCTTGTCCTCATTTCACCTTCTCAAAAGTAGCTCTTCACTAGCGGTATTTCCATAAAATCTCGAACACTAAATATGGAAAAGACAGTCTAACATGAATATGGAAAAGACAGAACCATAATGAGACACAAAAAAGATGGCTGTCATTTAAACTCACAACTATTGGCTAAATAGCTCGTCCTATAAGATATCTACCCTAAGTAAGCTCCTTAGTGGATTCATCAGATGCACCAGCAATGTACAAAGCACTGGAGCACAAGTTGTGAGCTATCTTCTGTCACTGATGCTTTTGTTTTTTGGCATGGCTTGGGACAAATCATGTCTCTTATGAGTGTTTTTTTTCTCCTTCCCCAAGTGTTGACTCAAACTATGAAGTTTTGGAGCATGGACTGCCTGCTGCTTTGAATAAGCAGATTACCGTAGTGGGGATCTACCCTCTGGCAAAGATTAAACACTGTTGTTATACCATCACCAGTAATGAATGAACACTATGGGTGTCTTGTCATCCAGCTTATCATCTAAAGCACTGGCCTTGTGATCTGTCCTTCATACAGCTGAGTACTGAAGTTCCAGTTCTTTGAGGGAAACAACACATTAGGTACTGGAACTCTATGTATTTTTAAGGACATTAAACAGCAGACACAAAGAGTACAGACATGTTGCAGCATTTGGAAGCAGGACAGCACACACATCAACATGCTGCATGTGATTAACAGATACAGCATGCATCTGAATGGCATCCACGTATCCAACTCACAGAAAACAACAGGTACAAGGTCAGACACATGTACAAAAAAAATCATCACACAAGAATCAAATACCCATTTTACCCTCTTCCCCTAACTATTTTACTAGATCTTCCCAAATCCTAACTTGAAACAGCAAGAAGATATTGTGCTACAGTTAAATAATGTTATTAGTTATACATCAAAAGTTAAAAACAAACAAACAAAACGTCACCAGTATTTAATTTCCATGTTACACATTACATTTGCTCCAGAAGAGACTGGAGAAGTGGACCCCTACGCAAGAAAATGATTTTTCATGGAGAGTTTTTAAGCACACTTAAGAAACAGAAGGTTTAAATACTGTACTTGCAGCAGGTAAAGAGTCATAGCAAGCTGCTTGGTGCCTACTGCTCAAGAACAAGCTATAATCAGGAACAGAGTGCAAACACAGCTGAGCCTCAGAGGAAATAGAAGGAGTTTCTTAGGGACAGACAGGACTGCACAGAGTTTTATGCAACTCAGAAATTCACAAAGTTGCATAAAATCTGCTCCCAGGTCAAGACCCACCTGCAGAAACACAAAAGAAACAGCAAGTTGTTCATAAACATTTTGTTATCTAGTTAGTTTGCTTTTTTAAATAGAAAAAAAAAGTTCATTATTCCAGTATTTATTCAAGTAAAATCTCACTTTTGAGTCTTTTTGGAAGAGTTCAATAAAGGAAAAGGTCTAAGCATACCCAACTCGAAGTGCTGGGTAATACAGGATCCTGTCAGTTCCCTACACACGCACACACACAGAAATAAAAATAGGGATCCAACTTCTTCCTAAAACCAAATTCCCAAATACACCGAATCTGAAAATTCTTTTGGATGATATGCTTGCCACACATGTACTAACTCAAATGCTTGAAATCATGACCTTGTCTTTTATCTGAGAAGTTAAACTATTCTCAAATTAGATTTTGCACCATTTAAGAAATGGGAAACCCTTAGCAGGACCTCTGACCAGGAGAGGGGTGGGTGGTAAACTCTATGCAATTCCACAGGTGAAATGAAGATTTCAGCATGACAAAATTCAAGAGGTTCAGGACAAAGGCTTCATGACAAACATATTGTTTCTTGTTCTGTATACTATCCTTCAAACAACAAACATGCTGCCCAGGTTCATCAAACATGCATCAGACTTCATTAGGGAAATGCTGTTTACCCATGCTATGACAGAAGTAACAATACCAAATACTGTCAGAAGCCAAGTTGTCTTGTAGACACTAGGTATATGGGTGCACTGTTGGGACATGCATGACATGTTCTTCCCGGGACAACACTAACGTTTCTACAAAAGGTTGTGCTATGTGAATGTACCAGAGGAGGGTAGTATTTGCTTGGGCATCTCTCTATGGCACTCCATTCAGTCGCTTAGGAATACCCTAAAACTGACTGTCGAACAACTTCACTCATCTGCATGTCAATGATTTACTCAGAAATGTTTTGGTCCCATGAAGTATGGTATTGTTTTTTAACCTTTTTTATCTCCAGATGTCATTTAGCTTGGAAGAGATTATCGGGCAGTGAGACTGTTGTGGTTCCCCGAGTCTCAAAACTTCTGATGAAAGGTTCATTTTAATTGTACTGCAGAGTGTCTGGTCTCCCATTTTCATTTCAGAGTATCTTCAACCTACTAATTTCTCCCAGTTGTGATATTTTATTTTTTCCCCCCAGATGCTTCCTAAAAATTCAGTCATCCCTCATTGAAAGGTTAAGAACAAAACACATCATTTGTACTCCTGCAGAACTCCCCTTTTCTCACTAGAAAAGGACACCATTGTTTCTTATGCTCTTGATTCATCATTAAGAGAAAGGTTGGGGTGGTTTTGAAATCTCAACAATTATGAAAACAATCACAATTTACAATCAAAGATAAAAACTAGTTCAACTAACTCACTGTGCTATTTTCTTCTAACAGGCAAAAACTAATGGCATGTTGAAATACAGCACTCCCACAACGGCAGCGAATGTTCTTTGCCTTGTGCTGCTCTAGCAGCTGTAGCCCATCTATTTGTTTTATTTGGCCTTTTGAACATCTGCATAACTTGCATTCTTCAGATACTAGGTTACTTCTTTCTCTGGATGTGGGGGTGGAGAAAACAGGAAGGGAGACAGAGCCCTGCAGTTTACCTGGTTTTGAAAGCCACCATACCTTAAGTTAACACACTTCTAGATATTTTGTCTCCATAGGAAAAACAAGGGGAAAAACTTTTCTGAAAGTTAAAACCTTTAACTCCTCACTTGCAGGTATGTATTACAAATTTATTAGTAAGAAAACCAAGCCAACAACCATGCATTTACAACTCCAAAAAGCATTCACTCAGGCAACTCCAACAGCTTAATGGAAATTATACCCTGTAAAGAGTAAGAAAAAATAATTAACTGAGAGTCTCTGACATAAAGTCTGCTAATTATTACAAACAAGTCCCCTAGCACAATGATAGCACAGAAATGGGCATAAAATATGCAGATCTTGCCACAGATACTATTCAAGACTCTTGCAATCACTTTGTTGGGAGATGGGTGGCTCAAGCACAAAATCTGCTTTATTTCTTTATCCACAGTACTCCATATAGGTTTCACTGCTTGCTCAAATAGTGACAAGTAAAGGAAACGAGAGAATAAGGATTAATTACATCTGTAACAGAGGAAGCCAGGCAGTGAGAAGCAAGCTAAAAAACTGCCACTTTATTTGCCTTGTCGCTCGAGATAATACTGCACCAAACTGTACCTATTTCTACTACAGTCATTACAAAAACCAACAAAAAGATGCTCCAACCTGAAAATCAGTAAAATCTGCTGAAGAAAACCTCAAATGTATAAACTACAAATCAGATTCAGGGTCATAATAAACGAAGTCCCAGTTAATTCGCATCAATTTATATCATTTGTCCACAAGTTCACATAACAGTAGTTTACCAAGCCCCTAACACAGACTAGTAAAGAGGCTAAAGGAAAAGCCTGAAGTTAGAGTAGGCAGGCAGTACCAACTCTCCGTGAAGGGATGAGCACATTGCAGAAAGGAAGAAAGGAAGCTACAAGAGCCAACATTTTCAGAAGCAGCCACGATTAAGTAATACATCAAATTAAAATGCATGTTAAAAAACTGTTGTATTTTCTACTATGATGCAATCATATTTTTTAATTAAAAAATAGGCTTTTACGACAGGCTTCAATTTCTTTCAAAGTTACACCTCCCTCCTAGTTAGTCACAAAGATCAGATAACAAGCTGTCTGGCTTTTTTTTTTTTAAACATTGCAACACTCATTAAGAATCAATGACTCTTGATTGTGGATTAAGAAATCTAACTGAGGTAGGTTAGGCTGTCAACCTAAAATGAACAACATGTAGTTAATCCATCAAAACATTTAATATAAAATGTGAAGAAATGTTCACATCCATAGGAGTTTCATTTTCCAATGAAATCAGCTGATGTAATTAAACCCTCTCTACCTACAAACGTTGTCCTGCCAATTAAGCAGAAATGCTTCTGCCTACTCCAGAAGTACTGAAATTTTTCCACTAAGTACTAGTTTAAAATTGCTAAAGTGAAGAAACAGGCAACCAAAATTGTTTCTTAAGGTGATTTATTTCTGAGTTTTTCTAGCATTACCTCAACAAACAAATACAGTCCCTGAAAGAAGACAGCAGTTGGATGGAAGCATTATATCTGCTCCTGTTTCATCTTATCTGGCAAAAAAGTATCACAGTATCACCAAGGTTGGAAGAGACCTCAAAGATCATCAAGTCCAACCCGATATCACAGACCTCAAGACAAGACCGTGGCACCCAGTGCCACGTCCAAACCCGCCTTGAACACCTCCAGGGATGGTGACTCTACCACCTCTCTGGGCAGCCCATTCCATTCCAGTAGTGCTCCAAACATCTTTAATTTCCTATAGCCACAGGGGACTTTGAAGGAATCCAAGAAAAACTTGTAGACAGTATGGAAAATCATCAATAATTGCAACAGTCTTCTGGTTTCACCCATATATACCATTAGCATCCTCTGTCACGTACGAATAGTGGTTGTATGAGACATCAGGAATTAAAAAAAATAAATCATTTCACATTATCTACCCTTTCCTTCTGGATAATGAGTCTCCATGTGTGTAAGAGTTGGATGAAGCTGAAAAAACTCTTAAGTAAATGAACGGATAGAGAAACAGGCTAAACTGTGTCAAGGACAACTTGCTGGGGAACTTGGGATGTAAAAGCTACTAAAACAATCTACAAAATACTGAAAAAAGGCCAGTCTCAGGTAAATTGCTCGAAATTTCCTGCTTTTATAATTAAAGGATTATCTGAGAGAGGGTATAAGGTGAAGGGACAAGAAATGCAAGAAAAAGTAGATGGATATCTGACTAGAGAAACAATTAATTTGGATCATTTAGAGAACAAATACAAAACCTGCAAATTATCAGTTGCCTTCAAAACGGAAATGCTGGTCAAGTCTAGTTCTCCCCATCCACAAAAGAAGTCATCAATACACATCCATTCATTTCAATATCAGCACAAACTTTTGCACTATTCTACAATATGCTACACTCTCCTATTTCTGAAGAAACTACTGTTTAATTGACTACAATCTAATCTAGTTGTGATTTCAATACACAAAAGGTATGAAGGATTCTAATTTAATTAGTTTTATTTTCTACCTCTTCTAGCCTGTTTGATTACATGTAAAACACTGCTGAACTCATTTAACTAGTCCCTCGCTACTCTGTTAAGGAATACATTATCTAAATTTGTTAAGCAAAGGCACAAGGCAGTTTGATGAGCACCTGAATACTACAACTATTGATATTATAAATATTGTTTTATTATCAGGGCAGCTAATCACATTATGAATTGCAATAAAATCTATTAACATTTTATTCAAATTCATGATTGTATTAAGTCAAGTCCTTATGGATAAATTCTAGCGGAAGGAGGACTGGCTTTAAGACTTGTTACCAACTGGTTACATTTTAATAGATTTATTATTCAGTTTGAACTGTAGAGCTGTGACTTAATTTCATCAGGAACAAAATGTTTGTAAGATAGGTGTGAAAAGAGCAAGGAGAAAAATAAATTTGCATCTATGTAAGTACCCTCAGAGTCATTAAAGCCACATTAGATGGGAATGTCCTTCTGCCAACAGTGATGCCACCCTGTGTACATGCCTTATACATACTTCCCTAGAAATCATATTTTGCCACAAAAATACAGACCACTGCTACTGATAAAATTATTTGCAATCTTCAAATTACTAAGAGCAGATACACTTGTTACAGACAAAACTCTTGTAAGCACTGTTTTTCCTCAAGGGTGTGGTACAAACACAGTATCTGTATTTCTTAGAAATTTAATTTTTAAAGACTGTCAACTCCTCACAGGATAATCAATCCTTTGCTTTTTTGATCTTAATGTTAGGTTTTTTGATCTAGCCATTTTGACAAAAGTATTATTTCATCTAATTATGGAATGTGTAACATAAATATTCCAAGCTCTACAGTAGGATTCCATTTGTAACTCAAAGTAGTGTAAAAACAAGAGTTAATTGCCTGTACAAATATTTCAGGGTAGCGTTTACGTAATCTACAGTACATTAAGTACCAGAGTTGTGCTCTGCTGATAGGTGAAAGAACAACTCTGAAAGGCAACTGTGTTGCCAATTAGCTTTCAACAAATATGTACACAAGCTGTGCTCGCAGGCTTGTGCTCAGCTTCCTCATTCTCCTCAGTTTGCCTGCTTCTATAATAGTGAACTCCTTTCTACTCAAATACTCAGCTAACTTCACACTGCTGGAACAAGGGAAGACAGCACATTTTATTCAGCTGGAGTTGTAACCCACCCAGTAAGAGCATGATCTTTGACCAACAACCACTTTCATCACGACGACTGGACACAAACCCCTTAGTTAGGATTGAGCAGGGGGAGAACATAGTAGACCTTTAAAAAATTTACTATCACTGTTAGCCAAAAGCAGACGAAGGTTTGCCTGTATCAGTCAAACACAATAAACACCCCACAAGTCCCAGCTCCTTTGCGTCTGTCTTCTGCAAGGAGGCTGAGCCAAGAACATGCACGCACACGTGTGGTAACACTCTGGTTTTGCCTAACAGAGTTGTAAACAAATTAAGAAATAAATCCAAGTTCAAAAAAACACACAAAGAGATTCACGTTTGCAGTCTTTGGATGTATTTGCACAGTGTTCCACCCAGAAAATGGACATTTGTGGGGTTTTAAACTCAAGAAAGCTGATTACCTTGGGCTGACCTTTGTGCCTATCACACTGCTGCTTGCTTTAGGCACCCAGATTTTTTCACACACTGGACCCTCCAAAAGAAGTATCGTTGTGGATACTGACATGGTAACATAATGCAAAAACAGAAGAGTTCAAAACTTTTGGAATTCTTCATAGATTTTTGAACTGACATAATTTGTATTACAGAAATTGTTACTTTGATAATAGCATGGTTGAAAATAAGTCTAGTCTTGGAAGTTGTGTGGGTGTTTGATTCTGCTTGTGTAAGTTTAGGTATCCACATTTCTTTATAAGCATATATTTAAGTATGCTTTCGTGGATAACCATGCTCTCGGCGCATGTTTTGCTTCAATATTTAGAAAAAAAATATCACCATGCCATATTGTGTAAAGCTTGTGAAATCTCTTTCAGTAAAATTGAGCAAAGCTGGTTTTCCAGCTAGTACCATCATGATATTAAACTAGCTAAGAAGAGAGGAAGGAGACATGTGAGGCATGACAGTACAGCTGAGACCTATGCATCCTTGCTACTAAGGATTCAGAAAGGTAACTAACTCCTCTTGCATTTTCTATAAAGTGGTTCACCTCTGAACTCTGTTACAAGAAGGACATGGAAGTGTTGGAGTGGGTCCAGAGGAGGGCCATGAGGATGATTAGAGGGTTGGAGCAGCTCTGCTATGAGGACAGGCTGAGAGAGCTGGGGTTCTTCAGCCTGGAGAAGAGAAGGCTTCCAGGAGACCTGATAGTAACCTTCCAGTATCTGAAGGAAGGCTGGGGAGGGACTATTGACAAAGTCTTGCAATGACAGGACAAGGGGCAATGGTTTTAAACTGGCAGAAGGCAGATTTAGGCTAGATGTCAAGAGGAAGTTCTTTCCAGTGAGGGTGGTGAGACACTGGAACAGGTTGCCCAGGGAGGTTGTGGCTGCTCCCTCCCTGGAGGTGTTCAAGGCCAGGTTGGAGGAGGCCTTGAGTAACCTGTACTAGTGGGAGGTGTCCCTGCCTATGGCAGGGGGTCGGAACCAGATGATCCTTGAGGTCCCTTCCAACCTTACCATTCTATGATTCTATGATTACAGCAGGAAGGATTGCCTCACCAATTGGTCACAGACAGCCTAAAGATATGGACAAACACCAACTGTTTACCTTTGTTTCATTTATGTGTGATAGTACCAACCTGTGTCTTTTGTTTGCTAATGCAGTGTATGGCATAAAAAAGCCCTCCTACTTTGTTTTGTGTTTGGGTGGTTTTTAAATTAGTCTTTTGGAAACATGATCATCTCAGATACAGCATGTTTTTCCAAGTTGAGATGTCCATTTCCTGGAGTGACTTTATCTGCCCAACAATGGTCACCTTCCTCCAAACAGATACATGAATTTCTGTTGAGGGGTAGAGGACACACGTTTCACAAAAATGATAGGGAAGCTTAAATTTACATTCAAATGCAGCAGCAGTGGAAAACAGCTCAGAGCAGCCTGTATAGCTCAGCACAAGCCTCCTCACTCCAGGGTGTGACTGGCCACTGCCTCCAATTAGGAAGAACGAGCAACAGCAGTCTGGCTCTGCTGAGGTCCAACAGCGCAGAAGCTTTCACCATCTCTTCACTTGAAAGTGAACTGAATGTGGTGACATTTCCCTGCCTTTATGGGGATCGTTAACAAAGGGATCCAATGCCTATGTTCAACCAGAGGTAAGGAAAAGGATTTATGAAATAATTTCTGATGCACTTCCCCCAGATTATGGAGGCCTTGGTGTCAGTAACATACCCTTGTATATAACATGTTAAAGGCAGAAAGAAAGAAAAGTTAAATACTGCTTAGAACACAAATTACTTGGAATGCAGCAATAGAGAATCAAAGCACAAGACTGGAAACATAGGCAGTGATTACACTAATTATTAAAGGAGGGCTATATGGAGAAAAACAAGTTGTAGGAATAATACAAGGCTCATAAGAAGCTATGCTTTTTTTTTTTTTAATTTCAACTTGTGTGTGCATATAAAAATACAGTTTCACATATACTGCAGTATCTCTTCAGTGGTCAGACTTTACCATCTACAATTATTCACAGAGCAAAACATGTTGCTCTGGTTTAGCTTAAATTTAGACGGATGCAATCATTGTTTTCCAACAATGTGCACTTGCAGCCCTGAAGGCCAAAGGCATCCTAAGCTGCATCAAAAGAAGCATCAGAGACTAAGAGAGGTGATTCTGCCACTTTACTCTACTCTGGTAAAACCTTGCAGTACTGCCTCCAGCTCTGGAGTGCTCAACAAATCTGATGGAACAGGTCCAGAGGAGGGCCACAAAGATCATCAGGGAGTAGGAACACCTCTCCTACAAGGACAGGCTGAAGGAGTTGGTACTGTTCAGCCTGGAGAAGAGGAGGTTCTGGGGAGACCTACTAGCCACCTACCAGTACCTGAGGTAAGCCTACAGAAGGCTGGAGAGGAACAAAGACCTGTAGTGACAAGACAAGGGGCAATGATTTGAAATTAGAGAAAAGCAGATTTAGATTGGATGTTAAGAACAACTTCTTTACCGTGTTTTAGAACACTGGAACAGGTTCAACGTCAAGCTCATTAAGGCTCTGAGCAACCTCATCTAGTGGAAATTGTCCCTTCTCACTGCAGGGTGGTTGGGCTAGATGAACTTTGGAGGTGCCTTCCAACTCAAACCATTCTATGATTTTATTCCATGATAGCGCTTCAAAACTTTCCTGTCCTTCTCCACACTATATACACTAGACCTTGCCAGTTGTATCAACTGCAGTTTTATTCCTATGTAATGATGACACAACGTGTCAATGATTTATATACAACTAGCCACGTGCCAAATTGTATTTTCTCCTCCTAGAAAAAGGTCTGAAAATGAACAAAAGATTTAAACTGCCGCTTTAAGTAAAACATCCAGGTATCCTTCAGTTTGTATTTAGAATGATAAGTATCTCTTTTCCTTAAGAAAGACGTGGCCTCAAACTTTTTCTTTTAAATTTCATTTCCTTTTGTTTGTCTACCTGCCACCTTTGTGATATTTATCATTATTATAGGAAACAAGGAAAAAAAGATCAGACTTAAGAAATATGTCAGCATCTCCAGTTCCCTGTCATTCTCTCTAATCATTTAGAGCGATGTAACTTCAAGTTAACACTAAATATCTAGTGATATCATTGAAGGTAGCACTTAGCCCTAGTACACATATCTTGACAGTTTTAAGTGTTGCCAAATTTCTCTTCCTGCTACCACAGCCAAAGGAAAATCCCCAAATAAGAAAACAAACAAGCAAACCCACCACACCCTACACATAAAACAAAACAACAACAAAATAAACCCACAACAAACACAAACAAACAGGCAAAACCAATTTCACAAAGACCATAACGGTTAACTCACTTGCAGACCTGCACCTCCATTGTCAATCTAACACTAGTTGGGAAGGATCTGAGTACACACAAAATGCCAGTCTTGCTCATCCTTGAATATTTCCCTTTGTTATTCAACACACATTTTATTACATGGAGCCCACTGCCAGGAAAGATGGGCAGAACAGCTGTATAACATAAAGGACTTCTCCAGCTTTGCATTTCAAGTGTTCAGGATTTCACAGAAAAGTAATCATACCTTGTGTTCTCATTGAGAAACAAAGTATTCCTATAATGACCCAGAAAAAGGTGGGGGAAGAAAAGGGAATGTTTGTTTTTAAAATGTAAATCCAACAGCAAGGGGCAAGCACCAGAAAACTTGGTTGAATACTAAGCATGCTGTAAACATACTCATGAGCATCCCTAAACTCTTCCGAGTTGTGTCACATTTGACAGGCCACACAGTATGCTCTCAAATCCTTAACAGCCAGAAATGGTGTCAGTCACAGCAAGTGCAGATTTTCCTAGTAGTTCATTACCTGCCCTTGAAACTACACACCCTTGCCTCCACAAAGCCATGACCTGTTCTGCAGCTGCTTCCACACAGAAGACAAAGTAAATATGGTAGCATGCCCTCAAAATATCACTTTATAAAACAAAACCACTGAACTACATGACATCACAGTTTGATATCCTACTGTAGATCAGAAATAAGCTTACATTTATTTAAATACATGTATGGTGGCTGCTTGCAGATTAAAACCAGCATTGCTTTGATTTACCTTCCTGCTTCTACCTTGAAAGATGGAATTACCTCACTCTAAAAATACTGGCAGGGGGAATTTGCACCAAAATGTAGATTGCTCAAGCACACGTTGCTTCCTCTCTGATGTTGATGTGCATGTGGAGTATCAGACATGTTTTCTCCTTCCAAATAGAGTCCCTTCTTGATCCTGTGCTACCAGGATAGAAAAAGGGTCTTCCATGGTGTCACACACAAAGCCCTGAAATTGGTCATCAGGTCTATCCCAAGTAGCTATAATCAACTGCCAAAGTAAGGGCTAAAGGTTGTAGCCTCGAGGTGGGAGACTGGCTGCCATAGCTGGGATCTTACAAGGAACCAGAGCTGGGTGGGAATCTCAGGGTTCTCCATCTCCTATGGAGTGACCCCAGCAGCTTCTCTGTCAGGATGCAGAGGGCAGAAACCAAGAGGAGTGAATGGCAAGAACAGCAACTGCTGGTCACAAGGACTTCATGTTCTTTCTACATGCAATTAGCATGCAGACAAAATATCTGATTTTAACACTCTCGGTCTTTGATGTTTAGTTGCATTCCTTCTCTCCTATTTAACTCCTCTCATCTTAAAACAACCAACTAATCCCACAGGTAAAAAAACCAACAAAACACAAATATCTGCCTTTACTTGTAAATCAGGGAAACTGATCTGCTTTAGTTTCAGGACCCAAAGCTGCACCAAGGTTGCCAAATGAGTTTTAGTAGAATTTCTGATGTATCGTATAATTTTTTGACTGTTAACTGATAACACTGATCTCTAGCTGTGCTAATTTTAGAACAATTTGAGCTAATTCTGAAAACAGAACAAAATACTAAAGCAACACAGGCAAAGCTCAGCTAAAAACCTGTGCTGGTTTTTCTAAACTGATATTTGAAACCCTACACCTCATCAACATTATGGATTACCACTGACTTTTACTTTTCAGCTGGCATTATTTCTCCAGCTGTATTTAAGGTTATTACTACAATTATGTACATTTAAAATTTTCACCATTTGCATTTTTCTACTACTTTCTCCAACAGATTTCTCTGGGGTTTTTTTTGGTTTTGTCTTTTTTTTTTTTTTGGCCCACTGCCCTTCCTCACAGTGTCCATAATCTGTGGAGAAGAGATTGCTGATGGCGTTATCAGAGGCAAACAGAATGAAGCTAATGGTAACAGGCACTCCTTGCTAGGTAATTATTATAGGAGAAAGAATGCAAATGAGCCCTAATCTGTCTCACACAATGGCAGAGGTCTCAGATTTGCATTAAACCTTTTGCAGCGCTGTCCCTGATCAGGGACTCAGTAGATAACAATGCATCTGCAGCACAGGCTGCTCTTTCCACTCTGTGCAGTTATTAAATTGTGCCCCCAGCAGGTACAGTTGTCCCTGAATGACTTTCCCCTCCTCCATCATTGCTCTAGTTCCCTCTTCCTTTCCTCTTCCCCCTTCAGCTTTGCTGGAAAAGCACCTAATTGTGCGTATGTTGATTCATGCTTACAACAAAGACGAAGAAAGTGCTCTTTGGCAATTTTAAAAGGGGAATGGACATAAGGAAATCTCTGTTCCCAGCTATGTCATTTACTTGTCAGGGGACTGCAAGGAAATAACTTTGCTTTTCTGTGCATCCATGTGTTCAGCTAGAAATACAGGGTTGACAATTGTAGTGGCCCAACAGACTTTCTCATTTTACCATGGTATTTGCTGAACACCTCCAGGAAGCAAATGCTTTGCTTGAATCTAGGTTGAACTCCTAACAAGCCATGGTCTTTCAGAACAACCACTGCCTAGATCTCAATTAGCCATCTGATAATAGGCTGTAAAGAATTATATTCCCTTCCAGCACTGTCTGGCTATAAAAGGACCTAAACTAACACCTAACTAAACTAGCACCTGATGGAGCTACGATCAGTGCTCACTAAGGTGTCTACTCACTAGCAGATCTTATGACTTGAGGTGTTCTAATGACAAATCACATAGCATCTGGAGAAAATGTCATTTCCTTAAACTTGGTAATCTCTAGTATCATCCATTATTACGTCTTGTTTGAATTAGGAGCATGGGTGTCAAACACACTGAACCTTTCCTGAAAGAGTCCCTTTGTATGAAGGCAAACTTCCTTACTGAGATCTGAGGTGGAGTAGGCTTTCTAACACAAGTGCCTTCCTGAACACTGTTTTTCCCAAGACATAAAAGACAGTGCTATTTTATTCTCAAAATCTATCTTCAGGAATCAGAAAGTATCTGCCACAAAAACTTCTGAGTTTTGTGCTCTACTGAAAAGAAAATGGAGGCTACCAAACTCTCTGAGAGTAACTTCTCAGTAAGTAAAAAAATAAAACCCTACACACATTGTGTGTGAGAAACAATTTTAAAATCAAAATTAACCACTAACTTCATCTGCACATCATCACTACTATTCCAGTGGCACGTGGTTAGTCTGGAGTTTGTATCTGAAATACTAACCATATGCAAAGATTTGAAAATTCTTGAAAATCTGTTATTATACAGGTCATACTAACTCAAAATAATTTCACAAACAATTAAAAGATATTTGCTACCAAGTACTTGACATAAAGTAGCTCAAGTTAATTAAGGTGCACTAAGTGTATGGAGACCAACGATATCCAAAAGAAAACATTTTTTTTTTCAGATTCTTTATATTAAGGGGGGAGTGGGATAACAATTAAAATAGGATTCTGAAAGCACCATATGTAACTCTTCTCATTTCTTTTCAACCAAGAACTTGGGGACTTTTTCAAGACTGCATCAACTTACATTTGATTCCTAACCACACACGCATAGTCTTCTGTGGCAGTCCTAGAGTGAGACACTGAAGGAATCCCAAGAGTCAAAAAACCATCTGATCAGTCACCAAAAAACCAGCACAATGTCACATGACCATACACCATCACTCCCAATTCTGCCATTCAGATATATTAATCACCTGCTGTACTTGCTCTGGAGACAGCTATAGGCTTGGTTCCTCCTTTCTGCATTACCAATGCCAATACTGGTGAGCAGCTCCTGTAGAAATGGGTTTTGGGTACTTTAAAAGCCCCCATAGGTGCCTAGATTTGAAGTACAGTTCCCACTATATCATTGTCAGAAGTTAACAAATGGGTATTTTCTAAACAATAGTTTTAAAAAATCCACAGCTGTGATAAATTTTAATGCCATGTAAAAAGATTTTTTTCAGTAATCAAACTTAAGCTCCTTTCCATCTCATGCAGCAGTAGCTGGGGCAGTGCTACTTATTTATGCACTTACTGGATTTAGCTATGTTTGTCTCTGAAACAGACTAAGATTGCAGAGATCCTTAACCAACAGTAGTACTGAGTACAAATACTATATGATATGGTCACTGCACTTAAAACAATCAGTAGCTAGTTTAAAAGAAAAAAAACCACCACTTCTTAAATGCTGCTTTGGTTCTGTTACGATTCTGAAGTTCTTTTCCCATCTGCGCTGACATTTAAGGTTCTTGCCACTTGGAAGGACTGAGGTGGTATGATGTTATGAATGAACAATCTTTACATCAGATTCCTCACTCACTGGTTCACATACACATAGAAGGAGCTTTTCATTCAACATACATAAGGCTGCAAATATTTTCCCATGTAATTTTTGTGTGAACACTCCAACACTAGAAAGAGTTTCATCTGGAATATTGCAGCAATACAAGAAGAGAGTACTTTTAAATCATTGAGATATGACAGCTATCAGAAACTATAATTTCTTGCATTTCTAACATGCTTGTGTCCAGATGTATCACTGTTCTCCAGGCTGCTCCACTCCAGTGACCAGTTACTAACAACTGCCAACTGCTGACATTTTTATATATGCATAAAAACTTTATTCCAAATCCAGATATAGTTGTAGAGAGTCTCAGAGCCTCAGATGCTCACCCTCACTTCAGTGATTCAGAAATCACACTGTTGCTAGACCAGTAAAAGTATCAGTTCAGAGAGTGTCACACAGAACAGCACCCACCAATTTCACAGCACCCAAGCATATCCATCTCTCTCTGCCTGCAGTGGACAGAGATACCTCATACCTCCTCCTGCCTGTAGATCTTGGTGGGTGGTTGTCCAGGACGATGGGGATAAGGGTGTACAGATGTCTTCGTGGGAAATTACTGCTCACCCTGTGACCCTCAGCCCATCACCTAAACCATGTACTTCAGAACTGCTCTCCCATTAAGTATTAACTCGACCAGTTCAGCTGTGTTGTTGCAGCCAGTCAAATATTTACAAGGGTTTTAGAAGGTGCTAGATTATTCTCATCCTTTCAGTATAAAAACAAGGTCCAAGATATCATTCTCTGCTTTGCATACCTAGAAGTTACAGTTCTGAAGCTTTGAGACTTGGAACACAACGTTGTTAAAAAGAGAAATCCAAAACAGGAAAACTAAGAGGGACTCAGTGCATACCGTAGACAAAACATTGGCACTATACACAGCGCTGGCAAGCAGAGCAGCCTGAGTGTCGTTAAGGCATACAGCAAGCAAAATCCAGCTTCTAGAGCTATTGGAACCTCACCTGAACATCACAGTTCCCTTTGTGAAACTTGTCTCTAGGTCATTTTATGATAAAGACAAAAACTGCCGGTGTGCTTTCAAGGATCTCAACAGCTTTATCCCCCCTCACCAGCCTTTTGAGAGTTTCCCTCTGCAGCAGCATTCTGTTTCAGGGATTCAACCTTTCAACTGAAGCATGAGAGATCACTTATACTCTTGAACCGGTGGAGCTGCCAGCCTCCCCTTTGTTGCAAAGAGATTTACATTTGAATGGCGGTGGGAAGCAGTCTTTCAAGGAAAGGCTGGTGGGGGGAAGACGATATACTTGCCAGCATCTTATTCTCAAATCACGTTCATCTACCAGCTTAGCTTCTGTAGTTCACAAAACTACACCAATCTTACCGCATAGCTAGTTTGTGAGGCGTTTGCTGTGAGGTCACTTCTATGGCCAAAGTAGCAATTTGAGTTTACTTCCGAGAAGATTATACACACAACCATAAGTGAAGTTCATTTCATGCCTCATTGTGGACGTTCACATTAATTTAAGTTAGCCCAGAGTACGTGATTTCATCATTCCACAAAGTTTCCCTCTTTTTACATGTGCATACTCTTTGTCATTCACTGACTCTGACTTTTTAGGTATTTCCTATTACAACCCTGCACTGCCATGCACATGGGATGTCTTCTCCAGTTTTTCAAGAGAGACACTGCATTTGAAAAAGAGTAACCAAGTCTATTCCAGTTTAATAGTCAGGGACATGCTGGCTTTGGCCTTCCACCTAAACATTTACACAAGTAGCACCCCCCTGGTGCATTTCTGTTGCCAAGTTTCAAATTGGTAAGTAACTACCGATTGGTTTCAGTCTACTGCAGTTACCAGGCAGTACTGTATTGCTGTCTTTCAAACAGTGTCACATACTTGTAAATCCACACAAGGTTTTTGTTTGCTTGCTTGCTGTGTAAGCATAAAGCCACCTATCTCCAAAAAAAAAACCAAACAAAAAAAACCACCAAAAAACAATCTGAAGTAAAAAAAGTTGGCAAATGCTAGTATCTGGCACAGAGAAAGATCTGTAAAGCACATTTTTTCTGTTTTTAAAATGCTGTAGGAGTTTCTGATTTGTTCTCCTGCATTATGAATTGGCCACACACAGAGAGCATGGCCTGCAGAGTGCAGCAAGGAAAAGGCTGCTGGCAAACCACAGTCCTCAGGAAAACCACATGCGTTGGAGACCAAATATTTTGCATTTTGCTTACTGCTAATAAAGCTGCTTCACTTCATTAAAAGCAGCTTATCATTTTACCTACTCACTCTGATTAATTAACCTCCGCTTAAAATGAATGAGCACTTGATTTGAGGATTCTATTAACGTGACATCCGTGAACCACCACTTGCATAATTCCATCCTTTTCCTTTTTATGCTCCACCACCTCCACACCAACAGTTGTCTTATTAGGCCATATGGATTGACACCTCCAGTACTCTTTGTGCATATCATAAACACTTTTCTAGAGAGAGGTGAGAAAGCAAAGGTTCCACAGTCCAAAACCCTTCCAAGACCCAATTCCTCTGTTGGAATATACAGATGGATATCACATACTACTTGCTATAATTACAATACCCAAGCTTGGAAAGAAACTGCATGGAAAGAAGAGGAAGCCAAGGAAATGCACTGGGTTGCTTGGAACAGGCAGGGGATGGGGAAAACAGTATCATTAATACATACAATTCATTTGTCTTTCCAGAATGAAGATTTTAAATATGAAGCACAAACAGCAATCAGTTCCACCAAAAACCTGACTTTCTTAGAGAGAGAACTTTCTCTCAAGCCAAATACCATGTGCTGTATATGAATAAAGACAGCTTCTGCTATAGTATATGCCTACAGGTTTCACAGTTGCACATTACTGCCAAAATCTCAATTTCTAGCAGCAAAAAAACGTATGTCGCCATTCTTTAGCCAAGCATCTGAAGACTGAAATATATCCTAGCTGCTCATTTTGCTGGCAAACAGTGCTTTACTTCATATACCAAATTTTAATTTCTAATCAACAGGCTTTATTAATGTCACCTAGACAAAAGTGTCTGGGAAATAAGAAGAAAAACACCAACAAAATCAGCAACATTAAAAAACACCAAATAAACAAAAACATACACACGAGGGGGAAAAAAAGAAAAAAACCCCCACCCCACAAACAAAACAAAATAAAAAATGTACTTTACCTTTTTCTTCCTTTATCTTCCCTGAAAAGTCCCGCATTCCTTCATTTGCAATAAGACCCACAGAGAGAACTGAAAGATCATCAGGCCTAAAAAATCTAACAATTTCATTGTTTGAGGGAGAAATGGAAGATAAAAAGGTGTGGAGAACAGGAAGTAAAAATTCTTGGGTTGTCCAAACATTTAGGTCTAAATTCCTGTTCAGTTGTGGGAAACCATAGGCAGATTATTACAAAGTGACTGGAAACTAGATTTATGTTACAAGCAATTTAAGATGTCTCTTTCAGGAGAGAAGCAAAAGACTTAGACTGTAAGCACAAGACTGAAATGCATAGTCCAGCCAGACAAGGCTGTATGTAAGAAGGCACCAAGAGAAGATCTGGTTTATATCACACAACAGGGCAGTAAGTGACCATGAGTCACTTCATCTGGCTTGCAAAGTCATCAGCACCAGATCAAAACTGTTTCAGACTATGTTACAAAGCACTTCCCAGCATAAATTTACCTAGCCAACTGAAATCTTCACATTATTTTCTAGACTAAATTTATTTACAACACAATGTTTCATGCAAGATCAAATATATTCTGTCCTGCAGCTGACAAAATGTTAGTGAAGCTCTCTGCTAGAAAGCCTGGGCTAACTGAACAGGAGTCTTCCCATGGAGTAAGGTCAAAACACATGAGACAGGATCCCTGCCACTGCCACCTGAGCTAAGTAGCACTCAGTCCTCCCAACAACCAAGACAGCACCACATTTTCCAGGCTTTAAACCATGCATATACCAGACACAGCAGAAGAGACAAACAAAGCAAAGAAACATGGTTTTGAAACATCAACTTATTTTTAGTTTCTAATTCAAAATACTTGTTTTAGGAAAAAGCTCGGGTTTAATTTTTGTTGTTCCAATATTTTAATGGGAAAATTGTTGAAACTTGTAAGGAATTCACAGCTGAAGGATAAAATAGTATGCATCTGGATGGGTCATTCCCTGGCAGAAGAGGGCAGTCATCACTTGTAAGGATATGAGGCAACAAACCCATATAATTTTCCATTGCTAACTTCAATAAGAACTTTCAAACCTGATCTGGGCCTTCTAGCTTTCTTTTTGACAGATGGGTAGTATAAGCAAAAGCAAAATACCAAAACCTGCCACCTACACTAATAAGTCAAAAACTCCTTACTGCAGACTGTTGGTTTGTACTCCCAGTGCTCTTCCATCAGTCACCACAAGTCACTTAAGGTAGAGGTCCTCCTAACATGCCTGCCAAGCTCCAGAGAGCATAAGGTACTTCAGTGCTCAGGGACATTAGTTACACACCAGGGGTGATGGGACACAGACATCTGGCCTCCTGAAGCATCCCTTCAACCTCTGGGAGTGGATGCAAAGAGCTGACCAATGACCCAACTGCAGTTCACTAGGGCTGTGAAGCAGGGAAGCAGAGGAGGCTTCAGTACCAGGGAACACTCCACACAGGACTTACTTCTAAATTACTAACCTCAGTTTTATATTCATAAGTAGGTCTGTACACCTTAAACAAGAAGGTCATGAAAACTTCACTGCATTAAGAACAACTAAGCCAGGCAGACCATAAATGCTGAAACAGGAAGAAAACCAAGTGACCCAGATCCAGTTGTACTAACACTGAATAACTGAAGGGTTTTAACAACAAATGGTCATTGCCACAGCTACACTACCAGGGAAGGGCAGTACCTTCTAGCTCTCCATACAATCACAGATACCCTGAGGCAAGTCCTTGCAGTCTTTTCACCACCTCTCCCCACAACCCTTATCACATATGCACTTCAAGGGACCTCTGAAGTCTACCCTCAGAAAAGGGCTGACCCAAACAGTGAGAAAATTCAAAATCACAGCTCTTACTACTACTTTAACCTAACTTCTTGTGCCTGCTGGATTTTCACTCTGCTTCTTAGATCTTGTACATGAAAGAAGTGATTTAAGAACAAGTTAATTTTAGCTCTGAAATCCCTGGCTACCGTGCATTTAAAACCGGCAAAATGTTTCAAACCATCTTTCGGGATGTACAATGAAATTAATGTATGTACAATTCTAATTAATTTAATTTTTTTTTTCAACACTATATAGTAAATAGATTCAAATGATAAAATTATCTGGAAAATGCGCTGCTGGGATGGAAATTGTCTTTCTTCTCCAATAAAGTTTTTGAGATTTAAATCTTCACCATATTGGAATAAAAAATTTAAGCCTGTAACCTTTATGAAATGAAAACCAAGAAAGCAAGAAAGGACAGGCTCAGTACTAACACCAAGTTAATGAAGTACCTTCAGGCCTTAAGCAGTGGTAGAGACCTGATTTAAGGCGAGATGGTCACCGCTTTGCAAAATGAGGGCTCAGGCATAACCTTCCACTCTCTCACAAGGTGCAATACAGCTTTGACAGACACTTTGTATCACTGCATACAGTCACTGAATGCTAAACCACAAACTTATCTCAACAGGTATGTGGGGGGAAAAAACCTTCAAGACTTGAAAAAGCAAACACTTTGTTGAAATGATCTAGAAATGTTCTACAAGGAGCTATGAACCTGATTTATATATGAAAAGATAAATACAAACAGAGTAAGCCTTCCACTGACAGTTAAGTCATTACAGGCATGCTGCTTAACATACACAGTATCATGCACCTGAAGTGTCAGCTAGCAGCAGTATAACCTTTCCCTTAGAGATGGTTCAGGTTGATACAAGGAAGACAGAGGCAAACAGGGTGAAATAATGAGGGAAATAAAACATTCTAAATTTATCATTCTAGATGCACTGGCAAGAAACACAACTTCTGAAAGAATCTGAACAGATGTATGGTTGCTCTTTCAAGGGACACAGCAAAAAGAAAACAAAACAAAAAAAAACAAAAGCCAAAAAAACCCACCACACACACACACATACACAAAGAGACCCTCCAATCACCAAAAAACACACACATACACAAAATAAAATTTCAAAGCCCCATAAACAAACAATCAATAACAACACCAACAGCAAAACAACACAGACACAATAAAAGGCATTATTGTTACCCAAATTTAGTTAGAGGAAACGGAGAAGGAAAACACAGCACTGAAGTCACAAGACAAAACAGATTCCAACCTGATCTTTTGTTGCCTTGTTCTTGCCCTGTCTCTCCCCTCCTTTCTGTCCCCCTTGCAACATTTCCAGTCTGGGAAACCATATATACTTTTCCCTCCACCTTTCCTGAATCAGCCTTAGTCCAATACATGGGTAGGAATTTCCTTTTGCCTTGGTTCTTAATTTTCACTATCACATCCAGCCTCTCCTCCCAAAGCTTTTCACCCCGAGGAACACTGTCTGTATGTCAGCATTTGATAATACAGACTCTGCTGCTTAAATACCATACATCTGCAGACAGTTAAAACATGTTTTACAAAGGTACTATAAGGAAGTTTAGCAACATGTATTCCTGGGTGCGCAGGTCACTGCAGCAGTTGGAAAGGGACCCTGTCCAAAACAGCAACAGTATCCCCCTCCTCCCAAGGATGGAAAGAGGTGCACAGAAACAAGTGTTTTGTGCTGGAGCTGTTCCCAAACCACAGCTTTGGCAGGACAATCCATCTGACATGTTGCAACTCAGGAAGTACATGCAGAGGAAGGAGGGAGAAGCAGGCAAAGAATCCCCTCCAAATTGCCTTGCAAAAGGGACAAACACATGCATATAGCCAGAGGGAAATGGCAGCGAGTTGTGCACAGTCTCTTGGTAGACCCTATGAATTGAGCAAAGGCACTTGTCTCCACTGCACATCGCTGTCTAGGTCGTGTGCTGGGAGAGAGACAACAATAACTGATGCCCGTGATCCTGCAAAACCGCTTGCAAAATTTGTGCTTCCCTCAACACCCCCAATCTAGAGAGTTCGAAGGCATTCAGAAACTGTACAATAACTCGGCTGGAGCTACGAATCTTAATAGCAGCTTTCCTCCACACCTGCAGCTCAGCCAAGCCTCCCATGTCTCAGTGTGCCCCAAAATTCTGTGTTTCAAAGGAATTTTAGAGCCTTCATTTGTCTAGGAGAAAACAGGTTCAGAGGCCTTTTGCGGGGCCCTCTCAGCATGCCACAGCGTCAGTGGCAGAGGCGATGCCTGCCTGCAACAACACAGGCAGCTGCATTATTTAGTCTGGCACCAAAGAGAAAAGCTATCATCTATTTTAAAGTTAGATACAGGGAACCAGCTGGGGACCAGCGATTGCCATTTTTGAAGTGCAAGAAGAGAAGTGTAACCAGCCTTTCCATAGTAACAAAGATTAGCCGCCTGGAGTCTGACACTCCTCCTGCATTAAAAGACAGGAGACAAAGAGATAGACAGGTAATTACATAGAAGGAGCCCTGGGGAAATTGCAAACTCCTTGAGAACCCTTTAGCTGGCCTGTATGTTTCTCCTTGTCTCTGCTTCAGCTGAAGGTTTCCAAGAAACACTTGCCTGTTAGGTCATTAGCTTTATTGCAGAAGGTAGCCAGGCAGCTGGTAGCGGCTGCTCAATACAGACTTAGCTTGCCTCCCCACCATCAAGAATGAGATGGAGAAAGAGAGAGACAACATCTCAAGGCATATCACCTGTCTGCAGATTATCCTTGATAAGTTAGCGTACTTAGTCAGTCTGAGGGGTCTGACAGATGAACTCTGACAAATCTCACTGGGGCAATTTAAGACATTATTACATCGCACTGTCTTCCTAAACCCTTCACAAAGGTTAGCGCTAAAGAGCAAAACTGGCAGGAAAAAAAATGTATCACATTGGCTCACAGCCTTCAGAGCCTAGAAGTTAGCATAAAGCCCTTCCCAGAGCTGGTTTAAGTTAAGACATCAACTGTGAAGTGGCATGGTTGAGGTCTAGACATTAGATATTACCTCCACTACAAGGCGCATGAATGTCTATCACAAAGATGGAATGAGAAATGACATCCCAAAGCACCACAACCAGTTCCTAAGCAAATACAAATCTAAACATTAAGTTTTGTCACTAAAATGTACATACACTTTGTCTAGCGATTGATGTAAGTCTGCTCGTGCAGCTCAGGGTGCTCTATGAATCACAGTACTAATTCTTTTTGTACTTTATACATCCTGACACTTAAATTGAACATCCACTTCAAAGTGCTTAGAAGTACTACAAAAAAGTCACAACATTTAAACTCTCACCTACCACTTTTTGCACTTCTGTCCAAAATTAAAAAAAGTCTGGAGGGATGAAGAATCACCATCTGTAGAGCAAGAAGCACATGAAGCCTCCGTCTGCATCATATTTAGGACAATCTACATTAACTAAAAGACTTGCCTAAACTCTAGGTAGACAAGCTTGTTCTGACATCACCCTGCTTTCCAGAAGGAGCTGAGCAGGCAAGACACCTTAAAAAGCAGATAACAATTGCCTCTTACCTTTCTGAAGTGGCCGCCGCCAATTAGCACATTCCTGGAGCTTCTAATTCAGGCAAGAAGAAAGGAGGGGGGAAAAAAAAAGAAGGGAAAAAAAAAAACCAAAACCAAAAAAAACCACAAACCACCAAACCAGAGCAGGAAGTTGTTTTCCTCCTCAGCACAACAGAATTTCCTAAGGGGTGGAAAAAAAAAGAAACAAGTATTAGCTTTCTTGTTTTTTCTGAAGAGGTTACAGATTACAATGCCTTGGAAGAATTACTCTCTTCCAGTTCTAAAGTGCCAACTTGAGCTGTCCCGTATTTTTTTCTTTTATTGCTACCTTACCAAGATATGGAATATGAAGGATGAGTCACATATTACTAAGAAAGACAAAGACAGAGTCATGTCAGAATGGAAAAAAGCCCCATATTAGAACAGGATGAGATCCCACTCTAAAATACTGAGCACTTATTCTATTAACTACATATGCTTCAGTCAAGCTTACACCCACTTCTGCAAAAATTCAAATGAGCCACATTTACTATCAAAATAGTTGGTTAAAAGCAAATTCCAACATGCATACTGAACATACAGGTATATACTGGCATTCAAGTGCTTAAGTACCCTTCCCTGCAAGGATCATACCTAGAATTACAAGGCATATACAACTATTCATAACTTCAATTTAAGACAACTGTTCTTTTTCTTAAGACAATCCATTTTTTTAAAACAATCTACTCCAGATATATTGAGCCTTTCAGTAATAACAATAGGAAAAAAACATCAGGATGAATGGAACAGAACCAAGAGTTCTTTCTTGTGACTAAAGATACCATTTAAAAATCCAGCTTCACTCCCATGAAACCACAATCACTCACCTCAGACCATGCACATCTCTCTGTCCTACTCCTAACATGATTTTAAAGTGACTTTGAGACATCCAGATTTAATGGATTCCTCCCTACCTCCACAGTACCTACCTCTGATGAAAGGCGGGAAAATCAAGTGGAAAATTATTTTAAAGGGTGCATGCAAGACATTAACATATATGAGGAAATGGCAATCAAGGTTTTCCGTGGGGAATGAGCAAAGGGAAACACGTCCAGTCTATTTTCCATCACTTTTCTCCAAGTGTGGAAGCCAAAAAACTCTCTACCTTTTCCTGTCCTATTGAAAATCCGAATGCAAATTCTCAAGGAAAAAAAGTCAATGTTACCTTATATTTCCACACACACCTCTACCATCTCTCAGAAAGATAAGTGCATGCTAACAGCATGCAACTGCATATGGATCCGAGTCTCCCTAAAGAGGTTTTATACAAAATACTCCAACAGACAGGAACAACATAAAAGGTAGCACTTCCACTGCGGCATCTCCCTCAAAGCCAACCATGTCTGTCCAATTCTAAATGGCCACAGCTCCTGCATTTCTCTAGGGGACAAAAGCTCTCTTCTTCTCTCCACCCTGTCAGCAAGACTTAAAGCTGCAAGAATAATTCTGTCCAGATTCCCCTCTAGATAGGCAATGATTTAAAGAATTCATGAAGTAACAGCGGCAGTGTAAATAAACAATGAAAAACTAAATAAAGATCACAGAAGAAAACACAAAGAAAATGCGCACTACAGAAAGAAAGAAATCTCTTCTGGTTTGTTATGTTCACCCAGAAACAGGCCTAGCAATAATCTGACAATGTGAATGAATGGATCCCAACACAAAAAGGTGCCTGCTCAAAAATCTGCCTCCCCAACACCAAACCTTCCCACACGGTTTAACTCCACTTTCTCTATGTCTTACACACTTCAGTCACATTTCTGCTTTCTGTCAGATTTCAGCCCTCTTGACCTAAATTGATGCAAAGAAAAGCCAACACAGAGTACTGAAATTGTTACACTTTTTAGAGAGGGAAACTGTGCTGCAGTCTTCACCGTGGGGATGGGAGAAGAAATGAACCTGAGTGAATTGCTCCTGACAAGTGTAGGTCCCGAGGCTACGTGCTAATCAATACTTACTGAGCAGCTCAACACAGACTGGGTTGCAAAATAAAAACGTAATAATTTTATTTCTACACACACATAAACACACACACACAAGTTTTGTGCCCCGAGATCAAATGCATACTTTGCTTTTCTTTTTACTAAAACAAAAGGATGGTTTATATGTCATTTTTCTTCCTGCGAAGAGACACTCCCCACATATGTCAGCTGAAGTCTGCTAAGAATTTGATTTATTGGTTACAATTTAAGTGCTTAAAATTTTCACACTTTCATCTTTTCACTGATAGGAGAAATAATTTAAATCAGATGTACAAGATTTGAAGGAAGAATATTTTTAAGCTAATATAAAATCAAGAGGTGGTCAAAAAGGCCAAATAGGAAATACAAATTTTTTTTAACATCATTATTATGAAGACAGAAATCTCTCAGAGGTACCACTTACGGATCTAGCTTTGACTCAACACTACTTTTCTCAAGGAAGGTGAGATGGCTCCATTCTCAAATGCCCATGCAAGTTAAAAAAACAGACCAAATCAAACAAACAAACATGAAGTGAAATAACACATTACCAAAAAGTCAGATTATAAGTGGAGAAAACTAGCAAAATGACTCAGTATACCAAAAGACTTGACTAAATTTCTGGCAGGGCCAGCAATAATTTGTAGATGAAAAATGTCAAAATGTTTTGTATACACAGCCACTATGGGAAGGAAACAAACAGAAAGCTGCTAAATAAATACTGTATGGAAACCCAACAAATTGTTGACATCAACACTAGATAAATGAAAAGGCATAAGATGAACGTCCTCAGATGGTGTGTGAGTCAACTTCTGCAGAGTTGCTTTCATACACCAAGCTTAATAAAAGTAATTCTGAATGATCAGTGACAGATTTATTCCTGTTGCTACACAATGAAAATAAATTTCCCAGACATTACCCAAATCTAACCCACTTTCCATAGTTAAATGCAAAGATCCTCCATGACATTTTGCAGGATCCAGTTCTAAGTTTAACTGATCCAGAGACTTTTTAAGCTTGGGAAATACCAAGTTTTGGAAAAGTAACACCCCCTCATTTCCATTCTGCACTGTACCTTATCTTGTCTATATCCCAACTAGAAGCCCTCATCAGCACTTTGGGGATCTCCTTTTGTTAAAGGAAGCCTCTATTATACACAACCAACCTGGAAGTATTTCTAGCTCGTTGGATTTCCTACCTCTGTGATGTTTATTACATCTATTACAACAAGTTAGAGAAAGGAACTAGATCAAAGCACTGGTGAGTGTAATAAATTACTTCCCAAAACGCATTTATAACATTAGGCAAAGTAGGATTTAAAGAGGGGAGAGTAAATCATTACCACCTCACACAATTTAGAGGAGAAAAGTCCTTCAAGCTACTTTTAACAAACAGGTGCTTTTCTTCAGGTGAATTGTATGTTCACTTTTTCTCTTCTAATAGAATTAGGTCAAGTTTATATCACACTAAAAAATATTTTCCTTTTTTTCTGTTTGTATTTCAGCCTCCTGATCTAGGAGAGGTAATAAAGTAGCTGTTCCATGAATATCTTTGAGGGAGGAAAGAAACTAAACTTCTCACTTTAAAAAAATAAACAAAGCCAAAACCAAACAACAACCAAATAAACCAAACCCCCAAAAAATCAACACCTACTCGACCAAAATTCAAGAAAGTTAAGGGGAAAAAAGGGCAAAAATACCTACTCTTAACCATCACCATGAAACTAGAAAAAAAACCCCCTTTTTTCATATATATTCTTGTATTACCTGTAGTTAAAATGTTTCTCAGAACAGTACCAGAAGTATCTTTTGCATACCTTACTAAAATATAGTCTCTCTGCTACTAATAGCAGTGGCACCTCCACACATTTTTGGCACCTTCCCTTAACTCTCAGGGCAGAACTCTAAACCCTGTGTTTTGAAGCCAGGAACCTCAGCAGGTTCCTTTTCCAATCCGGTCTCTAATATCTTTGTCCCTATCTCTAATATCTTTGTCCCTGCCTATGGCAGGGGGTTGGAACTAGATGACCCTTGAGGTCCCTTCCAACCTTACCATTCTATGATCTAAAGTTGGGACAGAATCAGTATGAAGTGAATCTTACAAACAACATAGTGCTTACCTACAGCAACCTAAAGAGAACAAGCTGCATATTCTTATTCAAGCTAACAAATTCTCATTTGGTTTAGCATGAATTAAAAACGTATCCTTACTATGCATGCATGCACTCATGTGTGCAAGTGTGTATGTGTCTGTATACACAGAACAGCGTAAGCACTTCCACCACAAATAACTGTACTGAAGTTATTTGTGAAGAAACAAACTTCTCCAAACATAAATACTGTTTTCCCAGAATCGTATCTGCACAAAGACAGGAAGCTCTTTTCAAATATCTATTACAAACAGCCAAGAAAAGTTATCAAGATATTATTGCAGAAATCCAGGCAAAGGGTAAAGAGTGAAGCAAAACAGATCTCCCACATAAATTTTCCTTTGATTTGCCCCTGTCTTAGTGAAGTCATGTGATCTACCCATCAACAAATGTCTAAATACAACACACTATGCATTGCCTACACGAAATGTACTTCCTAAACAATATGCATACTTTTTAATTAATTTTAACTACCTTTAATTCAAATGCATTGCATTTCTGTATCTTTATTTAGAGGTACTGCACAAGTCTTTTCTGCAGCTTCAATGTTAAAGCTGTGTACATTTCCCCATTTACTTTCTCCGGACCTTGAAAAAAAGCTCTTCACAAACTGGCATGTGTCCATACGAAAATCTAGGCTTATAGAAGCACTATTCATGTCCATGCATTTAGGTTACATGCTTATTAAAACATGCAGTATGTATACTTACCAGCTGAATTACAACAGCCACCAATAATGAAAAAAGAGATTACATTTTCTCTTAATCAACAAAATATGCACATACCTAACCCTGAGTAAGACTGTATTCCCCATTAGTTTATATGCAAAGCCCTGAGGATCAAATCCATTGCATCCAAGCACAATGGGAGATGCTCATAACTTAAAATGTGTTGACTTCCCAAGAAACACAGGGGGAGTAATTTTTCAAAACATTTCCCCCTTTCAAGCTAGATCTAGAAGGGAGCAATTGTTTTTCTAAATGTCACACACTTCAACCTTCCCCAAGCAACTTATGTGACAGAATACTGATAAATCAAATAAAGCAGCAGTGCTATGGCAGAACTTGGGACCTAGAACATAAGGGTACATGGTTATGAGCAGCATCCTCTAGAGTCTCCCATCTGGAGTGGTAGAGTAGGCTCCTACGTGTCACTGTTGGTGAGCCATGTGCTGACAACAGCCTAAAGGATAAGGGCATTGGGGAAGAGAAACGAAGAAACATTTTTTTTTCTCAAGAACTATCTCCATCTTATAAGCTGGATTTCATTTTTTGGTCTTAATTAAAAACAGCATACACTTCATGTCTGAAATTGGTATTTTCAAAAGATTGAGTCATTTAGCCTATTAAACCCAAGCCCATAATATGGGTGTTATTTCTTAAAAACATACAGTAAATGCATTAAATTATTGATAGTCATTAAACAGGGAAAAATTTAAACAGCTCTCAGCTTTTATCAATCATTAATGCAGTTTCTACTTGCACATCTCACTGGGTTGCTATCATAGAATACAGAGCAAAGAGCAGAAATCCTGAAGGCATGAATTCATTTTCTCTTGATGCAGAGTAAAAATATTCTTGGCAGCAGGAGAGAGGCTAAAACATGAAGCAGAACATTTGAAAAGAGATTTCTGTCTTTTGTAGTAAACAGGTAGCAATGCCATAGAGTAGCAATTTTAGGGACCAAGACTCATCCACTTCCTCTTATCTCCTGTAAGGGCCAGTTACAATGTTGTCAATCACCTTCAACACACAGCAGCCTAAAGCAATTACACTTCCCCCCAACGGTGTTTACAAATTTGATATATTTGAAATGCAGGTTAATTCAATGGCATAGAGGGTGAGAAGGGGAAGGAGCACACAGGTCAACAGGAAAGCATCCAGCAGTTTGAGCAAGATGAAGATTTCACCCCGAGCTGCTTGCCGGCCAGCAAGCCAGTAAAATAGATAACGTTTAGAAAAATCCAACTGTCAAAATGACAGTCTCAGTTCAGAAAAATGACGGACACTAAGATAGTCTCTTGAAGCTATTGTGAACCTTGACTGGGGCAAATTATGACTAGACCTAATGTTTTTACCATCTCTGATTGACTCATGTCAATATGAGGAATCTGGAGACAGACGCCAATTGGTGGCACCTTGCCTGGTTGTGATATGCCAGCTACTAGTGAAAGGAAGTAAAATCCCTTTTTTGTTCATTTTACACACAGACAGAAGACCTGGCTTACTAAACTGCTCTCTCAACTTTCATCTCCTACAATTTTATTGAAGTTCACTAGTTTGAACTGTGGCAAATAGGAAACGGAATCTTCAGCAACAAAGCAGGTATGACTGCAACATGCAAGGACCTACCTGACCTACATTTTGAGTAGCTAAGGTATACCTTCAGCTATGGGTGAAGATGAGCCATAGTCATAAAAACTTCAACTTGAAATATTGAAACACCAGCTCTAGTCCCATATCTAGTCAGTGAAACCTTAGCCTTGCATCAGCCTTGCCACTGGAACCTAAATTAACTACCTTGCATTTGTTTAAATGAGCTGTAGTAACAGCTCTGGAGCACAGTGCAGACACATGCAAAGCCAAGAACTGCGTTAGAGAGGCATACACACTCGGAGTCCACTTCAAAAGCACCTGCAGGAAAAAACTCACAATCAAAGTGTTTCACTCCTCAAGAGGGCATAAATTCCTTACAAGGACATTTCTGTTTATGCAACAAAATTCTGAATGTTAAAGATCTAGGGAAAAAGTACAGGAAGAATCTGTTTGCTCCCAAAATCTATGTCCTATGGCACATTTTTCTTCCTGAAAATGACTTAAGAATGTACTGAGTTGAGTAACTAGATAATGCCAAATGTTGGTGAAAAACTAGCCAGGAAAAGCTGCTGCCACTGGAAATCACAGAATGGTTTAGAATGGAAGTGACCTCAAAGATCATCTAGTTCTAACGCCCCACGATAGGCAGAGTTATCCCCCACTACAACAGCTCACTTAAGGCCTCATCCAACCTAGCCCTGAACACCTCCAGGGAGGGAGCATTTACAACCTCCCTGGGTAACCTGTTCCAGTGTCTCACCACCCTCACTATAAAGAACTTCTCCCTAATATCTAGTTTAAATTAATTAATTAAAAAAAAAACCCTCCCCTCTGCCAGTTTAAACTCATTATTTCTCATCCTGTCATTACAAAACCTTGTAAATAGTCTCTCTCCGGCCTTCCTGTAGGCGCTCTTCAGATCCTGATCTCGTCAAAGCCTTCTTTTCTCCAGGTTGAAGAGCCCACACTCTCTTAGCCTGTCCTCATAGCAGAGCTGCTCCAGCTCTCTGATCACCTTCACGGCCTTCCTCTGGACTCACTCTAATAGCTCAATGTCCTTCTTGTGTTGGGGGCCCCAGAACTGCACACAGTACTCCAGGATGGGTCTCATGAGAGCAGCATAAAGGGGCAGAATCCCCTCCCTTGCCCTGCTGGCCACGCTGCTCTTGATGCAGCCTAGGACTCAGTTGTTGTTTGGGCTGCATGTGCACACTGCAGACTCATGTTGAGCTTTTCATCAACCCAGACTCCAAGGTCCTTTTCCTCAGGGTTGCTCTCCAGTCATCCACCACCCAGACTGGATTTGTGCTTGGGATTGCACTGGCCCAGGTGCAGGACCTTACACTTGGCCTTGCTGAATTTCATGAGGTTGGCCTGGGCCCACCTCTCCAGCCTATCCAGGTCCCTCTGGATGGATCCCTGCCCTCTAGCAAGTCGACTGTGCCACACAGCTTGGTGTCATCTGCAAACTTGCTGAGGGTGCACTCCATTCATGTCACTGACAAAGATGTTAAACAGCACTGGTCCCAGCACTGACCCCTGAGTGATACTACTTGTCACTGATCTCCAGGTGGACATTTCATCATTGATCACCACTCTTTGCATGGATAAACAATGCAGGTTGATTGTTTATAGGCATTTTCTAGCCTGATTATTTATAGACAACAGTGTTATAAAATACAAAGTTATCAATTTCCAAGATATCAATTAATGCAACCCTACATCACATTAAAAAAATTCAACAAAACCATTTAAGGTATGTTTGTGTGTCATTATACTGAGTCCTAAGGAAGGTAATATGGTACTTTAAGTAATAATAAGAAAACTACTACATCATGGACTTGTTGTCATGATGTATCAACAAAGTAATTCACAATTATTTCAGCATATTCTTATCTATATACAGAACTTTAAGAGTAACAGTCTGTATTACCAATATAACACACCAGCATTCCCAGCTTTTACACAGGTCCAGGAAAATGGTCTGCCTTGGCTTGTGCTCTTCATTCCTCGATTCATTTATGGAAGGTCCATGGAGTTCTGACACTGGTTTTAAGCACCTTCCCTGCAGCATGTGATGAAGTTTTCTTTTTTTTAACCAAAAGTGTTAATTACCTGTAACGCATCCTTTTTGTCAAACCTTTTCTTTATGTATTTAATCTATTATTTTTCAAAATGCTCAAGTTCACATCTCTTCCCCATCCCCCACCAGGAATGCATATTTCAAAAAGCTACCATTGCTATTAAATTCTGTTTAGGCTGTAGAGCACAGTGGCCTTCCAATAATATATCTGGACTTTTTATTTTGACAACACAATCTGGATCTCTATCTAAAAGATGAGGTGGGAGTGTACAAAAGTACGTAGTACTTCCCCTTCCTAACCAAAAGCAAGGTTTGTTATAAGATGACATAGGCAAAGGCTGCAAAACAAATTTTCTCAGATGCTCAAAACATGTCTCATGACAACTGCAGCTAAGTGTAAGGGAAAGCAACTCTGAACTAGCAGTTAAAGCCTTTCAAAGACTCAGAGAAAATAGAGACATCTTCTAGTACAGTATTCCACATTTAACTGAACTATCACAGACCCACATTTGGGGCTTAACTATTTGACTTCTGTTACTTTCAGAGACAGGACCTTTCTGTATTGGATGTTTGGGTCTCATACAACAGTATCTGCATACTCAACAATCATCCCCCTTTATTTTTACAACCAGATTCCATGATAAAAGTCACTTAAAATAACAATGCCAAACAACTGTCAGATCACCACTAAAACGAGCTCTTAAACAGGTTTCCCTCTCATAAATCATTTCAGCGATCTAGCTTTGCACCACCCTAGGCAAAGCTACATGCACAACACAGAAAATTCATTATCAATATGCAGAGATTATTTGGCAAAAATATCACTACTAGTAAAGACTTGTGCGGTGGCACTATGATTTCAGTTCATTGCACATGTGGGACAGAAGAGTTGTTTAAAACTGACAGATTAGCTGCAGGTTTAAAAAAAATTAAAAAAAAAAATCAGCAAAAGACAACCAGTTCTGCTTCAGGTGCTTGGTCATCCACTTGCCCTTGAACCAGCACATGCTAGGCACAAGGGAGAGAAGAGAGTATCAGTGGTATTAACTTGTTGCTTCTGCTAGGGAAGTAATTTCAACAATTTTCAGAAGATCTGCTAATGATCCAAAGGTCTAGCAAGTTCAGAGACCTCAAAAATGGAAGACAATCATCTACTGAAAATTTTTCATGTGCTGTGTTCAAAGACAGTTCTAGGAACAGAATAATTGTTTTCTAGACTGCATATCTATTTTCATCTGTTTATTATATTAATACTTCATATTATTTTGTAAGAACCTATGTTTTAACTACTTCTGATATTTTAATCTAAAACAAAAAAAAATCTATTGTTCTGATCAACAGTTCTGATATTTCTTTGTGATAGGCTCCTGTTATCAGTGGTCAATAGCTGAGACTGAATACTAGTCTCCCAGAGGTAGAAGAAAAATCAGTGAACCATAACTGTACTGTGTGCAGTTCTGGAGCCCTCAGCACAGGAAGGACATGGAAGTGTTGGAGTGGGTCCAGAGGAGGCCACGAGGATGATCAGAGGGCTGCAGCAGCTCTCCTATGAGGACAGGCTGAGAGAGTTGGGGCTTTCCAGCCTGGAGAAGAGAAGGCTTCCAGAAGACCTGATAGTAGCCTTCCAGTATCTGAAGGGGGTCTACAGGAAGGCTGGGGAGGGATTATTTATAAGGTCTTGCAATGACAGGACAAGGGGCAATGGGTTTAAACTGGCAGAGGGGAGATTTAGACTGGATGTCAGGAGGAAGTTCTTTTCAGTGAGGGTGGTGAGGCACTGGAACAGGTTGCCCAGGGAGGTTGTGGCTGCTCCCTCCCTGGAGGTGTTCAGGGCCAGGTTGGAGGAGGCCTTGAGTAACCTGTACTAGTGGGAGGTGTCCCTGCCTATGGCAGGGATTGGAACTAGATGATCCTTGAGGTCCCTTCCAACCTTACCATTCTATGATTCTATAACCTTAATGTGCATATATATTTGCCTGTATTTCCCACCTCTAACACATCTGCTTGTCCTGAAGCTCATATGGTCACAAACAGTTTTTTCCCCTCTGGAAATTCATCCAAGACCTAATTTATTATTACAAGAAATTAATCCTCAGGAATTTAGTCAGAAACCAAAGCAGAGAACAAGTTGTCTCCAGAGGTGCCTTCACAAATACCGTCTCCTAAAAGAAACTCTTATTACTGACAATCCTGCTGTTCCTAATACAGCACCATAGCTTCACTATGTGGATGTTCAATACAATTAATAAGTTATAGTAAATACTCCCTGGTTCCACCAAGCTCAGAGGCTTTCCCACAGCTCCTATTTGCCATGTGAATTATTTCCTTCTCAAATAACAATTTTTTTAATACTTGAAAAGAGAATATGAGTAACTTGAGTGAGAAGAATTTAGTAAGTAGTTATGAAATTATCAACAACTTAATGTACAACAGAAGTCGGATCCTGGTAAGAAGGCTTCAAATGAGCCTTTTCTATGAACAATAAACAAAAATGCAGCTGTTGCAAAAGAAAAGTTCAAGATCAAGGGCAGAAGCAGGTAACCAATAGAACAGTGAGACCCCAAAGTGTGTAACAAGTAGCTGAGTGCCTTTCAGTCAGAGCTTTTAAATGGCACCACGGCATGAATTCTTGACTTCTCTGCGCTTCACACAAGTCAGTTAGAGAAACAAGCCTACTATGGCTGATCCTGCATTCTCCCATTTGGTCCATCCTTACTTTCACAGATCAGCAGCAATCTCTTACAAATATCTCCCTGAGTTTATACCCTAAGAATTCCAATTAACACAGACCTGAACCGCTGCATTTTGCTGAAACTTAAAAACAAAATCCCTGGCTATTCTCTATGGTACCACCTGGTCCCAGCTCCCTCAGCCAGCATTCCAACATCCCTGCCACACACCCAACACTGCTGCAAAGGTCTCAGGCAGGCGGTGCAGGGACAGTTGATGGTTTTGTCACAAATGTCTCGGAGATCAGTTTCAAATCTGTAACTGCATTAGCTACAGATGCTCTGATTATGTTGCCTGTGTCAGGAGTTGAATAGGTGGTAAAGGGTTTTTAGATAGAAAGACATGGGAAAAATTTTCAATACTACCTGTGATTTGGAAGGCTGAATCTCACCATGTCTAAATCATTTAGACATATTTTAAAAAAAAAAGAGATGCTCATGGTCTTTAGTTGTTAATCTATTAGAAGTAACTACAACATATTACCCTAAAATCTATGCACGAATATCACTTGTCAATAGTACTTTAAAGAAGAAAAAAGGTGCCATTTTTACTAGTTGGACTTTGAGAGAATTTCCCATCACACTGTAGCATGCATGCAATGCTTCTCAGCATGTTCCACGACAATGGATTTGCAAAGCAAGAACCGAGGGGATTATTTGGTTCAGCATCTACTCAAGTGGCCAATTCCTTCAACAACCAATACTAATCAACAAGCTAAAGCCTTGTAAGAAAAATCAGACAGCATCTGAATCCTTCCTGCAGCAGCAAGACAGGCTATGAGGTTTTGTGGTCCAACACAGACCCGTTCAGACACTGAATTTTTGGAAAAATCAGTTTTATCTGGTATTTAAAAGGTACCCTATTCTTTCCAAACACCAAAGCACAAAGCTCACCTTTGCAATAAAATTCTAATAAGAAAAATACATATGTACAAACAACTTGGGTCTAATGTCATGTAGTTGCTACTTTACACTTGAGCTGTGCATAAAATACCTTAACATGATTATGGAGGAGAGAGATTCAAATAAGAGCAATGCATTTTAAAGCTAAACACATAAATTTTTGGATTATTAACATGAAAGCTTTTACTTTTTCATATTGTTCTTATTTTCAAGGAGAGTGCAGAGATTCCATGAATTACATAGCTATGACATTCTACTTGGGGAAAGTGGAGTAACAAAACTTTAATAAGAACTTAAAAAAGAAAACCCCACCTTTGGTGTCCATAGGGAAAAAACAAACAAGCAAAAAAACAAACAAACAAACAGAAAAGCCAAATCCAAAAAAACACCACACAGGAAAAAAAATCTCAACACAATAAAAAACCCACAGGAAAAAAAAATGTTTAGGTTAGGTTTTTTATTGGCCTTTTTTGTTCAGTTAAAGCTCAGTTAAATGTCTCATTCATGCATTCATATTCTTTGGTATTGTATTAAAACAGAAACCTTGACACCATCAAGCAGACCAGAGGGCCTTTAGCATCTGTTAAAACAATACATTCAATCTGTGTTTAAACAATGCTGTGAGCCCTCACTCATCCGTCTCTTAGATGAAGAAAGTGGACAAATATGGTTTGTTCTCTATTGAAAGGGTCATTCCAAATCCCACTGCAATTACTAAATAATTCTTGGCATACATAGCTGTACAAGAATGACCAAACCCACATTCAAAGAGAATAAACTAGCAGTAAGCCACACTGACTAGGTGGAAGGGGAGAGCCAGGAAGGGAAGAGCCAGGAACACAGTGTTTCCAGGAGTGCTGCACACTTTGATGATAGGGTAGAAACGCGATGATGCAATAATTCAGTAGACCAGAAAGGTCTGTCAGTACTCATCAGAGGACAGCTTGTTTGGATAACAGGAAGCATATGATTTCAGGCTGTAGGAGTAGCCAGATACAGAAGGAAGAGTACTAGGGTTTGGGATTCCCAGAAAATAATTGAAGGAAAAGGGTGATCTGTTGCAGTGGACTGTTCTGCAGCACACAGTCTGGCAAACAGGAACAGCTGGGCAAATGTGAAACGAAAATACCAACTTTCATAGAAATTTACCTTCAGATCCAGCAAGTTTGACAGTTACAAAACTAGGATTTTTTGATTGTTTGTTTTGTTTTAAGTAAAGCTTAAGAGCAAGTCAGACATATATTCAAGTTCCTGTGGAAAATATATGACCAGATGTTAAATCCTCTATGATGAGCCACTGCTAATCTGCTAGCATACTGGATGCTCAGTCCTGTGCCTTGTTCTTCATCCACCAAACCATACAGAAATCCTTCCCAGCAGACTGACTTGTCTGGGACTTGTTCCTTTTTAAGCCTGCAGACAAGTGATTATAAATGCATATACATTTTAGATATATCCATGGTTTTAAAAGTTTAATATATAACTATACTTTGTACCTATTTACATGCACTTTCCTATTACATTCACTTATAGTCACACTTGTTTATGCAGAAAAAAAGCTCAATATTTTAGAAGCTAACAAGTCTATGGGTTTTGCACTAAGCAATGATGATTAAAACCTGAATATTTCATAGTGGTGAATCCAAGTGCCAAGTCTCTAGGGACCAAAGGAATTTGAATTGGCATAAACAAATGTTTCCCACTCTTCTGATGCTTCTGTAATGAGTTATGTTTCAGTCCTGCCAATCATTTCTCAGAAGGTAGACATGCTCTCCAGCTTTGTAGTTGTATTCACTACTCACAAGTGCTGGGAAGGCTGTGCTTGTTTCCACGTGTGCAGATGCTGCCATCTCACAACAGCAGCCCACCTGCAATCTGGATCTTTTGACAAAGCCGTCCACACACTTCCTCAACATTTTCCTGACCCAGGTCTGTGTGAAGCCAAGGGAGAAGCCTCAACTGACAAAGCCCATTCTCCCATCAGCTTATCTTTCCAAATCACCAAATAAAACCAACGAAGATGGCAAAAGAATGCAGACAAAGACATTTCAATCTCTGTACTCTAGATTTAAACAGGCTGCCCTCTAGACCCTGATTGAAAGATGTCAGCAGCTCTGCCGAACAAGTCTCTAGAAGCCTTCTGATTTCATATGTTAACACATTCCCCTGCTGATAAAAGTTTAACCTCAAGAGGAGAGGAAACAAGCTGCTATGCACAGATTAGAGCCAATGAGTAGCAGGTAATGAAAGGAGTTGTGTCAAATTATGGTTACAATTTTTTTATGGAGGTACATATGGGTTCACACACTGAAGTTTCCTTTTGTGCTTACTGTGCAAATACTTGAACTTCAACCAAAACTCTGCCAAAAAAACACTTGCAAGAACTTGCCTGAATGACACCAAAACCTTCTGGCAAACATAGACATGCTTTTGCTTAGGGGATTCAAACAAGTACACTTGCAGATAACTAAAGGAATAGGAAGTTAAACTGCAGACTACTAAACTCACTTTTTCCCCTCCCAAAATTGAGATGGTAGTATCAGCCTACTGTATATTGATATATTAGTTTCACAGTTAATGGACACATCAGAACTTTTGTTTCTAAATAGAATCACAGAACTGTCAGGGTTGAAAAAGATCTCAAGGATCATCTAGTTCCAACATGTATAGTCAAGACCAATTTTTTTGATACTTGGTTCTGAATTTTTTTTTTATCTCCCTAGTTCTAAGCCTCTAGTTCTAGCAGAACATTTATACTTCTATCTTATGTTACCTTATTTAGAAGAGTATCAAAATTGCTGATATAAGACAGTACTTTTAGCTCACATCCTCACACCTATTACCATCAGCAAATTTATATTACCAGATTGCTGTTGGGATTTTCTGTGGTTTAGCTTTGTATGTGGCCATTTCTTAAGCACCCCTGCACAAAATCCAAGGTTGAAACTCCAGGTTAAAGAACAGTGGTGAAAAGCACAGAAGTCCATTGATTTGGTAAGATGTGATGGGTGTCATCATGTTACAAATACGGTGTATTTGTATTTCCATGTGTATGCACACCCTAGTATGATGGCTCCATTGGCTGCAATTAAAAAAAAAAAAAAAAGGTCTTTTTCACTCATTCTATCACCACCAATGTCAGTCTTTACAGTCATTATACTGACCAGAGGAGTTATCAGCAATTTATCTTTTGTTCATACGCACAGAAACAAAAGAAAGCAGAAGCTGCAATGGAAATTGCTAGAGGTAATAACCTAGTAATAGAAAGTTCAACAGTATTTTTCCATTGTGTCAGCTCCCAGCACCTCAAAAGCTAACAGCTGTCCATGAATCCATCAGTCTAAGGCCTCACAAGCTATCTCTGCTCCTTGTGACTGTGGTTGCACAGATGGAGTAGGCATCAGTATCTCTCTGAAGGATTCATGTCTCCAAAACTGTTTTCAGTCCCCTAGGAGAAACGGTCTTGCTCCAGCTTTTTTTTATTATTATTTTAAACCCAGATACAGGACGGTTTCCTTGATCAAAATTTCAGAAGCTGAAACTTCAGCAACACCCTGGGAAAAAGCCTGAAACACCTAAATAAATCAAAACGACACAGAACTTGTATCCAACAGAGCTCTATTGTCTGTTTCCCAGCTTCTATCTACCCAACAAATTGCAACCAATTAAGTCTTTTGCAAGGAAAGTTTTTGTTTACAGCAATGCTGAAGAAAAACAAAAGAAAAATCTAAGAGTCATTACTCCAAACGTATTAAAATAATTAGTTCATCCACAAACACCACTGGAAATCGCCTTGGGTTCCTCCAAAGGCCTTCAGTTTTATTATCATATGTAATTACAGTAATCAAGAGTTCCTAACCAGATTCTGCAAGCATTAGGTTGGTTAAAATAGAGAAGATTTAAGGAATTGTATCCTTTCTCACAACTCTTAAGTTCTTCCTTCCTATTCTATGCTTAAAATGCAAAAACTGGTTTCACAATCATATTTTTAAAAATACATTTTAAGATGTTAACAATTAATAGATTGGGAGCTTATTCTAGGATGTTTCCAACCTAAAAGCCTCACATATGTACAGAAAAAAAAAAAAAGCCGAAGTCTCAACTTTAACACAGCATCTTACTGCAAGAAAGCTAAAGAGAAAGTAGTGTCTATACAGAAGCTAAAATTTGTAGCTGCACATCCATAAAGGTAAGCAAAGTAAACTTTGCCCAACAGACAGAAGGTAACTGGACTAGCAACCCTAAAAAACTCATTTCAGAATTCATAATTTTGAAAATGTGAGCCTAATGATGAACTTCAAGCTTCTACGATGCTTTCCCGAGTCTATGAGATTTTGCTTTTAAATTATTATCATTTTACGTTCCTGAGAAAAACTTTAATGAAAAATACAATTCAACAACTGGTGATGCAAACAAGTTTTTCTTTCCTTGCAAGCAAACTCTGTTGACATTGTTGAATACAAAGGCACTTAAATTAACATATCAGATCACAAGCAAAATCCCTGCTGTAATGGAGCAAATCACATTTTTGGCAATGACTTCACTAGAACCCAGATTGCAAGTTTTGGCAGCATCTGATTGATAGTTTTCAGGTCCCTGTTTTTTTGTTTTGCTTTCTTATACTACTCTTTTAAAGCACAAGTAAGATGCTCTGACATTCATGACTTTAAGAAAAAATACAAACTGTTAATTTTAACAATGAAAATGTTCATCTAATGGTCAAATCTGAAAATACTTTCTGAAAAGTCTCATCATGACTCTGCGTGAATTACAACTGATGAAAGTGGGTCAGATTCTTATAGAGGCTTTAATACACAGTATTCTACAATTCATCAAGCAACTGCATCTTTCTTGGAGAGTCTTCATCTGAAAGGGAGGCACAGGAAGGCACAGAGACCTAACCACCTCGATTTGCAACAGCCACCCCAGAGGTCAGTAGTGGAACAAAGCACACACCTTATTGTCCTGCCTACCCTGCTTCCCTTCACACTGCACTGATGTGTGCAATGTTAATGGTACCATACATACTAATGGTTGTCAGTGCTGTACTTTATATTCTCCCAGACAGAACATAATCATCTCTTCAATGTAAACACAGCATTTTGGTGCACATAACCCACGTTTCAGGCAACCATAACTGAATCAGGCTAGGGAGAAGGGCAGAAAACAGTGGCAGCACATCTTGCAGAAACAAGAAAGGTACTCCAGGGTAAAACTCATTTTGTACTGCCTGTGTGCTCCCCACACACTTGTTAATACAGACCTATATCCCTACCCTACATTCAAGAAAGCACTGCAGTATATTAAAAGAACATATTTTTCAAAAGACTGTTTTTAAGCCCACTCAGAAACTTCCACAAATGTTATCTTACAGCAGTGTAGCACCAATAAACTGGTCAAGAGTGCCAAAGAAAAGCAAGCTTATCTAAACAGGACTACATACCACTTAAGATTACTATGGATTAAAAAAAAAAAAAAAAAGTGTTTTGCCACATTGGTATTTCCTGAAATTAAGGGATAGCTGAAGAATTCAGCATTCACTGTAAAGCTTTCCTGGGTGGATCACTAGCTATAGGATTATAGATGTTAAATCAAACAAACAAACAAAAAACCTTAAACAAACAAAAACCACCCCACATTGCCAATCTTTTTCACTACAAGTAGCATGTTTAAGTAGATCACTTAACTCCAGTTCTTGACTTTCTGCCAGAGACCTTTTGCTATAAGTTTCTCTCCTAAAAAGTCACCTCAGAAGGTTAAAATTAGCTTGACAATAATTGTCAGTAGGCATTTATCTGCACAACAAACTCAGTTACAAACCATCAATATTTATTAGATATAAATCTCAAGCCCTCTTGCAAGTTACAAGTTATATAATCTTGTTCAAGATACTCATCAACATATTTTCTAACTTGAACATCATTAAAACACCATTCACCAAGTACCCCTTGTCATACTGAGCAGCTGTTTGCACTTAGCTTTTTGCACCTTAATCTTACATTTGGCTAAGCTAACAAAATTAATATTCCAGCTTCCTTTCTCTTCTCATACTTCAGCTCCAAGGTAAAATGGTGTCAAGCTAAATATTGTAAATAACAATTTTTTAATAATATGTAGGACTTAAAAGAATCAGAGGAAAATAAAGCATCTGCAGTGTAAAACACACTAGACCCTTTTTAAAACAGAGGGAGAAGAGAAATTTTGACAAAACCCTTCAATTACAATTTTACTTTTCTTCCAAAGAAAAACTGTGCAAATATTTGAGAAAAAGTATAGCAAGTGGTATCTTTAGAAAGAAAGAATAGATTTGTATAGTGCTCTTTAAAACTTCAATACTGAACTGTACAGTGATCTGATATTTTCATCAGTAATTACATCACTACATGAAAAATGCAGAGATGGAGACCAAATTCCCTGATTTTCCTTAAGTCCAGAACAAGACAGCATGATATCACAGATTCACAGAATGGTTTGGGTTGAAACGGACCTTAAAGACCATTTAGTTCCAAGCCCCTTGCCATAGTTAGGGGACACCTTCCACAAGACCTGGTTCTCAAGGCCCAATTCAACCTGGTCTTGAAAAATTCCAGGGTTAGAGCCTCCACAGTATCTCTGGGCTGCCTGTGCCAGTGTCTCATCACCCTCCTGAGGTAAAAAAAAAAAAAATTTAAAAAAATCTTCCTAGCATCTGATCTAGATCTAGCTTTTTCCATTTTGAAGTCATCATCCCTCATCCCGTCATTACTTTTGTATAAAGTCCCTCTCCAGTTATCCCAATGGCCCTCTTCAAATACCGAAGGCCACTATAAGGTCCCTCTGGAGCCTTCTCTTCTCCAGACTGAACCACAATTCTCTCATCCTGTCTTCACAGAAGTGCTCCAGCACCTCTGATCATCTTAAAGGCCCTCTTCTGGACCTGCTCAAACAGTTCCATGTTTTTCTTGTATTGAAGATTCCAGAGCTGGACACATTATTCCAGGTGGAGTGTCACAAGAGCAGAGCTCTGCTCTGCACAAAGGGACAATCACACACAGAGAATTAACCAGGTTGGAAAAGACCTTTGAGATCGTGTCCAACCTATTACCTACCATCATCTAATTAACTAAATCATGGCACTAAGTGCCTCATCCAGTCTCCTTTTAAACACCTTCAAGGATGGTGATTCTACCACCTCCCCAGGCAGCCCATTCCAATGCCACTCTTTTCATGAAGAACTTCTTCCTAACACCAGCCTAAACCTGCCCTGGTGCAGCTTGAGACTGTGTCCTCCTGTCACTGCCTGGGAGAAGAGACCAATCCCCGCCTGGCTACAACCTCCTTTCAGGTAGATGTAGACAGCAAGAAGGTCTCCCCTGAGCCTCCTCTTCTCCAGGCTAAACAACCCCAGCTCCCTCAGCCTCTTCTCACAGGGCTGTTCTCCAGCCCCCTCACCAGTCTTGGTGCCCTTCCCTGGACACATTCGAGCATCTCAACATCTTTCTTAAATTGAGGGGTCCAGAACTGGACACAGTACTCAAGGTGTAGCCTAACCAGCACTGAGTACAGGGGCAGAATGACTTCCCTGCTCCTGTTGACCACACTATTCCTGATACAGGCCAGGATGCCATTAGCCTTCTTGGCCACCTGGGCACACTGCTGGCTCATGTTCAGTCTGCTGTTGACCAGTATCCCCAGGTCCCTCTCTGCCTGGTTGCTCTCCAGCCACTCTGTCCCAAGCCTGTAACGCTGCATGGGATTGTTGTGGTCAAAGGACAGAACTCAGCACTTGCACTTGTTAAAACTTATGGCATTGGACTGTGCCCATCTATCCAGTCTGTCCAGGTCCCTCTGCAGAGCCCTCCCACCCTTTAACAGATTGACACACGCTCCCAACTTGGTGTCACCTGCAAACTTATTGGTGGACTCAATCCCCTGGTCCATATCATCAATGACAATATTAAACAGGACTGGACCCAGCACTGATCCCTGGGGCACACCACTCATGTCTGGCTGCCAACTGGATGTGGCCCATTCACCACCACTCTCTGAGCCCTGCATCCAGCCATGGGCGGCCAGCTTTGCCAGGAGTCTGCTATAGCAGCATCAAAGGCCTTGCTGGAGTCCAGGTAGACTACATCCACAGCCCTCCCCACATCCACCAGATGTGTCCCTTGATCTGCTGACCACACATCTTTCAATTCAGCTCAGGATACAATTGGCTTTCTGGATTGCCAAAGCACACTGCTGGCTCACATTGAGCTTCTGATCAACCATCACACCCAAATCCTGCTCTCTATCCACTCTCCACTCAGCCTGTGTTTGTGCTTGGGACAGCCCTGACCCAAGTGCAGGACCACGCATTTGGCTTTGTTGAATTTCATGAAGTTGGCACTGGCCCAACTCTCAAGCCTATCAAGGTCCCTCTGGATGGCAACCCCTCCCTCCAGCAAGTTTGCTGATGATGCTTTCCTGATCTGCTGCTAAAATCCTTATGTTACTGAAGATACTCATATACCAACCTCCTGTTAGGAGCTACAGAGACTCCAACAAAAGCAAGCCAGCAGAACACCTGAGAGATTTTAGAGTTTCATTCAGCAGCTGATGATACATAAGCATATGGTCAATGTAAGTCCTTTTCTCAATAAGGCCAAAAATTAACACATGCTTGATTGAACTCGACCCCTAACACTTAAAATTTGACTCAAAACTGGCTGACATAATAGTCACACAAACTAGACTTTAATACACTCCAGCTCTTTCTACCTAGGCAGTTTTTAGAGTAGACAAAAAACCCATCAGCATTCAACAGCTTCCTCTCCTGACTTAATGCAAAAATGTTTTTGAAGAAATGCACACACCCCCTAGACGATCCAATACTGAGGATTTATCTCCAAACATAACGCTCAAAGGCAACAATACTCACTTCATTCTTCCCACCCAACACAAAGGCTGCAATCTGTGAGAAGTTTCTTCCACAGAAAACAAATTCCATCAACAAAGTAAATTATTCTAAGCATTTTTAAGAGAAGCTAGGTAAACTTTACTGTTTTAATAATCACAGTAAATCTTACTAAAGAAATAAATGCTAAGTCTCACCCAATATATTTTCTGATGCCTGTAACTGAAATAGCCTTAATGATCTCCTCCAAAACATCTGGAAATAAAGTACAGATGCATGCACATACAGGTTCTTTTAAAACACTGTATATGGAAGCGTGCAGTGGGTGGATGGCAACAGCATCACTTTGCAGTGCCAGTAAACTCAGTGAAACAATTTAGACACCTAAGTTTTATATTCTGCTTTTCAAGAATGATCATTTAGCAGCATTTCTCATCCCTGAAACACCCAGAGAACACTAAAGCTAAGTTATAAGAACTCATTGTTCTTTAATGATGTATTTTCAAAAGAGAAGGAAGACAAAGGCAATTTCCTATTATTCCAGTCATTTCTCCAAGAAAACTGGTTTTAGAAGCTCTATCTCTTTACTTTTTTTACTACTTTGTCTTTCCATCTCCAAAAGATAAGAGAATCAGTTCTAATTCAAGGCTAATGCAGTCTCTAATTAGTTTGGAAAGTTAATGGCCTTGATCCTGTGTGTTAAAACTAATTTCTATTGTGTCTGATACTTCATGGATGTATCAGATTCTTGCTAATCTGGATCAGTACATCTAGAAAAATTTTATTATGAGTAGTATAGGGGCAAGAAATTTCAAGTATCAGATCATCTTGTGACAATGCATCCAAGAGCAAATAGACAGATATAAAACAGCTGAGTCAGTTCAACAGACAGCAGTCTTCTTCCCAAAAGAGAAGTCATTTCAGAGTTCTGCACATAGGTTGGCTTTTAGCCTTAGAAAAGGAGATAAACATGTATCAGTACAAAATTGTTTAATAGTTTTTTCTCTTAAATGCTGTACTCAAGAACGACACAAACACAATGTGGACCCTCTGCACTCTTACAGTTGGTTTCTTGTCAACTGCAGTTTATAGAATAGCACAGGTAGATTAAGAGAGCATCAGACAGATGTTCGGTTGGAGCGAGTTTGGTTTTCTTGACTTTTCAGCCACTGCAGCTATCTCACTGACTGAGAATGCATTCAAGCCACTGAGATGCAAAATTTTGTACCCACATATACTCTCAGCTTCTATCATCAGCAACTACATGAGAAGCAGCTTCAAATTTACTGGAGTCTGAGCAATCTGAATTGGATATATTTTAAGATGTAAGGATGTCATCTCAGTGTAGCAGTGAGTCAGTGCATAGGCAAGCCACTTTGCCTCTGAAGAAAAGTCTTTCCAAGATGTGACTGGTGGAAGACAGATGAACAGCCACATGTTCATCAGTCCCATTACAAAACCACCAAAAGGCTTGGCACCACGTGCAGTATTTCCAGGAAGTATGCCAGACATATTAATATGGACAGAAGTAACCGGATGAAGGAACACAGACCAAAGCAATAGACATACACCCTCTGCATCACTTCTCATTAGACCTATCTCAAACCGATGATGTTCATCCCGCTCCTGCTATCACACAATAAAAAACCAAAACTTGTACATAATCATTGCAACTGAGGGTTGAAACCTGGGCTCCTGTTTGCTGCTCTGCCCCAGCACTCCTTGAGCCTCCTGAAAATACTCACTTCAAGTACCATACAGGTCAGAGATATGACAGATATTGACATTCTTGCACCATGCTGAAGCATAATTTCACATGCTCTGGGTCTAAACCTCCACAACATACAAGGACCTGAATGGTTCCACAAGCTTCCATGAAATGAAAAGTAAGAGGACAGGTACATGTATTCAGTCTACGCTGAATTTGTTATTATGAGCTGGACTCCATGGTTTCTTTCACGTAACACTCAGCCAGCTGTAGGGTTTTATAAGGTGCCAGAGGAATGTATTTCCTGTTATCCGAAACACATCACTTGTGGAGCACATGAATGACAGTTTGTGTCAAGTTTCTACAAGGGCTGTCAAGTTAGATGGCATATTAGTTTGTCACTGGTAACAGGCAAAGCTGTGTGAGAAGATTAGACAATGCTACATAATTTAATAATTGTATCATCTATTGTACTTGACATTACCAGCTATTCCTTGTGATTTCATCTGCCTGTAAAACTACGTGCCAGATGCAGAATCTTCTCGGTAAAATGAATATTGTCTACCCATGCACAAATACCACTGTTTAACCCATAAAACGCAAGTTTGGCTTTCTATACCCACCCCCACCCCCCCCAAAAAAAAAAAAAAAAACCCACCAAAAAAACCCCAAATACACAACAACAACAACAACAAAACCCCCCAACAAACCAACAAAAAAAACCCCTCCAACTTTGGAAACTAGCATATACAGATAGTTCAAAACAGCTCTTCTAAAGGGCTAATGTGCAGTAAGATCTATTTAGGCAATTCTACTCACATTAAAATATAAAACATGTACTTAGAGACCTTTAATCAAATTCACAGAAGCAAAACCTTAAATGCTGAGCCTCTGCAAGGAATGATGTATAGAGAGAAAATGAAAGATTGGAGATAAAGGGGGAAAAATTTAAAATCTCACCATGCCAAAAAGCATCAGAAGTACTAAATATATATACATATATCTGTATGTGTCCAATTTCCCTAAATTAAGTTTCCTTAAAGATAGTTATCAATGAGTAGAAAATGGGAGTCACCTACGTTTAAAGCAGCAATGGTGTCTGAAAACCAAGTAGCAAATCAGCCACATGCATGTGTTTGCAAGAAAAGTTTGGTGTTGCATTGCAGTTTTCTTTCTAAACACATCTTCCTGTTTTAGCACTTTGAGGAAAGCAAGAACAGATGAGAAGCAAACAGATGGATTTAGGACCACAGAAGGAGTTAAAGACACACCAGAATTAAAATCTTCCCAGGAAATTTGCTCTGATTCTTGTGCATTTAGCCTGTAATCAAGGAAACAAACAACTTTATTTGCCAAATATCACTGCTTTCATAGAGTAGTTAGGGAAAAAAATAAAAATAACTTTTAAAAAAAATTTGTTCATGGGAATGGGGAGGTTTTTTTCTGGTCCATGGACCACAATCCTTCAATTTACACTGCTGTAAGGTGCTTAGCACCCATATGCACTGCAAATGCCTGGGATAGATAAATGACAGTATCACTTGAGTCATTCAACTACAACTCACAGATGCACCAACTCCTGTCAGCGCTCAGAATCTAATCCTCTGTTCATCCTGCCCAAAACTGCTAGTGTGACCAAACACTCTTAAGTATTCACAACCTGCATGAACACAACTAAGCTACACTGGGCATCAGCAGACACATTATGTTGCCTTCTCTGCAGGTGTTCAGAACCAACAACTGATTTTGCACAAATGCAAGCAATCCCAAGCGGGCACAATGGGCTACAGATTTTTTCCCTCCATCTTTTCCCAGTTCACCAGAGCTCAAACAATCACTGCAGCTAAAATTTTAGGCAGCAAATCCAGGCATGTGGTTAAGGCATTAGGCAGCTCCAAACTACTGAAAAAGAGATGGGTTACACTGAACAAAAATTCCTCTTAAAGTCTAATATCCATCCATAGAGAATCAGCCTATCTATTTTTTAAATGGCATTTCTTTTAACTAAACTCTTGTAATATATTTTATGCAGGATTACATTACTAATAATTTCCATGGGATTTCAGGGATGAGAAGTACCAGTTACATTCTCCCTAGAAGAACACTTGGAGGTATGACAAGTGAGAAATAATTAGAGGCTTATGTATAGAACATCTGTATGCTCACTTTTTTTCACATCAAAAACACAAGGAAGAAAAACATTTTCTCCCCAAGTTTGCCGAGGTCAAAACCCAACATCTCTGTTCAAGAGGGCATGTTCTCCCCAGCAACATCACAGCTCAAAGTGCACACACTTGTCCTATACTGCTAGCAAGGTGTTATAATTGGGAAACTATTCTGGCCAAGCCTGGCCCAGGGCCATGCAAAGCTACTGCTTATGTGACAAAGTCACAAACATCCCTGTAACGGGCAAGGGCTTCCTTTGTGTTCCTTGAGACCTCAATTTGTTGGAAGAGTGTAAAGAGAGAAAATCCTCACATTCCAACTTACTGACCATGTAAACCAGCGTGGACCACCACAAAAGCTTATGTTCCTCACAACACAGAAATGGACAGTGCTCAAATCCCAATGTACTTACCAGTATTCACTCTCAGCAAACTAGTTTGTTCGTTTTTCCTTCACATTGCAGATATTTGTGCCACTTTTCAACTGTTTATGTAATTCTGACCTAAATCAACACTGACAGGGATTTGCAACATACACATCTGATTATCTGAGTATCTTTTCTAGGTCTAGGAAGTCTTTCAAATGGGTTAATCTATAGATATGGAGAAATCCTGATTTACTCTGCAGTTTAAAATGCAAACATGAAAAACAGAGTCAGGAGGACTACAAAAGCCAATACCTTCCCAGTATAGGTTTTAATCAGGGTATTCAATAATGGGCCTGCTGCTGTACTTGTGCAAGTTCCTTGATGCCTAATTCTACTTCCAGTTTTCATCAATTATTATCACAGATAATAAATTGCTAGCTGCACAGCAGTCAATCACTGTATTACATTTCTGATGTGAAGCAATCATAACACAGAACAATGTGTTTAAGAGTGAAATTAGCTTTTCTTTTAACCTCTATGTCTATTAACTAAACACTGAAAAGGTGCAGACCTCATTTCAGCCACCACCAAAAACTGTAAGGAAGACCACATATGTAGTGAGTATAAGAGACAGAAGTGACAGAAATTGATAAAAACTTCATCACATGGTTGACACTCCATATATCAAAGCCCTAAATCTCATTCTCTGCTTGCCTCCAATTTCCATCAAAGCCTGCCAGCTGCACATTTATTGAGAAGTTTGTGATCTGACAGCCACTGTATTACCGACATTAATGATGCATCAGTCTCTAGAATTACTGAGGAAACAGTCCAATTGATTTTATTATTATACAGAGTTCCTCACATTTCATTTCACGCAGCTTCCTATCACAAATTTTAGCAATAACTAAAAAAACGCTACACAGATGATGCACAAAACGCTACAACAAAATATGGTTACCACAGTTTCACGCCACTCTATCCTGACTCCGAGAGCTCCAAATTACTCAGACACCACTGTGTAACCCATAAGTTATTGGTCCATAACTTAAAAAGGTTTACATATTATGGTGCAATAAACAGTGCACCACTAATATTCACTAATTTGCTCATGAAAACAACAGACCTGATGTCTTCCGCTCCCCAAAAAAAACCAATTTTCCCAAGGTCATATAAATCTCTGCTCCTGACATCAAATAAGAATCAACTGGGAAGAAGGGAGATGGTAAATTTAAAAGACATTGCCATACAGACTGAAATTATTTCCACAAGCACCATAAAGACCACGCATTTTCTTTGCGGCAAACAGCCCACTTCAGTCTGTCCTTTACATCCTAGCCTTTAAGAAAAAACAAACTACTATCACAGTTACTAAAAAGATGTAATAATGCAATACAACAAATCAAGTTTTTTTGAATTACACATATGTATTTTAAATACTTGGTTAAGATGACATATCAGTTGGGAAAAGATCTCCATGAAATATCCAGCGACTATTCCCAGAAGTCTCCAAATTACTGTCTTTTCATGGCGGTGAAAAAAAAAAAAATTGCTCCACATACTCAGGTTCTGTATCTCCCCCTCAAAAAAGCAAGACAGAAAAATACAATTCTTTATTTTTAAGCTCTTAACTTCAACTTTTCCAAAGGTCATAAACTAAGTGTTTTCAAGCACTTGTATTAACCATAGTTTACTCACTTATTTTGACACATAAGGTCTGCAACACCAAGACAAGAGGAAAAATGGAAAAAACTAACTGTTGCAGGAGTAGCATGAAGCAATTTCCTATTTACTTCTTGTTTACTTGACAACAGTAACTTAGTGATTTCGAGTTTTCTAAGAAATTAATTTGAGTTATTAAACAGATTTTCAAGGACCAACATGAACGATTAAACAAGAAAGTTCTGTATCTCCTATAAAAACTCTTCTCTAAGACCACAGCAAGATCTCAAATTACATGCACCAGAGAGAAAAAAAGCTAATCACTGGTGAATGCACTGAGAGTAGCAAGCTGCTTCCAGATGTGCAGTACAGCCCAGATCTTGCACAAATAAGTGGCAGGAAATGCTGCTCCGCTTTCCTTTCTTGTTTTTCTGTAGTCCACTAATTTAGAGGCATACAAAACATTCACCTGTGAGGAACATATATAAAGTGGGCTTTAAATGCAGGTATCCTACTCCCAAGCTCTGCTTTCAAAGCAAAGAGAGAACACACCTGGGCAGAAGAATTACCTGTATTAATTGCAATCTGATTCCAGTCTGAAATGTGCTCTGATTCACAAGTTTAGAGGTAAAATCCTGCTTCAGACTGCCCACCTGACACATGCCTCAGGAGCAGTTCATCTGATATTAATCCCTTACTGACCACAGCTGGCAAACACCAAAGGCAAACAAAATGGCTCCTGGTTCACTTCAGTACAGCCAACGGTTTAGCAGCTCCAAAACAGGAGCAGAAATGTTGAAAAGAAGGGGCAGAGCAGACCAGCCCTTCTGAGCAAGAAATGGACAAGCCCAAAGCGAGAGGTTTTGTATGAGTTGGGTTTTTGTTCCTGTAGTTGTTCTTCTTGTGGGGGGTTTGTTTTTAAACACTATCTAGTTATCCACTCATACGTGTACAACTTTCACCCATTCTTTTATCTGGCATAAAATGTAACAGGTACTTCATTAGCATTGCCTTTTGGAGTATCCAAAAGAACAAGCAAACCAAACAGGAAAGCAGAACAGGTCTGAGGAAGCCAATTTTTCCAATCATCTTTCTGATGGCAATGAACTTAAATTTACTATCCACAGACTGTTTAGAGAACAGCCACAACTGCACCTTTTTTACGTTACTGGCACAGCTTACATTCACAACACATACAGTAAAAAAAACCCCAAAACATCACAAATACTATTTTGCAGTCCACATAACAGTCAGAATGCAGGCAATTCAGTAACTTTGAAACAATTGGTTCCTATAAGTAGTTACCAAAAATATTCAACATGCATTTACAGATTTATTCTTGAATCGCCAGGTACAGCTGTAGGATGAATACCTTCATGGGGTGCGGGTGTGGGGAGAACAACAAAAAGCCAAACTATTTAAACTACTATCAGTTACTCCATTATTCCATAGATCAAGAACCAAGTGACACTTACACTGTTTGTTTCCACAAACAGACAGTTCTGTTTGCTAGAAAGCTGTTTTCCAACATGCAAAATGACAACTTCAGTAGGTCAAACACTAGTATAACCAAGCTCGTAAAAATCATGTTAAACGGGGACTTTTATCTCTCTGATACAGCTGGTATAGATGCAGGCAGTCATACACCTATTAATGTCTCAGATTATTAAAAAGACTGCTTAAGTGGAAAGTACTTAATATTCATTAAGTCCTTTCAGCATCTGATTAGGTTCTTCCCTTTCCTCTGCCTCATGCTTCATTTATTACATTTTTACCTGGGCCAAAAACGCAGTTATGAAACCATCTTCATTTTGCATTTAGCAGACATAAAACACTGTTAAACAGAAAGGGATCTCTGTCCTTTTAGAAGCTGAAAAGGAACATTTGTTTAGCAGAGAAACATACCTAGCTTTCAACTTTAACTAACAAATGCACTGACTTATTTTAAAAGCAAGTTACACTAACGTAATCTGGCCCGATAAGCCATTATTACATATTATTATATTAATAATTAGGCGCCCGGGAACAGGCAGGAAGTACATACTAATAGAAGATAGGCCCTGAGAGACCAAACGGCAGCAAGCAGCCCTGGACCCCATGTCCTCAAAGCAAGGGTTCATGACTACCACATGCAGATTATGTGATGCCAAATAAACCATATCTTATGTCAAATAAATCCTGGGGTGGGGGAGAGGGATGACGACAGGAAAGCTCCGATTGATCAGCATGTAACAGCATAGTGAACTTTAGTATCACAGTTCATATAGCTGAGACCTCAGTAAATCCAAAAATGTCCTTAAACTACATTTCCTAAAAAAGTCTTGTTCCATCAAAACTGTTCTTTAAGTAGGTCCCCAGATGAAAACTAACTCATCTGTGAAAGCTGCAAAACTAGACTGCAAATCTCTCTGAAGACCCTCCAGGCCTTCCCCCACCACTGCAACTTAGAAGGCTGCAGCTCTGCCACTTCACAAGGTGAAGGCAGGGATCATTAACACATGCAGGACTGAGGCACTTCAAGCCCCAAACACCCCACAAACGTGCACCACAGCCAGCTGTGTGCACAAGCAAGACCTTGGCCAGGACAGTGTGAAAAACCTGCTGCAGGAAAGCATGCGGGCACAGCTCTTTGCTCTGTTATGTTCATGGCACTAATTCTGATCTCCACATACAGCATTTGATTCTTCTGCACAATTTTTTTTTTTTTTTCAAAAACAGCTCTCACTCTGGAGGTGGCCATGGAGAACCTCACACCCTTAGTACACAGCTTGCAGGGGTGTGAGGGGCCCTGAGGAGCCAGGGGCCTTTCCACAGATACTGCCCCCAAGAGATAGCTCATCCTCATCATCCCTTTGTTAAAAAATAAGCAAACTTTGTTTTCAAAAACAAGTACAAATGTTAAGAGTTAACTAAAACAAAAAAAGGGTGAAGTAGCTTTAAGTTCATCTCCAGAGAGATAATAAATAAGGCCTTAGTGTGGTGCAAAGTCAACCACAACCCTGGGACTCAATCCAAGTCTCCCATGACAATAGGAAAACATTAGAACTATAACATTCAAAATATTATTTAACTTTTAAACTCTTAGTACAGTTCAAAGTCTCCTTTGTGGAACAGTGCTTTTGAAAATGTCAGTTGTCTTCCAGAGACCATTTCCTCCTAATCAGGCCCAGGATCATTTAAATAGCAAGGAATATCAGCAAGAATAGGAATTGCTTGGCTGAGCCAGAGAAGGTGAAAGTCCTCAAAATGACTGCCGAATTTTTAAATGTCGGGAAAAGGCCTAATCCTGTGTAATGATTTACAAAATAACAATGAAAATAGGTTTACTGTGACAATCTAAAGGACAAACATAAATAAATTTACTGCTCACATGGTTGCAGCCTCCACGCCCATTCCCTCAAGTGGCAGACAGCACCAACAACAGGAACCCTCCACCAACCCACCTGACCATTTTTTCCACCTTGGTTGAGGAAAAAACAACCAAGCAAACTACTTGCTCCAAAGTCAGAATATTTTTCCAAGGCACTAGGTTATTCATTATAACACAGCAATTCACACTTAACACCTCTTTATACAGCAATCTCAAAACTGAAAAAACAAACAAATGAACANTTGAAGTTGGTTCCCGGCTGGAATACCACAGCTCCAGTACACAGAGGCTGAGCACAACGCCAAGTATTTGCAGACCAAGCACGCCAAACATTTCTCTGGCCGTTAAGCGCAATGTGGGTCAGGAAGGCCTGGTGCTACTTTTTTGATACACAGAAGTTACATAGCTACATTTAACAGTTTCTTCGCTGAAGGTCAGTGGAGGCAGCAGAAGGGCATCTGGTTTACGTCTCTTCCCCTCCCATCAGGACTCTGCTGAACGGTAGTCTGCACAGAGCAGTTACATGGGTGCTGGGGGTGAGTTCCAGTAAAGCAAAGCCACTTAGCTTCCAGCTGTGCAGCCAAAAAGCACCCAGAGCACACTTGCAAGGCACCAGGTGCTCTTCCTTGTCTCCACAGCCCCAGGTAGCTGCGTTGCCTCCACCACCATGCACAGACCCACCTGAAATCAGTCCATGTCATGACCTCCAGCCCCTCCCCCCACCTAGTTTCAACATTGTGTGAACTGAATAGGAAGCCCCCCTTGAAATGGAGGCACTCTCTTCCTCCCGGATGCAAGGTCTCTTTATACCACTTCGCTGGCTGCCTCCTCACAGCCAGTGTCAAGTATCTCTTTCTGTACTGTGAAATTACCGAATAAACATGATGAATGCCCTCTCCCCACCAAAGCCATGCCAAAGACTGTAAGCAGGTCATTAACTGCCAAGGTCATCTTGTTTGTGAAAAAAAAAGAAAGGAAAACATTACCATTAAGACTCTAATACAGCAAAACGGCAATGATAGCAACAAGGAAACACAATCTTACTGTTTCCTTTAACCCCCGCTTAAAAACACATTTGAAGTCATCTGATTCAACTATATGACCTTGAAAATCACCATTCATGAAGAAGGTTTTGGGAAGATTCAGGCCAATTTCATTCTTGTGCCACACATGTAGCCCAACACTTTGTACAGTGTCTGTTGTTAAACTTTGTCTCTTAAGCAGCAAGCAATGAATTAATCTGGCATTTTGAAAATTCTCATCAGATAAGCCATCAACCCAATCACCCACCAACTTTTAGGGCACATTACTGCATCTCTGAACAGCCTTGTGGGACTCTTTGGGTAAAGCAGCAACTCCCTTGCCTCTCCCCAGCAGACTCTTCACCCCTTCCTGCAGGGAGCATATGAATTTTTCTCCATCTAATCTTAACTATTGTCCACAGACTTGTAAAATACACTAAGAAATGCCTAATAAGACACTGATGCAGCATCAAAAATTTCTCCCCCATCCATTTTCCCAATGGGCAGTTGCCTGAGCAGCACACAGACTGTAATATGTTTCCCAGGTCTCCAAGGAAGGAAGGAAGGAAGGAAAGTGTGAGGGTAGGTGAGAGCTGGAGTCGGTAAAATATCAGCACATGGCTAGCTCACACATTTCCAGTTGCTCACCACAAAGAAAATATATACATACAGATACACACAAAATGCACCAAAAGCCTGAAAAAATACAGCAAGTCTCTAGGATAACATCACTTGCTTCACATCACGAGCTAGTAAGTGAAAAATTCAGCTGCCAAGACAAAGACTGATACATGCTGAGCTTTTGAGACCCTAAAATTCTGCAATTCTTCTGAATTGCAGGTAGCCTAACATCTGTATTTTCAGGGACCTCACAGATCACTTATCTAACAGTAGGCACTGTGAAGTTAGCTTCAGTGCAAAAATTGAGTAAGTCCAGGGCAAGAGATAAGATTGTGTAATTAACCCATTTTATTACTGGGATGCACAGACACTCAGAGTCTACGCAATCTCTTCAGAGTTACTTGAGAAGTCTGAAGGGGAAGAATTAGCTGAATCAGACAACCACAGTCCCGAGTTCAGTGACCCAAAACCAAACCTCCTGCCCTCCAACTGAACACTTAACTCTTGCCGGGGAGAGCCCAAACACACAGACAAAAGAATTTCGTGGGTCGGTAAGCCAGCTGCTACCTTGCCAGCTACTGCCAGGAAGGGTTATCCATGTAACCACTTTTGCATTCTCTGAATGTGTCTTCTTGTGGCACAGGGCCTTGCAGTATTTTTGAAAGTACTTTAAATATTTTTAAAACCTCAAACAGGCTACGCACTGCAAATATTTACACACGTGCTTCTTTTCATGTGAAAAGTCTTCAACTAAGTTTAAAAAACTATTTTCATGTCTAACCTTAACTACATAAATATTTACAGAATTGCAACTGACTTTCCTCCCTTGTACTCAGGGCATCATCTGATTCTTGAGTAGCTGGGGCAAATAAAGCAAGCCATTTTCTTCATTTCACACATTATTCCTATCCTGCATTGCCTGGCTTGCATACAGAGGAGGAGTGATGTGGAAATAAAAAAATCTAAAATCCCAAGCTGCTTTTAAGTGCTTAGCATTGTGCAAAAACATTGTCAAAGGAACCAGACTGAAACATAACTGTATGTATTTTGAAATCTCACACAGATTAATTTGAGCAAACTACTAAATGGATACTGTAAACCCGTTTTACTCTTCCTACAAAAACTTATATAGGAGTTATCAACTGATACACCTCATTGGTGATTTCCCTGGTGTGTACATGGATAAATCCTTGACCTCTACAGGCAGGTGGTGGTTTAAATGAGTGTCAGGATTTAAAAAAAACTCAACAAAACCAAAAAACAACACCACGAAAATGACAACAACCAAAAAAACAAAACCCAACCCAAAGCTTCTTAATAGCCTAATCTGAGTTTTATTCACAATGATTAAAGCTTGGAAAGATATGAAAGAGTTTTGGGAGCATCATTCTCTTCACAGATCCCAAGAACTGGGCACTGAACTTCCCCCAAGAAGCAGAGCCCAGCCTACACTTTCCCTTCCCTACCAACTAAGAGAACACAGAGGGCAAAAAGGAAAAAAGATATCATTGTACGCAGCTCAATTTTCCAGTGTCGAAAAAAAGGCTGAATCACTTGAAACATATTTTCTAACTTCTTCATTCTTCAGTATGAGTGAAAACCTTTAAAAATAGTGTTAATGATGTTAATATGAATGCTACTTTCAAAGGTCTGTTTATGTGTTTGATAGCACTTGTGCTTAGCTACTTGAACTATTTCCTCCCACAGACCATCTCATGTGCCAGCTTACTCTGTTTCTGTAGGGCCTTTGATAGCAAAATACAACAGAAAAAAAGTTAAATAATTTAAAGTGTGTGTATTCTGACTTTAAAAACCACAAAGCCTGGCAGAATGACTCACCAACAGTCAAAATCCCCTAAACATTTTTCTGTTTAGAAGAAAATTCAGTATTTATTTTGTGCTTCAATATAAACAACATCTTCTATAACTTTTTATTAATTTGTAATATGGTGAAATCTCACCACTGATTTCTGAAATCTACAGTTTTTGCAGCTACCAGAGTATCATGTCCCATCAAATCCTTGCCCAAATTCCCTTAACACGACATTAACGGACATAAACAGTCTTTTACCTTGGATAAGGCTGGTGAAGGAAAATCAAATGTCTACATAAAAACTGATTTCAATAATGTTATGGCAGTTTAATACATTAATGAAAACGGTATAACTAAAAAAACCCAGATAACAGTATAACTAAATTCTATCAGTTCTGCTCAACAGATACAGTTGCAAAATATCACAACAAATATCAATAAAAAAGGTTTATGCTATGTTATCCTGGGGAAGGATTATTTACAAGGTCCTGCAACGACAGGACAAGGGGCAACGGGTTTAAATTGGCAGAGGGGAGATTTAGACTGGATGATAGGAGGAAGTTCTTTACAGTGAGGGTGGTGAGGCACTGGAACAGGTTGCCCAGGGAGGTTGTGGCTGCTCCCTCCCTGGAGGTGTTCAAGGCCAGGTTGGACGAGGCCTTGAGTAACCTGTACTAGTGGGAGGTGTCCCTGCCTATGGCAGGGGGTTGGAACTAGATGATCCTTGAGGTCCCTTCCAACCTTACCATTCTATGATTCTATGATTCTTAATATCTTGACATAAAGATCTCTGTATAGTGATTTGTTCAGAATATAAGCAGCAATTACAAAAGGAAGAAGGAAAAACTCTGCAAGAATGGTCTTTTAGAAATGGTCTACAAACCTGAAAAACTTAAAGGAACTTTCAGATGTTTGAATGCCTCACTTCTTACTATTTGAAAATGACAGATTTTCAGAAACAGCATGCACTGCACTTAATGGAGTAGGAGCCTGTTTCAGGCATTTTTGAGAATCAGTTGCTTTATAAAAATGAACATTTTTCAAGAATTAGTTTTTTTAGATAAAAACGAGATTTTGACAGAAAATTACATGAGGATACTTTCTGTTTTCAACTGTAAGTCATTTTATTACTTGCTTAGGTCTTTTTTTTTTTTTCAAAAATAAAGCAAAAACCTCATTTGAGCTATTGTTGGCACCTCAAGGAAGGTTTAGTACAGCAATCTACCCAAAGTCTGTTCACAACACAGGGATAAAGCCTAGACCCAGGTATGTACTTGTTGACTTCACGTATTAATAAAATTGCACAAGAATACTTCACTGAGATTTTTTTTAAGTGTCCACAGTTAAAAGCACACAAATACTGACCACTGGGGATGCTTTCTCCAAAAGCTAAAGATCACTGTTTTACACATTTCTATTCAACACGTCTGTGGCATCTCATCCACGTAAGGTATAAAGAGAGAGCACATCCTTCAACAACTAACATGTGCCAAAGAACCCAGGAAAAACACTTCATTCCATAGGACCACAAGGCAGCTCACAGATTTAATCTGTCTACACCCAGCAAGCCAGACAGAACGACTTACTCTACAATCCTTATGGCAATATGGCCACTTATGGGCTGACCTGCCAGCTCAAGACCCCACACTCCGAGTAACTGAACAGCACTGAAAATAGAGAGCAAAAAAGCACGGCACACCACAGGTCTTTGGGAACATCAGGAAAAATATCTCAAAATCACAACTTGCATTTATACAACACACAGTTTAATAAAAAGGGTTATTTGTACTATCATGGTGCTCAGGAACTCCAGGCACCAACCAGGACTCCCACCATGGCAGGCACTATGCAACATATGAAAGGCACCATTTCAGCAGATTCTTCAGCAGTGCTTCAGTCCCCAAACGAGGCTCTAAAGCTGCAAAAACTGAGCACGGAGCAGGAGAGGCATGGAGCCAGGGGCTGCTGCCAGCTGGCCTCAGCAGAGGCCAGAGCTCCCGGAAAGGAGCCGCCTGCATTGCTCTGCCTGCCCGGTGCAGGCACCAAGAGGAGGTCACTCACCAGCCGCTGGCTCCCTGCAGGAAGGGTGGAAGAGCAGATGACAGCAGGAATATTTCAGCGCTTGCAAAAGGGGGCCTGGTTCCACCTTCCTAGGCTTTAGCCTTTGATCTCAACTGTTCCAAATACACTGTGGCTTTTTTTCACCCTGGATGGGTGTGCTAGAGGTATTCTCCAGCCACACCAACCATACAGAAGAATGGGTTTCAAGCAGAGTGCTCCTGCCAGATTGTAGAAAGTAAAGTTCCCATGACGTGGTTTGACAGAAAATAATTCATTTTAGTTGAAATACACCTTGTTCAAAAGGAAAAAAAAAAATCCCAAACCTAAACCAGGATCCACAGTGGGGCTTTCATCTGTAGAAAGGAGAAATGTTTGCAGAAGGCGGCTCTAAGAGCTGCATGGTGGATGGACTTTGTCTGAACTGGAAGAATTAACCAGCAGGATGCATCACAGGTGGTTTCATTACCAGCTCACACATACTTCCTGCCAGAAAGAAGGTAACATGGGAATTTTAAAAAGCTCAGGTTCTCCATTGATCCCAAACTACCCACCCCAACTCCAGAAGAACACTGGGCAGCAGCGAAACAAGGATGCTCCCACACAGCCTAGCTGGGCATAGGAAGGCAGAAGTATACTGGAGGACTGTTCTGTGGTAGACAGCACTGACCTACAATACAGGTGAACATTTAGTGGTTCCAGCATCACTTCTCCATGCTATGTCGCTGAAGATGGCAGAGGTCTCCAGTTTCCCAACCTCATACACTTGATGAAGAGCTTTATGCAGGAACAAGATGGGATCAGGTATGGACACAGCCCTGCAGACCTAAGCTCTTTTTATTACCTTCTTGGTTTCAGGACTCATGACCAGTTCCATGGGCTGTACTAACAGACAACATGTGGTGTTTGAAGTCAGGAAAGTTACACACAATTTATATTTTAATTTAGTGAGACTCTACCTGCCCCCAGCAACAGATGCTCTGGTGCTAACAAGAAAACAAGTTTCTGCACATCAAAATATTGCTTTTAATCACCTGATCCAACATATTTACAAGCTGGGTTTATTATTTTTTACTAATTGTGAGCCTGCCACAAAGCTCAGCTTCTCAGTCCTCTGCTGCTGCCCACATGGTGCTTGCAATACAATTTGTGTGGCCACACAGGGAAGCAGACTGGGGAACTGATCCAGGGGGCTGGAGGCAAGAAGGAAGAATCTATACAGAAATACAAAAGGGGTTTTTGTTTTCATCTTTATCAGTTCACTAGTCTCATTCATAGTGCACCTGCACAAACATTAATGCTAACACAGCACAAGGGTGGAAATAACGAAACAGGGAACCGAAAGGCTGAAGAAGTCCTGACAGCACCAAACCATAGCTTGAGGATGGAAACAGAGATTGTCCATTTTTCTCACAGACTAGCAAGTTCATACTGGGCATCCCACAGCTCCCACAGTATTAATGGTACTGTTTTTTCCAGGCCAGAGGAAGTGAATGGAGAAAATCATGGAAGATGCTACCCATACTCAAACCACCCAAACACGTATAGTGATGGTCCCTTGCTTTCAAGGCCCATCAACCTTGTGCCAGTGCCATAACCAGCACCACCTCCAAGAAACATAACTTCTCACTATCTTCCAAAAGAAGAAACAAGTGGCACAGATGGGACCCGGAACACTCATGCAGCTTCCCTCTGCAGCTCCTGTTGGCAGAGGGGATGAGGTAAAGGCAGTATTTTGGGTCCCATGCTAAGGACAACATAGCCAGAGCCTTGTGCTGCCAGCAGCAAAGCTTGAGTAGTTGCAAATACTCCAGCTTGTGTTCTAAAAATCACCATGCCACCAGCCAGTGAATGGTGTCCTTCAGCAATTTCAGTACTAAACCAAGTGAGCTGGAAAGAGGTATTCAGTTCAACTAGACTTAGACAAAAATGCAAAAGAATGTGCATTTCAACACATTATTTATGTTACATAAATACCATAAAAATACCCCAAAATAACTTATCTCAGGTATTGGTCAACTCCAAAAGAATATTCCACAGGGAAAAAAAAAAAAAAAAAAAAAGTGTGTTCCTGGTAAATCAGGCTACTCCACTGTTCTGAGGTGGTGCAAATGCTCACTGCTGTTTGTGGTAACTGCAAGGTGACTGAAGACTCAAGGGAACATGTCACAGCCTGCAGCCTGTTGAGCTGAGCCTTAAGAGAGGTCCTGGTTTTCCTGCCAGCCTGGCTGGTGTATTCCCAATGGTATCTTTCATTGATAGAGAGACACAGCAGTCATGCAGGCAGTGAAATCACTGAATAGTTAATTCAGATGAAAACAAACACAAAACCCCAGCCACACAAAAAGAAATCTAAAAATATTTCCAAACCCCTCAAAGCCTTTACTCAGTCACCTGACCCTGCTGCCCATGAAAGGGAAGTGGAAAGGGGAAAAACTTTTGTCAGTTGGGATCCAGAATTATCCCACATTTTAAATCATTCTTTTGAGAGGACCGTTTCTTATGAACGTTATTTGTATGATTTAAGTAAACAGTTTCAAGTACCAGAGAAAGGAAACTGTATTCTAACCATAATCACAGTATAGCAAAACTGAAAGCATCATCTCAACTCCTTGTAGACACCTCAAGCGCAGCTTTTACAGCAGGGACAGGACATCACTGCCAGGCACGCTTCACTGCCATCTTATCCACAGCAGCAGAAGTGACAGTGCTTGTTACAGCTGCCGGTGTATACAAGACTGCTGCATTTTGAACCCGTGTGCTCCTCAAGGCAGAGAGAGAGGTGGAGCTTCACGCCTCCACCAGCCACCCAGCTGCTCTACGGCTGGAGCTGCCCTGCCCACACAGCAATCAGAAGTTCACAAGCCTTAGTAACTTCTCTCCTTTCACAGACAAACTGAAAGTGTGTGAAATCAAACAGGTAGTCTTCCAAGAATACATACTAAAGCATGAATGTCAGACAACTGCAGTACCTTTCTGGATTCTGATACTGATCTCACACTCACTTGCCCAAGAAAAGTGGCAGTACCTCTGGTCACCAAAACTTCTAAGCCATTAATTTATTGAAATTAAAGTCAATTAACCAGAAAAAATATATGTAAGCAGTTTGAATTATATATTAAAAGGACTTCAACATTCTGAAACGTAATCTGTGATATACTTTTAGCTATAATTACAATATGGGACGTGTTTGAGACTGATTTTTTAGTGTTCAAAAAACACTTCAGCTGCTAGCTCTTTGCCACCTGTTTTATATTATTATTTCATGAAAACAGTTCTCATTTCTCACACAGCAGACAAGTAAGGCTGTTTTCTGGGTGACTTAAACAACATCACTGCAGATTTTAAAAAAGCATTACTTTTCAAGGAGGCATGTGCACCTCCTCCCAACTGCCTCCAGCAAAGCTACCAAAGCAAACTAGTTTAAAACCAACCACTTACATTCCCTTCTATCTACCTGCCAAGAACACTTCTCCAAAGCCTCTGAGGAAACAAAATAACTCATGAGCTGCAAAAAGCATGGGCATTTTCCTCCTAGAAGGAGAAAAATCGCACTCAATATATCTTGGATGTAAACCAAGGCACAATGTACAGAATGTAGCTTACACCACGCAAAACCACTTAACTATTTCCAGATAAAATACTAGAACTCAATGGCTTACACCACAGTGACTACCCATGCAGGGGTGAAGTCACCCACAAACAAGGAGAAGGTGGTTTCTGAGCAGTCATCAGAAGTGAGTAGAATAATTCTTACCTTGAAAATGCTGTTTGCAGCTGCTCACCGATTTGTCAGTACACACACTGCTCTCGCCTCATGATTTATGATGCTCTCTCCAGCACTGAGACTTCTATTACTGTCCTCATTTATTGCCTGCAGCTGTCATTCTCACCAACAATTCTACAGTTGTTTGGAGGTGAGGTATCAAAGGTATTTAGTGTGCACCTAGAGATGTAATTTTAATCAAACCTACTCACAGGCAGCATTTAAATGTTAGAACAACTGCACAGAATGTAGCAATTAATGTGGACTTTACCAACCAAAATTATGACAGCCAGAAATGCTTACTTAGAAACACCTCAAAAGGATGGATGTCCAACAGGCCTGTGAACACCTGCTGATTTGTAAGGGAAGATAAAAATAGTACCCATAGATCACAAAGGTTTCTGACAGGTATTTAAATGTACAATAAACATATTAACACAATTTCAGCAATTTCACTTTCTCTTGCCAGAATGTCAACAAGGTGGCAAATCCAGCAACATTTCTCTTGCCACGTTTTCCCCACCCAGCTATTTTTGTCTTAGACTGGCCAGGTTTTCCAGCATCTCCTGAAAACCTGCTGAAGCTGCCCATGAACAGCAGCAGAAGAGGAAATAGATTTTACATCCAACAATTTAAGATATCTCAGTGTGTTTTCTAGGCATTAAAGATTTGGAAATCAAAGTGTTCTGACCCACTGCAGTCCTTGCTTAACTTTCTGGAGGCCACAAGATGCTCAATGATTTGAAAAACAAGTGAGCAGAATTATTAAGCATGATTATCAAGTGCAGCACCCTGCTTTGAGAGAGAGTAACAGCTAACCTCTGGGTGTAAACCGGACCTACCACTACCTAACGCAGCTTGAAAGTGCAACAGAAATTAAAAAACAGAGTCCTCAAGCTAAGCCTAATATTCCTTCCGTATGTATTCTAAAGCATCTACTCCTTAAGTCAATTAATTGTAACAGCATCTCTGTTATTTAATGAGCTTCTAGTGCTTGCAATTCAGGATGAAACTGGAAAATGGGAGCCCTAAACAAATCCCAAACGGCAGATTTTGCAAAACAAAGTAAATTTATCATCAGTTAAAATTATTCTATAGGCCTGGTTTCTGGTGGCCAAATATTTTAAGGCTAGCAATCTTAGTCTAATCAGTACTCTAAGCACTAAAACGCGCTTTCTGCATTTTAACTTCATCTTCAACATCATCCACACTGCACAGCTTGAAAATGGCACTCAAGGCAAAAACAAGAATTGTGAATTTACAATCAAAAGATAGCCGCAAGGCCATCACTGTCATAGTTGAGTTTTATTTGTATGTGTACAGATAGCGTCAAAATATAAACTACAAATTAAACGCATAACTCTCTAGGTAAAAAAAAAAATAAAATATGATGGGGTAACACTGATGGAAGTGCAAAGAAGTGAGCACTCGCTAATTGTGAGCCTACATTAAAACTTAAGTTGCTCTGCAACAGCCTGCTTTCATGTTAATAAAGAAAATTTGCTTTTAAATAGAACACTAATTGAAGCTTACTTGCAGTTAAAGAACATATAACCTTCAAACTATTCTAAGGATGCATTTCAGCCATTTAACTCCACAATATAGCATTCATCTTCCCCTAACATGTATTAGTAAAATAGGTCTGAGCTGGTCACAGACACTTCATTAAGAAAAAAAAATATCCACCATGCAAAAGCTCAACTCATTTGCTTTTTATCTTTTTCTTTTTTTAAAATACTTATTTCAGCTTTTACTATGCCCCCTGACTCCTCTCTTGTATTTCACCACAGAATGTATTTGGGCAGAAGTATCTATAGTATGTACGCATTATGTGCTTTACGTTATGTTAGCTTTGATCACACAAAAACATTTTCAGTTTAACTAAGTCACTCCACTCCTCTGCCATGAAAAGTCCATCCAAAAGCAAAACCTGGATCCAACTACATGTGCCTACCCAATGTGACTCCAATGTACAGCTGTTTATGGAAATCAGAGACAGAGAATCCTTACTGTTGAAAGCAGCCCTGAGATTCCTCACTTCAGCCACTCAGACACTGGGTAATTAAAACAAAACCAACAACCAACCATGAAAGCAAATAAACAAAAACCTCACAGCCACGACACACAAAAGCACCATATAACCAAAACCTTGAAAGTTTCCCCATCAATCACTATCCCATTTTTCTCAATATTGGACAAAAAAACCCCAAAACACAAAAACCCCAAAACACAAAAACCCCCAACATTTTACTGGCAACAGGGTAAGGAGAAGCCTTTTTTTTTTTTTTCCCTTCAAAACTAACACAGTTGAGAGGACGTTTACATTATAACTGCTCTTGTATTCAAACACAGATTCATATCCTATCCTCAGATGATGTGTTTAGGATCTGATCAGTCATGCATATATATATGGTTCTTCACTGACAAACAACCTGACTCCTCTACTTGTGCAATCTGCATTACTCATCGGAAACCCTTGGCAGACGCAGGCCAACATATGTTAATTGCTGGGTTGCATTATAATAGGTCTAACATCTTGTTTCCCATCCAGAGTTTTAAAATAAATAAAAACAGCAGTCTCTTTGGATACACAAGTACATATTTTTGTATCTCAGGCTAAAAATATTCTACATTAAAAACACAAACTACCACAGAATTCCTGCCTCTGCAGTATTTCTTTTGGAGGTCTTTATCCTTATTAAACAATGGGGCCAGGCAATCTTTAAGAGAGGTTAGCACATGTGAATTCATCTTTTATTTGCTACAAATTTTCCTTAAGCAGGATATAAGAAGTGAAAAGGGGAACTTGGTTGTCCATTTTGACATTTCTTCTCTTAACAGTTTATCAGATGAAGTTTGCCACCGATTTCTACAGCAAAATAAAGCATAACTTCATAAACACCAAGGAGCATGAACAGAGCAAAGTTATATAAAAAAATATGTTTTTCATATAGCAGGAGATATGTACTATGTTTCTTCATTTTATGATTTAATATGCTGAGATATTGCTAGGGCAGGATGCTGGCAGCATTACAAGTATTTCTGATTTACATTTCTCTTTATTGAGAAAGAGGCATTGAGGGCCATAGCCGCAATTTCAGACAAAGGCCTAAGACCCTACACTGACATGCTGTTTCTTTTCTTTTCGGGTGACCAAATTCAAAGTTTTTAACCTGAATTTCAAATCATATGATACCATAAAAACTGCCAAAAGCACTAGACATTTCAGGGAATTTTTCAAAACACAAATATCCTAAAAATAGGCACTAGTACAAGACTCACAAAAAGGTTTTGCAAGAAGTTCACGCACTTAATAAATAATTTATACATGCATTTAGGATGCAAAACCTTTTAGATACAGTGAAAATGCTGTCTCTCAAATTTTTTTAAAGTGATTAGACAACTCTAGTGACAGAACTACCATGCAACTGTGATCAGAAACCTACTGTGCATCATCCTCTCAGCCTTTCTGACTCAAGACTCCCTGTTCTGGGTGCTGCGCAGAGGTGGTGCTGGTTCCCACTCCCAAAGGCTGAGTGCCAGCCAAGAGGCGCTAGCCAGGAGCAGACAGATGGCGGCCAATAAGGAAACTATCACACTGTCTTAGTCACCATAGCAGAACCTGGGCACCACACAACAGCAGCCTGACTATCATCTACTTTACCCCTCATTTCTGTTTATTAGTAAGTTTACCTGCATATGTCCAGGGCTCCCAGCTGGCAGAGAAGCAATAGCTGTCTTAGGTGTGTACCAGTTCAGTGTCACTTGTGAAGAGCCACCAAAGGTAAGAGCAGCACTGAAGACAGATATCCAAAGGTTACCAACCAGTGCACTAAACCAGTATACCAGTCACCACTGAAGCAGAGAATTTATGTTCTTAGGTAGCAATGAGGGACGTGGCAAACTCTTCAAAATGGATGTTCAGTGTATAAATTACTTTAAAAATGAAACTTCAACAAACAAATCTTAAATTTCACTTTTTTTCAACCCTGACCTTTTGATTAAGGGTAAGGCAAGCACAGTTCTAAATTTAAGGTGTCCTTCCACTTCCCCTCAAGCAAATCCTCTAAGTCACATTTTGAACCCTTCAGCAGCCTCTACTCCTCTGTAGACCTCACATATCTCAAGCACCTGTCAACCAATTATTTTACAAGGAACAAACTCCCAGGAATACAGGTAGAATAAAAATAATTGCAAATATTTTCAGAATTCATTTTAACCAAAAAGGGTCTGAACTACCAATAATCTAAAGCACTGCCCTTTGCAAAGCCTTTGCAGAAACAACTGCTACACCATCCAAGCCTGTGCAGCGCTGAGCACTATCTGGTCTGCGCTTCAGGGCAAGGGTCCTTTCTGCTGTATAAACTTGCACTGCTCCTGTCAATGCCACCAGCGGCAGAGCCCTACCACACAGGCACTGGAGAACAGAGCAATTTCATGTGAAATGTTTTGCAACACTTATCTCCTGTCCTGTAGTAGATTCGTTCTGAATTATATACAATGTCTGAATGGGCTTCCCTTTATTTACAATTCCTACCTAAGGATCACTCAGTATGCAAGGCTTGGTCTTGAAGGGAAGCATTTATACCACTCAGAATATCTTCATGCATAAGCTGTATCTTTGTTAAACACCAGGATTAAGTATTTGTTATTAACAAACATTTCAAAGGTTCCTCTGGATTTATTCTGCACTCTGCCTCTTGCTGGTCACCAACAGCTGCAATCATACTTGTCCTTTGGTAGAGAATAACAAGGCCAATAGTGACTCCTAAGTTACACATAAACAAGCAGGTGCCTTCTGCCTAGGTGGGACTTTGTTTATCTGGGTTTTGAAGCCCTTCTGGGTATCCACCTTCCCACACAACTCCTGTTCCCACGCAGTCACAGGAGCTGAGTCCAGAGCAGCTGGGTCAAAGCCCCCACAGGTTCCCCTTCCAATCCTTCCACAAAGCAGCCACAGGAGATGAAAGCCAGTGCTGAGCCTTCCCTGCTGAGGGTCCCCCACAGCACTGTAAATTGTTGCAGCAGAAGCAGGTTCAGAGCAGGTGCCATAGCCTGAGCAAAATGAAGGGCAGATGACTGGGAAAGGACACACGACTCACTATTGAAAAGCTGTGGGAAGAGGACATGAGATCAAGTGTCTTTACTTGCAAAGGCTGCTTTAACCGAGTCTTAAAAGGCTCCACTAGTGACCCAAAATAACTTCTCCTTATGTAATACTGTTATGATTTTAATGTGTGAGATGTCAAAAGTTTTACAGTGCCATAAGCCAAAGCTATGCATTCAGTTGGAAAGCTAGTAGACTCCAATGTCCAATGGTATCAAACTCCAGCTGGACAGACTTTTTAAAACTGATGTAAATTTTGGGAAAAATCTCATACTTGAAAGGACAGGAAAAGACTTAAATATAGTTCCTGAAACAAATTTCTTAAACAACTGATAGTTCCTTTAAGTCTTGACAGGTGAAATATATCAGATATCTCTAAGAAGCAAAAAAGAAGGAACTTGTAAATGGAATGAAGTGGAACACTAGTTGGTAGAAAAATAGCCTTGTTACCACAATGTACGCTGAGTTCATGTTTCCAGTCACAGAACTGCTACCTACATTTGGACACGTGTCCAGTGCAACTGGGTGTCTTGATTTTCTGTGAGATAGTGAGAATAGCTGTATCTCAATGGCAAGGTGGGACAAAGGACAGTGAACCCAATATGCAGATAGTCAGGATCCCAAGAGCATCTCCAAGACCACTGTTCACCGGCCTGGAGTCTTTATGGAACAAGTATTTCACTATTTTTTTTAAAATTGCTTTATCAAACGTAAAGTACAGCAACTTGTGCTAAGTGGAAGAGGGATGATAAACTTTTTGAAAAGGCTTGAGGGAAGCACTGAGTTGGTGTAAGGGAGGCCAACATATGCTGTATACCAGTGGTAAGCAAGTTAACTTCTGGGATCCCACTGCTGGGAAAAGGGTTATTAGAGCACTAAACAAGCAAAAAATTTACAAGAAGGACACCGAGTGATAGGGTAGTCTACCTGACAACCATATCATTCTTCTTCCGCTCTGCAAACCTGCAGGATAATAAATCCTTCTCTCATATACAGATAGGTAGAGAGATAAACAAACTACTCTTCTGAAAATTCAATGTCAACAAAGTCTCTAAAAACCACTTTTTAAAGTTGGGGGTTTTTGCCTTTTTTTTTTTTTTGAGGGGACAGGGTGATAACCAAGTGGGTTTTTCATTGACCCATGAGTACATTATTATTTTAAAATAAAAATCCCAACACTTCTTGTTGTCAAACTACTCAAGCTGCAGGAACGAAATCTTTTTTGCAATGTATTTTAAGCAAAAAACACAAAGTAACTTTTCCTGTTTACAAGGGGGGTTTGCCATTTACAACACCCAAAATCTTAGAGATATAATGCTAAGGAAGATTAAGGTTAATGTTAAACTAAATATATATATATATATATATACACAATATTTCTTATTTTCAGTCGATCTCTGGTGGCACTCCACATTCTGACTGCACAAATAGGGCATAAGGGCAG
>VWZE01018869.1:262685-283722 GCA_013396675.1 Eubucco bourcierii
TTCCTTGCCCACAGACAGTGAAAAGGAGCTCAATGTTAGTGGGTGAGTAAGTGAATCAACTAGCAGAGAGCACAGCAAGTTGAAGTGTCAAATTACATTGGCTATTCTATTACCAAAGGGCCATGCTTTGTGGCTGCTGGCAAAATCTGTCCCAGATTCCTATCTGAAAGGGAGCTGCCTCCTACAGGGATGTTCTTTCCTTCGCCCTCTCCCTTTCCCTCTGCCTCCGTCAAACCCCCTCCCCAAATCACACAAAGTTAAACATCTTAGATATGAGTTAAAATACGAATATCATCTTACAGTGTGTTTTAAGGCGGGGATTCTCGGTTTGGTCTTCCCGAATACCAGGCACTCAGAAGCCCTTCCAGTCTGGAAACTGAAAGCAGCAGGAGATCTGTCCTCCTGTCTGTATTTTTGTATTATTAAATAGGGGGAAACCACCCTGGACCAAATACACTCTAAAGCATGAGGTGCCTCCGACTGTATCGCCTTCACGGGATAATTTTTACTAAGAACTACCGGGCGAGCAGGGGGATTGCACAAGAACGCCGAGACATGCAGCTGGTCCCTATATTTCACTTTATGCGCGTGTGTGTGTGTGTCCCCACTTATCGCCGCCAGCACCCGCCTCGGGGCCGCTGTTATTTTCGGAAGCTGGAGCTCCCGCCACCCAGGTAGGCGCGGGACTCTCCCGGGGGTCCCCGCCCGCCAGTGGGGCTCTGCTGGGGAAGCCGAGCTGGCGGGCGGCGGTACCCGGCGGGGCGGTCCGCGGAGGCGGCCCCGCCGGCGGGGGGGCAGGGCTGGAGCTACGGAGGCCGGCCCCCCGCTTCCCCGAGGAGCAAGGCCGGCGGCGCTAACAATAGGGCGTGTTGGTTTGGGGTTTCCCCCCCTCCTCAGGAAATCCAGCCCTATTTCCAGGGAGAAAATAACAAGAAATCGTCCTTGTCTGACGAGCACCAATCTGCTAAAAAACATCTCCCTCGACTTCTTTTCCCCTTGATAAAACACTTCCAGGACAATCAATATTTTATGAAGAGTTGTTAATAAGCCTAATATATTCATCCCTGCTCCAACGGGGCTTGTTAGATTATGCAATTAAGATAAGCAATTTAAACAGCACTGTGCAGCTCCTCGCTGGTCACATTCGCCTTGTTGTTGGAGGAAAAGAACGCTCTGGACTTTAAAGGGATATCGATTACAAGGGCAAGATTTTTTAAAATTTTTTTTTTTTAATGCGTGCAGGCGCGATCGCGCGTTAATGCCGCTCTCCTACCCGGTAACCCCAGGGGTGCTCCTGCTTCCGCCTTCCTCTTCCCCCCCGGCTCCCGCCCCCCCGGCTCCGCTCCGCTCCGACGGCAGCGGCCGATTTACGTGCTGATTTGCATGGGGCGGTTCAGGCGCGAGAACGGCGGTGAGCTAGAGGCCGCACTGCTCGCTAGTGCGCCCCCCTGCCCCGCGAGGGCAGCGCCTTCCTCCCCGCTCATTTACGCCTTCGTGGCTTCCCCAACGCAGGGGGAAAAAAAAAAAAACAAAACCAAAAACCCACAAAAAAACACAACACACAAAACCACAACTCGTCCAATCGCTCCGCCTTCTCCTGCCGGGCGCCCTCCGCTTGCCTCTAGGGTTGTACGAGGTACCCTGCAAGCGCGACGCCCCATAGCCTGCGACCAGCAGCCGCCCCAAACAGCGAGGCAAATCTCCCATCCAACTCCCGCTGCAGGGGCAGTCTGTAGGGCAGTGGCACCCCGCCCCCCGAGGGCGGCCAGTCGGTGGCGGCCGGAAGGTCCTGCCGCTCCAGCACGACTCCGGCTCCGCGTTTTGCGTGTGGCCGCGGTGTCAGTCGGGGAGCGCCGAATAACAAAGACAAGTTTGAGAGCAGCCGCCGCCGCACAGGCTGCCAGTGACGTCAGGGAACAATGCTGCTGCCAGCCAGCCCGCCCCGCGCCGCCCGCCGCCCCTTAAAGGCGCACGCCTGGCCCACGGGTCCCCGCTGCTCGAAAAGGGAGGGGGTGCTGGTGTAGCGGGCTCCCTCCCGGCCCCCTTGGGCGGCGGGTTTCTGCCACACACTGCCCGCCCGGGCGGGGAGCGGCTCCGGTTCTCCGTGTCACGGCTCCTTCCGGCGCCGTGCCCTGAGCGACCCGGCCCGGCTTGGCCTCCACCGTCCCTAATCATTCTCCTCAGCTACCCGAAGAACGCGGCGGCCGCCTGGGGAGTCCTCGGCCTCACCGCCCGGCCAAGCCCCCGCCATCCCCCACAGGGGCTATAGGCCGCGGTGGTGAAGGCAGGGTAGTTCGGGAACAGTCGTTAGGGCTGCGGGGAGCAGCGTGGGCAGCAGCCGTAGCGACGCGGCCTAAGGTCCAAGGGCAGGTGCGGGACCCGCATGCTGCGCTTCCGGGTGCGGCGCGTACGAGTTGAGTTACCCGAGGAAGGCGTATTCTCTTAGATCTGGGCCCTCAAGGGCTGCTTAATTACCGAGCAGCACTGCCCCAGGGGCGAGGACCTGAGCACTTAAGTGAGTTTGGCAAGATGCCGCCCTCAGCTACTCGACAGTGACCCTCTTCGTTTTTCCCGTGTGCTGCCCTCCTTTGAGAGCTATACCAACTTCGGTGATTTTAGCCCGCAGTCTACAGATTAGAACAGTGGATACTGTTTAGTCAATGCAGCCCATAAGTCATTCCATTCCTGTAGAGCATTTGATGTCCATTATTAAAACAGGTACTGAATAAGCCTAATCTTGTAAGAAATAACATCACTGTGGCAATATAGTAATTTACTAATAATCACACAAGACATTGCATCATACTTTAATAGTAAATTAATCTGCAATTAGTATTTTATATTAAAGTCACCAGCTTGGTATGGTGTCAAGACTTCTGTCTTGGACACAGGCAAAGTCAAGCAGTAGGTCTGATGTTTCATTGCTTCAAAGCATCTTACAGAAATACAGGATTACAAAACTAAACATAAATCTGTGCGGAAAAGCAATTACAAGCAATTACAGCCTGTCCACTGTATTCCTGCATAACTTCCACCGACATTATCCAGGCAGAAAACAGATTGGTAATAACACATTTGCTTTTTCAATTTTTTTTGTAATTTTGTTGCAGAATCCTTTCCACATCAGCACATCCTGCAGGATTTACCAGCTGCATCACCCTGCCATCTTTGAAAAACTAAGTTGTTTAGTTGTTTCATCTATACACGGCTAGGAAATCAAGGTCTTGCAGGAACTAAGTTTGATGATATATCAGGTTCTGTTATGCCCTCTGAGCCCGTCTCTATTAAGTGGGCATTGCCACACACTGTTCAGGGGCACCTGAAGGCAATAGGTATGCACAGAAGATGCACAACTGCAACAGACTTGGCCACAGTCTGTTGCAGTCATTACAGATCAGACAGCACTTAGAGTGACAACAAAGGTTGGCTGGTGTAGTGGTCAGATCCCAAATGCTATTGCAGCCCTTCATGTTCTCAGTTACAGGAGACATTCCTTATTTCCTCCATAGGCTGCATTAGTCACCCACAAGGTTTTAGTCCTAAAGTGGTTTCAACAGTCACTTTACCTAGTATATTTATCCATTTATTTATAAATTAAAATTAATTCCCTATAGATTATGAGTGCCTTATCTTTCTCTGACCTGTGCTAATATGATTCATAAGTTAGAGAGTTTCCTCTAACCCATGTTTAGTGTGCTTTCAGTAAGAGACTTGGCTAATGTACAGCAAAGAGTAAAGTATTTGCATAGCAGTTCTATTTCACTGCCGCTTGCCTGCTGGGGCATAAAGGATGGGCTGTCCACTTGGCCTGTCAAAAAGGGTTAGGAGTTTAGATGTATGGTAATGCTTACTTAGGTTATTCATTGTTGTCCCAAGAACACCTCTGCAAATATAGTGCTCAATTAGGCTCCTCAGCCTAACTTTCCAACTCTGTTGCAATGCCAGAGCAAAGCAAAAAGCATTATTTGCAATATGATCAAGGATTAGGCCCTTTTTGGTTTTTTTTTAAGAGACCAGGATGCTTTTTGCAAATGGACACCCCCTACAATTTCAAGATGGATAGTTGTAACTAGCCTTAAAACAGAAGCTGTGCAGGCTTCTCCGTGTAATCTCAGCTCCTGGCTTAGCAGCACTCTATTGCTGCAGTAGCGAAGCCATTACTGAGCAGGCAGTTATCCACATTATTCCACGCTCTGTGGTGGGCCTGTCCGCAAGGGATTAGACCAAATCTGCTAACCTCATTTCTGTTATATAACCTAAGACAGATCTGAACTCTTCTCTCCAGAGGATTGTATGTTAAACCGGAATATCACCTCCCCCTAACCCTCTTCAGCTGTAGTTCATACTAGGTTTTGCTACTATCATAATTCATACTGGACTGTAATGAAAATGGAATTGATTGAGATGGCATGTAGACACTGCGTATACAAGGAACCTGAGTATGTCTAGACAGGTTTTATCAGGTAATTGCTGTCACTGCAGCTATTTGCTATACAGGGTTTAGCACAAACCATGGAGACCAAAAGAAGTGGTTAGATCCCAAGTCCACACTGAGCTATTGGCTGCTACAGCCATTTGTAGCTAAGCTGCCTAAGAGCTAACTCATGTAAGCTGAACATGGACGGCAGGTGTACAATATGCACAAAGGACTACCTGTGATCAGCTTCAGATTCCTAATAGGGTCTGACATCAGCATTGCATTTCTTCTAACTGTTTGCAATAGTCATGCAATAGTCACACACATGGCACCACCACACCTGGTGCTCCCCAGACACACACATTTTGAAGTCTTCTGAGCCCTCATAAGGCTGTTCATCCATCAACACAGGTCTCTGATCTACTCTTTTGTCATAACCCCTGACCTTATCTCATGCAAATGCTTACCAGATCAATAGTTACACTGAGATTTAGCTAATATCGCCTCAAAGTGAGAGAGAACAATTCTTTTTTTTTTTTTTTTTTTTTTTTTTTTNCATAGGATGCCAGGAGTAATAGTACCGGATGCAGTTAAATTACACCAGTGTGACAGATTAAATTTAAAAGAGGTTGCAGTCAGGCTGTGCACATTTTGCTCGGCACAGTGAGAAACTGGTATGGTTTCTTGAGGACTATGTCCATTTTATCTTTAATCATATGGGAAAGAAAACAGGGTTTATTTGGATTCTTAAATTAGAGATGAAATTGCAATAGAAAGACATTAAGGAAATTTGTAGTTATGCAACTGGAGTCCTAAAGGAAAAAGTAAACAATTTTACTGAGACAAACAAATTGAAAACAATTATGAGGCATTAAGAAGGAAGTGGCTGGAGGTTTTAGCTTTTTCCTTTTGAGGCCTGAAAACATTTGCATATTGTCTTAAATTTGATCCTTCTTCGGTCCACAATTTATACTGCCTTAGTCATTTGTGACTAAAGTGAGGGACTAGATCTCTCAGGAGTCTCAGTGCAACAGGGAAGAAAAGGAGCATTGGGGCATTTTTTAGTCACTAAAGTATCACGTCTTGTCTTTTATGGGATTTTACATGCATGCCTCCTTTTACAGTCATTCTTTCTGAACCACACAGCTACTTATGCTGGCCATCTGTAAATTGTTCCACATACTCAGAAATCTAGAACACAGAAATCCAGGATGTATGCCTTCAAGAGTGAAGGATACACCTTAAAAACAAAGACAAAGAAGAACTAAATGGATTGGATGAGAAGGAATCTCATGCGCTTGTACTGTAAAAAGGAACTTAATATATGCCAGCTGAGGAAATGCAGCATTGTAAACATGCTATATATATATATAACACCAGAAGTATACTTTTATGAGAATATAAGCAATAGTAACTGCATACAATCTTTCCTTCTGAAGAAGATGAAGACATTGCCCTGTCAGAGCCAAATCAAAGTCCAAATTCAAGAACGAAGCATCTCAAATCAAAATATAGTCCGGGGCAAAGCCACTTGACTTGTGCAAACCTTGCCCATAAAGCAAATAGCTTCCAAACATAATAAGTGAGGTTTGTAAACAGGGACTTTAGTCACTTCTGTTGCTATTAAACTCTTTTCTAGCTGCCGTAGAGTTTCAGGAGAAAAAAGTGAAAAAGTAAGCAAAACCTCATCCAAGTTTAAACACATATTCTGAATTTATTCAGGCAGAATATTATCAGCAAAGCTGGAAGACGACCAGAGAGTTATGTGCAACATCATGCTCTAACAGAAAAAAAAAATAAAAAAAAAAATCCAAGGGTTTTGAATGACCACAAATGTCAGAAACTTATTTTAATCTGTTCATATTAATGTAGTGGGGTAACCTTGCATAAAACCAGACATGCATGTTACTGCCTTGAAAGCATTTCACTTGGTATGTTAACAGAGATGTCCATGGTGTGGATTCCAGTTTCATAGGTGGTAGAGGAAATACTACACCATCTTTCTATCATTTGACTACCTACTGCCAGATACTGACAGTAAGCAGGGCTTCTTTTAGCCTCGTTGAGATTTAATGGAGAAAGTTAATGAGATTTAAAGCACAGCAAATGCAGCCATGTGTGGACCATGAATGTTGAAGTCTGGCTCTGTTTCTCCCCTTGTTTTTATCTCTTATCTGATGCAGTCAGGAGACAGAAATGACAACTAACACCAGCATCAAATGGAGAACTCTTAGGCTGAACTCTGGTCTGAGTTCCTGTGACAGATTTTAGTGCAAAGTAGCCAGCTCAGCTATGTGAAAGGAGAGCAAACAACAATAAAATAGGATGTTATTGTAAGGACAATGAGGGCTGCTTTGTATCAGACAGAGCTTGCCAGAACATTATAATGGTTCATAACACAGCTAATCGTGCTAAATAAAATGTAGCCTTAAACACATGTAGTACTAGATTCTCAATGGGTCACAGAATCACAGAATGTTAGAGGTTGGAAGGGGTGTCCAGAGATCATTAAGTCCAACCCCCTGCCAAAAGCAAGATCACCTAGGGTAGTCCACAGAAGAATGCATCCAGGTGGGTTTTGAAAGTCTCCAGAGAAGGAGACTCCACAACTCCTCCAGGCAGCCTGTTCCAGTGCTCCATTAGCCTCACTGTAAAGAAGTTTCTCCTCATGTTGAAGTGGAACCTTCTATGTTCAAGTGTGTATCCACTGTTCCTTGTCTTATTACTACGCACCACCAAAACAAGATTTGCCCCATCCACTTGACACCCACCCTTCAGATATTTATCCGAATCCCCTCTCCGTATTCTCTTCTCAAGACTAAACAACCCCAGGTGTCTCAGTCTCTCTTCAAAGGGGAGATGCTTAAGTCCCCTAATCATCCTCATGGTTCTCCACTGGCCTCTCTCTAGCAGGTCCCTGTCTCTCTTGAACTGGGGGGCCAACGTTCTGCACAGTATATTCCATGTGTGGTCTCACCAGGGCAGAATAGAGCGGAAGAAGAACCTCCCTAGACCTGCTGGAAACATTTTCTTGATGCACCTCAGGATACTATTGGCCCTTTTGGCCACAAGGGCACATTGTTGTCCCACAGACACCTTGCTGGGTCCTCCCATTCAGCACACAACACAATTTATTTTCTTCTCTAACCGACTCTATTTTGTACCACAAGGGATGGTTAATACATTTAAAAAAAAATAATCATAAAATATGAATAAACAACCATAAGTTATTTACACAAATGGGGCATGGGATTTTATTTGCTAATTGCCAGAGTGATCATAAAACGTGCCTAAGAGCCCAAAATATTACTTTATTGCATTTAGTGGCAACAGTTAGACCAGTTTTAGCCTGCCTTAACAAACTGTATGATTTTTCTGCTCTCCAAGAAGAGGTAAAAAACCAAACCAGAACCAGTCTTCTATGCAGCTGTACGCTCCGCAGGCATATGTGCAAGAGGCACAAAAGTCCATCAAGTACATCAACTGTGGTCTGTGAGATGTAGGAAACAAAACAAACAAACAGAAACTAGCAGACAGTTTCCCTTCCTATTCTGTGGGCATATGCAGGGCAGAAGGAGCAGTAAAGAATTTCATAGTAAGGTGCTCTCACAAAAGTACCAGAGGCAACAAATCTCTTACGCTTGAATGGGAGAATATGTGCAAAATTGAAGATAACAGGAAGAGGTGTGGTCCCTAATGCATCATTTGCTGTGTTTTATTGTCTGTGAACCAAGAAAAGTAAAGGCCACTGAAATTCCTAGAGAACAGAAGAGCCCAGAGAACTTCTGAATTAGCAAGCTTCCTAATGCTTGGCATTTTTACATTAAATTATTTCTGTAAGAAAGAAAACATGTCTTTTAAAAGAGAGAAAAACTATCCACACACACCCCAGCTCCAGTTTTAATTCAAAGAGTAATTAAATTATATAATTAATTTGAATACAGTTTGTTTTCTCTCAGTAGTAGACATTCAGCTAAACATGGCAGCCCAGGGGACATCATGAGGACTTCAGTTGCACAGACATTTGAAACTAGAGGAAGAGTTCAGATGTGACAGAAATTTGGGAATTCTATTCAAGCAAACTACAGATGTGATAGAGGATGCAGCTATTGATGCAGTACTGTTACCTCATGATTTGGATAATTAACCTGTGGGTAATCAAAAACTGACAGTATTGCACTAACTGCATAAACTGCTGCGTCCTGGAAACATTGCTGGGAATATTTATCTGATATTTTCCTTACACAAGAAGTCTAATTTGGACAGTTTATTGACCTACTTTAGGTGTGTCACTGCTTTCAGCATGTTAACCCCCTCCTCCTCCCAAACACTCACAGCTATTTCAAATAAGTGATAGAAGAAAGACAAAACTACAGATGATGATTGTGCATACAATCAATGCATCTTTCCTCCACAAGCCCCCCCACACCCCACCCCCCACCCGAAGTTTAATAAGGATTGTTAGTACATCATTGTAGCTGGTAATTGTGTAGGTACACATGGTAATTGCATGTATTTGCACTAATTATGTAAATTCACAATAATTAAAGCTCCAGGGTTTTCATGGTAAATTTTTAAGACACTCATGGATTTGTCATGGCAAAAGTGTCATTCATGTAACCTAGTGGGGAAGGAGAGGAGGAGGAAGCTCAGGAGAACACACTCCTTAAATAAAATACAAAGATTTTCACATAAATGAGTGGGTAGAGGACACTGCTTCATAATCAAACACAGCTGTCATGCCTGAGCACAGTTTCTTTCAGAGTCTCTTTTCAGAATTAAACAAAAAACACCCAACCCCCAAAACAAAAACAACTTCTAAAAGTCCCCCAAAACATAGTGAGTTTTTCATGGTAGGTTAAAACTAAAGATCAAGTATTCCCTCGCTTTATCTACTCCGTGTCCCAGCTTTCCCATTTAGCCAATGAGAGGCAAAAGAGAAAATGAATTTGTGTTCCTTTTTGCCTTTGTGGTAATCACTTGCTAATATTACCAGTTTGCTCCCTCTCCCAGAGGCCTTATCACACCCCACTGAATATGTCAGTGGATATAGCCTGGCACTGCTTGAATTTGATAGATTTCCCAGCACCATGTGCTGCCTTAGCACAGCCATTCTTAACTACCTTCAACTTTTAAGAAGCAAACTTGCAGGTTTTCTCTGGGGAACACCCAGACTTTCCCTCAAGCACTTCCCCAGTTCACAGGCAGGACTCACCAATTCCTTCCCACCATCCCGTGCTGCAGCCCAAGGCTGAGTCTGCCACAGGACAACTGCTTACTAGAGCCTTTGCTGCTGTACTCCACGGATCTTTAGAGTCTTGTGGAATTAACTATTCCTTACAACTTCAGGCACATATAGGAAGCACAGCTTTAGAAACACACAGTTTCATCCCCTCATATGAAAACAGCAAGTAGGAATATGCTCTGTCCAGCTGTTAGCTGTTTCTAATGACCTCCAACAGCATACCTGAGCATTATCCTTATGCCAGGCACACAAGAGGCTGTCCAGGAAGCACAGCAACGTAGCATAAGGTGCTCTGAATTCAGAGCACTACTAAGCTGAAAGCACTGAAAAGCTTTCCATTTCAAAACATATTGTTTGAGATCTTAATGACTTAAGTGAAGTGCTGATTTTCAGTCACTGGAAGTTATCTGCATTCATAAACCACTTCGAATACACTACATGCAGAAATATTCCTAGTACCTGCTCACCACAACCAATGCCACATTTGATTCTGAATATGCCTGTTGGTCCCCACAGCACAGCTGCAGTCTCACTTGTTTGTACACAGCTACTCATGGACACCTCAACAAATAGTCATTGAAAGAGTTTTTAAGCTACCAAGACTTAATACCTTAAGCCAAGATACAAATAAGAGCTTCCTCAAGCTTTGCAACAAAGCTTTGGGAAGGTTTATGGGACTCATAAACACATATGTTACTTGTTTAAACCTAACCCTGTATACATGGGTCAAAAAAGCTCTATGTTGATATCATCTACGTTTACTACAACTCAGCACACTAACCATGCTCCATACCAGTAGGACTGAAGACAGTTGGCTACTCAGCCACAGCTGGGCTGTATCAAAAGAAGAGTGGCCAACAGATCAAGAGAAGTGATTCACTTTACTCTGATAAGGCCTCATCTGGAATACTGTGTCCAGCTTTGGAGTGCCCAACACAGGAAGGACATGAACTGATGGAGAAGGTGCAGAGGAGGTCCACAAAGGTGATCAAGGGGCCAGATCACCTCTCCTACATAGACAGGCTGAGGGAGCTGAGGTTGCTCAGCCTGGAGAAGAGAAGGCTCCAGGGAGACCTAATAGCCCCCTTACAGTACCTAAAGTGGACCTGCAAGAGACCTGGAAAGGGAATGTTTACAAAGGCCTGTAGTGATAGGACAAGGGACAGCGATTTGAAATTAGAGTAGATTTAGACTGGATGTTATGAACAAGGTCTTTACCATGAGGGTGTGTGCTGATTTGAGGCTAATTAGAATATTTTAATAGAGAAAATTACACTATAGGCTGTGAAAGGAAAACATGGGGATGTCTATTTCACTCATAGGCTTGCTGAAAAAAAATTGTTTGGGAACAATAATCAAAATATAGATGAGTGAGTCTCTGTCTCTTGCTGAGAGAGCAGCTCAGGTGGTCTAGCAGCTTCTGGCTCTGGCTCCTCTGCCGATTAATCTTCACTAACCACTTTTCTTCTAACCTCCCTGGCCGATCTTCCTAATTTACCTTGCACGCAAGGCAAACCTTGAGGTAAGGTACAGGGATGGGGAGAAGGTGGAAGGGTGATTGGGAGCCCCTCCTGGGGTCTCTGATTTCTGGGAGGGGAGTTGTGTTGCTGTATTACCTTTTACTTGTATATTTCTGTAACTTTTCCTGTCTATAGTGTATATCTCTGCTTGTACATTGTGCTGAGCTGTAAATAGAGCTTCATCCTTAACTTCCAGCCGGCTGAGTTCTAGTCTGGGTCATTTTACAAAGTGTGGGGGGGCAGGGAACTCCCAAACCATCACAGGGTGGTGGAACATTGGAACAGGTTGCCCGGGGAGGTGTTTAAAGCCCTGTTCCTGGATTCAAGATTAGTCTTGATAAGGCTCTGGGGAACTTGATCTAGTGGAGGATGTCCCTGCAGGGGGAGTGGAGTAGATGACTTTTAGAGGTTCTTTCCAACCCAAACCGTTCTATGGTTCTATGAATTATTAGTTGTCTCTTTTGGACTTTCTGGGCTGGAGGACTTGTCAGGAACAAAATGTCAAGTTTCATGTGATACAGATGCTTTAAAAAAAAAAAAAAACAAAAAAAATGTGAATAACAATCATGATTTTGAAGGAACTCTCTCATTTTTAAAGCTAAATTTAAGGGAAAAATGTAGCCATGTGATAAAATGGATTAAATCTAGTTAAAAAAAAATAAAAGTAGCTTTTAATTGGTGGGGTTCAATCACATAAGAGTTGCTGTCTGGAACAGAGACTATTTTCTACTCTATTTCTAACAATAAACATATTTTCAAGATTTTATTTCATGTGTCAGTAAGTATCACAGAATTAGTCAGGGTTGGAAGGGACCACTAGGATCATCTAGTTCCAACCTCCCTGCCATGGGCAGGGACACCTCGTACTAGATCAGGCTGTCTAGAGTCTCATCCAGCCTAGCCTTAAACACCTCCAGGGATGGGATCTCAACCACCTCCCTGGGCAACCCATTCCAAGGTCTCACCACCCTCATGCTGAAGAACTTCTTCCTAACATTCAGTCTGAATGTACCTATTTCTAGCTTTGTTCCATTCCCCCTAGTCCTATCACTACCTAACATCCTAAAAAGTCCTTCCCCAGCTTTCTTGTAGGCCCTCTTAAGATACTGAAAGGCCACAGTAAGGTCACATCAGAGCCTTCTCCTCTTCAGACTGAACAGCTCCAATTCCCTTAGTCTCTCCTCATAGGAGAGATGCTCGAGCCCTCTTATCGTCCTCATGGCCCTTCTTTGGACACATTCCAGCACATCCATATCCCTCCTGTAATAGGGCCTCCAGAGCTAAACACGGTAAGAATGCCTATACTCATGCTTGCTAGGGATTAAAATGGTAGAGCATCATTTAAAAATTCTTAATTTGCAGATTCATTGATAATCTTATCATAGAATCATAGAATGGTAAGGTTGGAAGGGACCTCAAGGATCATCTAGTTCCAACCCCCTGCCATAGGCAGGGACATCTCCCACTAGTACAGCTCACTCAAGGCCTCATACAACCTGGCCTTGAACACATCCAGGAAGGGAGCAGCCACGACCTCCCTGGGCAACCTGTTCCAGTGCCTCACCACCCTCACTGGAAAGAACTTCCTCCTAACATCCAGTCTAAATCTCCTCTCTGCCAGTTTAAAACCATTGCCCCTTGTCCTGTCGTTGCAGGACCTTGTAAATAATCCTTCCCCAGCCTTCCTGTAGGTCCCCTTCAGATACTGGAAGGCTACTATCAGGTCCCCTCGAAGCCTCCTCTTCTCCAGGCTGCAGAACCCCNTAGGTGTATCTTGTAGGTGTACAGAGAATTTCACACAAATGTAGTCTGTGAAAATGCAAGTATTGCTAAACCAGCAACCTCTTGTATTAGTCTCCTTTAATTTTTCAGCAATGAATCTCTTCTTCAAATAGTGGACAGTGGATGTCTAAAGCCATAGAGTATGGGCTGAATGGGCATGAATGGAAAGCAGATGAGTTGCTTACAGCTGGAGCACACTTTCTGTTTGTCTGTAGAGAGTTTATTCAGCTTGTCTTTGTTGTACAGCAGCATTGTGAGTCTAAGTTAGAACTTAAACTTGTATTAATGCAAGACCAAAGGTCTTTCAGATGTTTATGTTTAGCAGCAACTTTTATGATAAATAGTTGCTTCCATCACCAGGGTTACCCAAGCCCAGTAAGCCTTCAATCCAGTAAGGTCCAGTGGTCCTGATGTGCCTCAACTTGCTGCACAAGTACATTTCCTCCTAACTAGATGTTAGGAGGAAGTTCTTTACAGTGAGGGTGGTGAGGCACTGGAACAGGTTGCCCAGGGAGGTTGTGGATGCTCCCTCTCTGGATGTGTTCAAGGCCAGATTGGATGAGGCCTTGAGTAACCTGTACTAGTGGGAGATGTCCCTGCCTATGGCAGGGGGTTGAAACTAGATGATCCTTGAGGTCACTTCCAACCTTACCATTCTATGATTCTATGATTTGCATTGGCAGGAAAATCCTAGTATCTCCATCTGAGAAAGATTTACAGGTAACAAGGAGACATGAATTTGTCTGAGCCCTAGGGATTTTTTTAAAGGACTAGCAAATTGATGGCATTTATGATATCAGCTAATATTATTCATATATATCATTTTGGTATCTCATACTCTAGCTATGAGCTGCAGTGCTAGTGATGCCAGGCTGGGTGCCAACACAGAGCTGTTCTCTTCATATTGTCTTAATGTCACTGTATGATTCAAAAGTTGTTTTATCGGCAAGGTCAGCAGAAACATCTCAGTTTCACATACAGGAAAATGGTATGATCAAAAGTTGAAATGACCGCAGCTAGCTAGAAGACCAATAGAAGACCATGTAAATATTTATGTACTACTCTTTCTTTACTGCTCTAGTGCAAGCACCTTCATTTGTGAAGCATCTTACTGGACAGAAATTAATTTATGAAAACAATTTTCATTTATCAGATTAGCAAAAGCAGTTTTCTGGTACAGCTGACATTTACGTTCCTTAGCAAGAAGAGTTGTACTGTCAACTTGTCCAAAAATCATGTTTACCCTGTCTCAAATTGATAGCCAGGGCATGTAAATATCTGCAGTTAGCAAGCAGTGCATTTAGAAATTAAACATCTGTGCAATTCTTTTGGCCTGCATGAATAGTATCAGTAAACGCTGTTAAAAACATGTAGATCTAAATAAATACAAATATAGATTTGTAAATACAAACATATATTTGAGTACTGTGTGCAGTTCTGGAACCCTCAGCACAGAAAGGACATGGAAGTGTTGGAGCGGGTCCGGAGGAGGGCCACAAAGATGATCAGAGGGCTGCAGCAGCTCTCCAATGAGGACAGGCTGAGAGAGTTGGGGCTCTGCAGCCTGGAGAAGAGGAGGCTTCCAGGAGACCTGATAGTAGCCTTCCCGTATCTGAAGGGGGCCTACAGGAAGGCTGGGGAGGGATTATTTACAAGGTCCTGCAACGACAGGACAAGGCCAGACTGGATGAGGTCTTGAGTGAGCTGTACTAGTGGGAGGTGTCCCTGCCTATGGCAGGGATTGGAACTAGATGATCCTTGAGGTCCCTTCCAACCTTACCATTCTATGATTCTATATGCATATCAATGTGCATAACAGGTGGTGGTTGTGAAGTGAACTGGTTGATCAGAGAGATCCTCACACAAGAAATGCTGACACAGCAGGTTATTCATCAGGGAATATTAAAGTATATGAACTGTGTCTGTTTCAAGCCTGTCCACAGTGAAGGTGTCCTTTTCTGAATATTCTCAACCAAAACACTCAGCAACAGAAGATATTCTTCTAAATCTAAGCATCATGATTTACTCAAGAATCAGTGGCAGTTGCATGAGCAGAACCTGTACTTCAACCTGTTCCTGACAGTGAAACTGCATTGTCAGATGCCTTGTTCCAACAAATCGGCAGTCCAACAGTGCCTGCATATTTTAAATCCCTGTGTTGAGTCATCATCATTTAAGTGGAACTTAAACTGCCTGTGTCATCCTTACTGACCTGCTACAAAGTGTCTATGATGTTTTCCCTTTGCAGAACAGGCACAGCCCTGTGAGCCCATGCCTAGTGTGACACAAAGCCAGGTAGCTATTTTCTACTTGCAATGTCACAACGTATGGCTACAAAAGGAAGCATACTAACAGTTGTTTGTTGGCTGTGTGTGTTCTTTTAAAGAAGAATAATAATGCTGTTGTTCCAAGTAGAATTACACTTGTTCCACTTTCCCTTGCCCTTGGAATTTTAAAAGCAGAAAAGTAACCATTTAAGCCATTTCTTTATCTGTGGGGGTTTATTTCATTTTATCTCTATTCATACACACTTTCCCAGTATACATGCTGAAACAGCAGCCCTTTGATTTCCTGTTATTGTTAATGATTCTACAGGTTTTGTGACAGTTTTGTTTCAAAGGATGGTTCATGCAGCAAGTTTGACTTGAATTAATGGCTTCCTGACTTTCAATGAAATTCTTTATACAAGTGCTACTTTTCCATATTTCCTTTCTGGCATTTTTTCTTTCCTTTTTGGCAGCTGGCACTCAGCAGTTAGACCCTATCTGATAGGGAGGGGCCAAAATAGTTCCAATACATAGAAATGGCTTTAAGACCACTTACTGCTACATGCACTTTGCCTTTAAAAGCCTGGAAAATCCCCAAACCCATCTGGAAGCACCTGGAGTACTGTGTGCAGTTCTGGAGCCCTCAGCACAGGAAGGACATGGAAGTGTTGGAGCGGATCCAGAGGAGGGCCACGAAGATGATCAGAGGGCTGGAGCAGCTCTGCTATGAGGACAGGCTGAGAGAGTTGGGGCTCTTCAGCCTGGAGAAGAGAAGGCTTCGAGGGGACCTCATAGCAGCCTTCCAGTATCTGAAGGGGGCCTACAGGAAGGCTGGGGAGGGACTAGGGGCAATGGGTTTAAACTGGCAGAGGGGAGATTTAGACTGGATGTTAGGAGGAAGTTCTTTCCAGTGAGGGTGGTGAGGCACTGGAACAGGTTGCCCAGGGAGGTTGTGGCTGCTCCCTCCCTGGAGGTGTTCAAGGACAGGTCGGATGAGGCCTTGAGTGAGCTGTACTAGTGGGAGATGTCCCTGCCTATGGCAGGGGGTTGGAACTAGATGATCCTTGAGGTCCCTTTCAACCTCACCATTCTATGATTCTATGAATAGCATACCTATATCTAACAACTGTTGGCTTTTCTTTAAATGTCAAATAAAACTTGCACATGGAACTTAGTGACTGAAATTATTTCTATTCAGACTCCATAACTGCATGATTGCCCAGAGAAGTTGTGGATGCCTCATCCTTGGAAGTGTTTAAGACCAAACTGGATGAGGCATTGAACAACCTTGTCTAGTGGGAGGTATCCCTGCTCATGGTTGGGAAGTTGAAACTAGATGATCTTTAAAGTTCTTTACAGCTCAAGCCATTCTGTGATTCTATGTGATGGGGAGCGCAGAGGTTACCAGCAACATCTCAAACATGACGTCCTACACTGGCTTGATAAAACTCAAAGATTAGATAAGGTACCCTTATCAAAGTCCTAACATTACAAGGCATCTTTACTAAAACAAATCTTAACCAGAAGAAAAGAACAAATTCTCGTACTGCTTATACTGTCCTATCATTTTCACTGGTGAGAGAAACCTCAGTTGTGAGCAATCTGTTCTAATACAGCCCATCTTCTCCTCAGTGCTGCCTCCTTGTAGGGTAGTGTCAGTCCTCAGGAACTGGAGACTGGCCCTACAGAGTGGGGAAGACACAAGCAGAAATGACAGCCTCTCAAATGATGGAGGTGGGAAAAAGTGATAAAAAGATTCCCTTAGCCTGATATTAAAAGTCTCTTCTGTCTTATTTTAAATTGATGTGGAGGGAAGAGTAGAGAGCAGTGATTGATCTGTCCAAATATATGAACAATCTCTGCTATTTTATAGGTATGTGGAAGACACCTTGCCTGAGCTGAACTTGTGTAATTCATGTAATATTTAGACACTCATAGTGAGGTTATTTTTCCTGTTTTAATTTGAAGACCTTGCATTTCTCAGTCTTTTTGCTGTTGAGACCACTGAAGAATTTAGCTGTTTCTCTGGGGGAAACGTATGCCAAACAACCTGGCAGTCTGGCCCAGTAGTACTTATATTCCAAGTGTTATAAAACATGTGTAACAAGAAGACTGTTGCTTTCTTCTCAGGGAAGCTGAACAATAAATCCCACAGGGCATCAATGGGACCGGATAAAACCTCCCTCCACTTCAGTGTTTTTTTCTCTGCTTTTGTGACATGAAGTTAAGGCTCAAATTCAACAAACTGCTCAACAGGGAAACTTCTGCAGCCCAATGGCTTCCCTGAGGCATTGTTTATATAAAGTTTGCTTTGACCTCCTTATATTTACTTCTTTGTTTTATTTTTAAAATTGTTTTGACTGAAGTCTAGTAAAAATTGTTGGTTTGTTTTAAATCAATGTTTTCTCTGCTGATTGTTGGGCTGTAAGACTGAATCAAAGCTGGGGTGGGAGTGGCTGGAGAGCAGCCACACAGAAAGGGATCTGGGGGTGTTGATTGACACCCGCCTAAACATGAGCCAGCAGTGTGCCCAGGTGGCCAAGAAGGCCAATGGCATCCTGGCCTGCATCAGCAATAGGGTGGCCAGCAGGAGCAGGGAGGTCATTCTCCCCCTGGACTCTGCACTGCTTAGGCCACACCTTGAGTCCTGTGTCCAGTTCTGGGCACCTCCATTTAAGAAGGACATTGAGGTGCCTGAGTGTGTCCAGAGAAGGGCAATGAGGCTGGGGAGAGGCCTCGAGCACAGCCCTATGGAGAGAGGCTGAGGGAGCTGGGATTGTTTAGCCTGGAGAAGAGGAGGCTCAGGGGAGACCTTCTTGCTGTCTACAACTACCTGAAGGGTGGTTGTAGCCAGGGGGAGGTTACCTTCTTCTCTCAGGCAACCAGCACCAGAACAAGAAGATACATTCTCAAGCTGTGCCAGGGGAAGTTTAGGCTGGAGGTGAGGAGAAAGTTCTTGCCTGAGAGAGTCATTGGCTACTGGAATGGGCTGCCCAGGGAGGTGGTGGAGTCAGCGTCCCTGGAGGTGTTCAAGGCGGGTTTGGATGTGGCACTTGGTGCCATGGTCTAGTCTTGAGGTCTGTGGTAATGGGTTGGACTTGATGATCATTGAAGTCTCTTCCAACCTTGGTGATACTGTGAAGCCCTAAATAGTTTGACCAAGAGCACAGCAAAACCACGAGACATTCACAGTGAAAATACAGTATCCAATTTCAACCCTCTTCCTTCTGCAGAGAAGGAGTCTTTCTGAATATCAGTTAAAAGGAGTAAAAGTTGTCCCTTTTAAATGGTCTATTACTATCCACAAGCACATGATAACACAGAGGGCATACTTCTGCTACCCTGGAATAATGCTGAAAGCTAAAGCTGCTCCTCTGAAGTCAGTGGAATTGCTCTAAGTCTGACTGCCATGTGATGTATGTCTAGTTTGATGGTAAATTTCTACTTCAGAATTTGTTTTCATTCAGAATCTGGAGGAAAAGAAAAAAAAGTTGGCATGTTGAACAGTTCTCATGAAAATGTTTAAAAACAAACATCTCATCAAAATATTAAACAGCAATAACAATATTGCAATATTTAGTATACTGTAACAATGGAAACAAAAGCAATTGAAATGAGTCAGCATGAAAAGTTCTCTTATCAAGACGAATGAGAGTGCTGAAATACTGCATTTCTGCTCTCTGCCTTTGAAAATTTCATTGAAATTAACACATTCTCAGAAAATATTTCAATATCACTTGAACTGTGTTTTCCATCTGAAAAGTGTATGGTCTCCATCAACCTAAACTGCCACAGAAGGTAGAAAGAAATAATAATATGAGCCCTCTGGATTTACGTGGGAGTAAGTGGGACCAGAAAATGCTATATGGTGTGTGTGTGTGTTAATTGGTGTTAATTCACGTGTATCTGGTTATGGAGATCTGTCAGCAGGTCTGAGTACTACAGTATGTCCTATTTTTTTCAGTATGACTAAAGAACATAAATACTTGAAAAGACGAAGCCTACTGTGGAGCAGAAAAGCCAGCCTTACTACAAAGAAATTCTTGTGCCTCCTTAATTACCCTTCTTCACCTGTAGGCGGGATTTCCACTCCAATAGCTTTAGTAAGGAGCCTCTTAGCCTGGGAGAAGATTGCTGTTTGACTTTGCACAGCAAACACTACCTCTGTTGTGCAATGCCAGTTTCTGATTCTAATGATTTCCTGAATTCATTCTTTTTCGTACCTCAGGGAAGGAAGAGGTGATCCTCTTGAAAATTCAGATAATTGCTTTTATTTGATTTTTATTAAACCTCATTCAAGAATAATATGATGGCTTTTTTTTTTATTACACTGTTCATCACTGTAGCATTGTAAAATTTGCTTTGCTAAAACAAACAGTTTACAAAGCCAAATATTTAATTCCAGGATTTTTGCAGAGAGAAAACTGGGAATGTTTTTTGATGTTGATATCTATCTATTATTGTTGCCACTTTCTTTCTTTAATAGCCCAGGCTCCAGCAAATCAGAGCGTGCTGCAGTTTTTGTGTGTGTGTGGCTGGATCTGGCAGAGCCAGCTTTGCCTCAAGAGTGCCTGGATGCCTCTGAGACAAGGCATGGGATGCACTTTGTCCTCCACCCTGGTTATCTCATTGTCTGGGTGAAGACAATCCCTGCTGTCATGCACAGAGGGCCGTGGGGAAACAGCATGCTGCAGCTCTGTCTGGAGATAAGTGCAGGGTTAGGCACTGATGTTCCGTGCAGTTTATCCACCATGCAGCTGGGGAGAAGCCACCCCCTTAAGTTGCATGAGTTGTGGGCTCTGGTTTATGAACTGATATTCCCTCTGAAATCAGGGAAGTGTGGCGAGGCCCAGATCAGTAAGTCAGTCCATCCATCCATCCATCCAAAACTCTTCTGTGGCTGATATTACAGGTAATATTCCCACTGTACATGCAAGATGATTGATGTGCAGACAAAAATGCACAATCTGCACTCAGCAGAAATAGAAGTAGTCAAACAATTACGATTCAGGACCAACAGCTTTATGTTGCTAACCCTAAGAAATATAGTTTGGGAAATCTAATCTGTTTACCTGTTTGCTGCCAAGGTGATGTCATCTACTGTCCATTAATAAGCCATACACAAAGCTACTTGATGTGTGGTTTTATGAGAGCTACTATTGTAAGAGTTGGTCATTTAAAGGTAAGTATTTAAGAATATGAGATTCTCATGTACTTCTAAGAGTAAGTTTCTCCCTTTTCCCATTTTATCACAGGAAACAGCATTTCAAAACAGCATGAAGACTTTGTAAAAGGTTCCTTTTTGTGTTAAAAAGTTTTTAACAAGAATCCAGTCATCTTAGTTAATCCCTTTAAACTATGTCAATATTTACTTCTAAGTGGAGTTTCAAATACCTTTTTCTGTTGCACTGCCAGTTTAATTGAGAGTTCTCATTGACTGAGAATTATGGCTGAATACTGCAGGCTTGTACCTTGAGTCCTTGTAGTTAAAACTTGTGATGGTAGTAAGGATGATGTGATGTTTGTTGTTAGCTTATGCGTGGACCCTCAGGATGGTTTTCCATCAGATGCTGGGTTCCTGACATATCTGTGACATTCTATACACACCACAAGGTTTCCAGAAAGCCCTTTAGTCATTAAAATAATCGGTGTGGGATTTATCACAGTATCACAGTATCAGCAAGGTTGGAAGAGACCTCAAAGATCATCAAGTCCAACCCATTACCACAGACCTCAAGACTAGACCATGGCACCAAGTGCCACGTCCAAATGCGCCTTGAACACCTCCAGGGACGGTGACTCCACC
>VWZE01018869.1:298143-314161 GCA_013396675.1 Eubucco bourcierii
GTCCCTGCCTATGTCAGGGGGTTGGAACTAGATGATCCTTGAGGTCCCTTCCAACCTTACCATTCTATGATTCTATGATCTAGTTCCAACCCCCTGCCATAGGCAGGGACACCTCCCACTAGTACAGGTTACTCAAGGCTTCATTCTCCCTTTCGTTAAAACCAGTAGTCACGCCGGCGAGATTTGTGTGGTTTGTGTAAACAGCAAAATCAAAATCCTTTCTTGTATTTCTAATAGTTTTAAACTCTGTTCTGCATATGTCCAAAGACTGGGGACATCAACAGTACTGTAATTTGCTTGTCTCATCTATGTTATCTTTCTGTATGCAACTCTACATGTGAGGTTTGATAAAAATTTAGTCTGTTAATTACCTAAAAAGGCTTATGTCAAAGAATACGTCATGTCAATCACATCTTTGGTCTCCTGGCTCATCCTTATCCTGCCATTCATAGTATAAGGCTGTTCTGGAAGCATGGCCTGCTGTACATTTTAATACAGTCATCAAGTAGAGCACATGATCATAATTAAGAGACAAAGAAACAGGGGCTGTATTGCGAGTCACCACATGACTACACAGAGGTTATTTAAAGTCCTTTGCTGTATAATTGCTTGAAACTCTCTTGGAGATTTTTGACACATTTCAGAAGTGTTTTAAGAGGATTGCTTTAAAATATTAGTGATTGGAATTTAATAAATGTGGTGATTTAAGGTCCCTTTTCCCATTTTATTAACAAAAATCTGGAGCAATTTATTTATAACTATTTTATAAATAACTAAATAGCTAATTTTTTTTCTTCAGAGAAATGCCATAATATGTTTTATTTAGGTACAGAATCACAGTACTATGTCAGATTTAGACTAGATGTCAGGAGGAAGTTCTTTCCAGTGAGGTTGGTGAGGCACTGGAACAGGTTGCCCAGGGAGGTTGTGGCTGCTTCCTCCCTGGAGGTGTTCAAGGCCAGGTTGGATGAGGCCTTGAGAAGCCTGTACTAGTGGGAAGGCAGGGGGTTGGAACTAGATGATCCTTGAGGTCCCTTCCAACCTTACCATTCTATGATTCTATGATTCTCTCCCATTAGCTGCTCATGAACAGATAAGGTGAAAAATAATTCTTCCGTTCTAAGGCATTCTCTTCCATGCTGTACAACCAAATATCTTTTCCTGTGGCTTAATACCTTAATTCAGTCCATGTGGGTTCATCCCCTAGGTCCAAGCCTTTCAAGTGCTTTATAGACTATTACTTAGTAATGAATAGAGAATGTAGGTAACAGCATATCAGATCCACAGACAACACAAAGCATACACTAGAATAGTCAGGTTTGCAAGAAAGTGACAGCAGCAAGAAGTGACAAAGCAAGAAGCAACACATGGCACATCTTAACAATGAAAGTTGAAATGTTTATACTATAGAGCTTTAAAAAAAAATAAAATTGCTGGTTGGGGAAACAAGTGTTTCGCAGAGGAAAAGTATGAGCATGAGAAAGAGATGCTCAGAAGGTACCAGACTACACCTGGAGAGCATAGAAGCTAATTTTAACCAGCGAGAAGTTTGCAACACAGCTTAATGGTGTGGTTAAGCAACCTAAAACCACTGAAATCAGCCAGAGATTCAGATATTTAACACCTCATGTCCTGGGAGCTGACTCAACAATACCGTGGTAATATTTCAAGATGCATTTTACAAAGTATTTCTCTTGCCAATGTGCTTAGGACAATCTATATTTAGATATAACAATTAGGAGTATGGTAATATATATTGAATGAGTGTCTTGCAGTAAAGGTACACACTTCTTGCTCGTTGTATGTTCCTTAAGCACACTGGATCTTTCTTAGAGATTATCAGATCGTCTGCTTTGATCAGCACTTTTTCAGTTTTCATGAACTGGAATGATTACTGTTTGTCTGTACTATTCCCTGCTCTACCCAACTCTCAGTTGCCTACACTTCTGCAAGAGCTAGTCCTTAGAAAAACTAGACACAGAGGTTGAGAGCTTGAAATGTCAGTTTGTGTATCACAGTATCACCAAGGTTGGAAGAGACCTCAAAGATCATCAAGTCCAACCTGGTATCACAGACCTCAAGACTAGACCATGGCACCAAGTGTAGTCCCATTAAATTCTGTTTATTATGTATGCCGGGTTGTTGTTGTTTTTTGAGATTGCAACTCTAAGAAAGTGAGGTCAGATCTTTTTGCCTGAACTATCAAATAGGGGTCAACAGGATTTTTTCTCTTGATATGTTTAGTAGAGGCCACATCATCTCCAAGTCTGTATCTTCTGGCTGCACCATTGTGCTGGTTTGAGGCTAATTAGAATATTTTAATGGAGAAAATTACACTATAGGCTGCGAAAGGAAAGCATCATGATGTCTACTTCACTCATATGCTTGCTGGAGAATTGTTTGGGAACACTAACCAAAACAATAGATAAGTCAGTCTCTCGCTGTCACTTGCTGGAACAGCAGCTGCTGGGGCGATCTAGCAGTTTCTGGGCTCTGACTCCTCTGCTGATTAATCCTCACTAACCCCCTTTTTTCTTCTAACCCCCTTGGCTGATCCTCCTAATTTACCTTGCGTGTAAGGCAAACCTTGAGGTAAGGTACAGGGGTGGGGAGAAGGTGGAAGGGTGGTTGGGAGCCCCTCCTGGGGTCTCTGATTTCTGGGAGGGGAGTTGTGTTGCTGTATTACCTTTTACTTGCATATTTCTGTAACTATTCTGTATATAATGTATATATTTGCTGCACATTGTGCAAAGCTGTAAACAGAGCTTCATCTTTTAACTTCCAGCCGACTGAGTTCTAGTCTGGGTCATTTTACAAAGTGTGTGTGGGGGGGCAGGGAACTCCTAAACCGTCACAACCATCCTCAATTAGAGGAGTGGCATATGGATACAAACAGTCCGGTTCTGCAGTTTGGGTCCTAGTACCTCCCTTGGAGGGATGATGGCAGGGGATCAGCCTTTGCTTGCCAAAAGCTGGCCAGTAGAATTAGCAATTTTAATCTCAAATTCTGGCTACCATGGTTAGGACTTGAAGTTTTTCCAAACAGAGACAGACGTGAGCATTTAGCATGACAAAAAAAAAAAAAAAAAAAAAAACCAAAAAAAAAAAAAAAAAAACCAACAAAGAAATCTTGGAGAAGTCGTAGCGTTAAGGGGACAAAGTTTAATCCTCATTAAGTGGTATAATTTGTTGTACTGCAGCTTTGGTAGTTAGTTAATTTTACAGTTGTGCTCACGTGCAGTACACATTTTTATTTAAGAAATCTCAATAAAGGTAATATGCCTTGTGGTGTAGCTATGGTTTGAAAAATAACTGCAGTAAAATATAGTTTCTTAATATGGCACACGTTAATAGTGTAATTTTCTTTTATTGATCTTTAGCATACTTTGCTTGACACCAAAACTAGAAGCAAGTTGAATCATCCATTCCAGACCCTTAAGGCAGAATTGAGCAGTCCAAAATCTAAACTGAAACCTGAGCATTGAAAGATTGCCTTTAATCTACAATGAGGTCAAACAAATCCTCAATTTCCTCCCCATCTTCCTGAACTTTGGAGTGGTCTGATCCTGACTATACAGGTTGTGCAAGAGAACATCTGAACTGTGATGCCAAACACTGGCTACAAATTGCTGCCTCTTCTGGACAAGAGCTTTCTCTTCTATGTATCACAAACCCTCTGCTTTTACTGCAAAATAATGAAAATCATGCAGGAGAATTTGAATAGCACAAATACCCTGTATCACTTCACTGCCTGCACCAAATGTGGTTCTGGTGACAGTGGCACTTTCCTATCAGAGTAACAGAAATGGCTTTGCTCTGAACGCAGCTGCTTAGCCACGATAGGCTTCTGATTTCTCAGCCTGGCTAAGCTGTGCAATGTGATTAAATTAGATCTCTTACATTGTTCACTGACTTCTGGTAAATTACACCTTTGATTTCTGGTCCAATGAAAAGGTGCTAATTACCTTTTTAAGCGCTCATTTAATGTTCTGCAGTGACATGAAGCATGAGTGCAGCTGCCTGCATGCCCGAACCTTCCAGAGGATTTTCCCTGGCTGCTCACTCTCATCGGTCTTTTTCCTCTGCTCCTTCCCGCTGTCCTCTAAGGCACCTGCTGTGTGCCAGTACTTCTATAGCATTGTTTCCTTCAACTGGCTCCATTTTAACTGATTAAAACTCAATACGTAAATCAACACCCTGTTGCAGTCTTATTGCCCAGATCGCATTATGGTTCTTCCCTTAGAGTTTAGGAGATCTCAGTTTGTAGATGGCTTCCCCTACTCTTCCTTCGAGGAAACATTTTATCGAGGCCTTATGCAGCCTGCACTCCCCTACTTTGTAACTGTTCACTGCTGTAGTCCCTGCTTAGGTGGCTACAGGCACTCCAAAGGTCTCCAGATGTCCAAACACACCTGCTAGAAATTGTGCACACAACTAGGAAGCAGCTGGAGTCAGAGGCTGTGCTCTGCTTGCAAGCAACACACAGCCTAGGCTCCACATCTCCAAAGCAGTGCCACCCTGGTGCAGCCCATGGCTATCCCTAGCTCTTGGATGGCTTAAGACTCAGTCCTGTCCTCAGATATCTTCTCACTCAGTCCACCTACATCTTGATCTCAGTATTACACACGAACCATGTCCAAGCTGTGCCTTCTTCTCAGCCTCAGATTGGGACACTAGAACAGTCCTGCAAAGCTGTTTTGACAGCTGGTCTGTGGCAGCCCTCATCTCCTCTTCAGGTGTGGCTTACTGCCACAGAACCTGAGGCTTGAAAAGCAGTTGTAACTTAAATGCATGTAACTACATTCTGTAATAAACCTGACAGATCCTAACAGCTTTTATTTAGGGGAAGAAGGCAAACATTGCTTTTCCTTTTGCTGACTTCCAACTCTGATGACACTGGGCACTTCCCTGTGACCAGGTGTGGCCCTAAGCAGTTGCAGCACTGCACCTCTCAAGGTAGGTGACCCCAGACCATTGTGCCCCTGGACCCCAGAGCTGTAAGCTGTGCTTGAGACTCCGGATGGCTCTGTCCCTGCCAGGTCTCAGAACTGCACAAACCCAATAGCCAAAACACTTTTGGTTTTCTTTAGCTACACGAAGGGGAAAATCCAGCACGGAATGCTGGTGTCACTGTGCACCCAATGCCCTGTCACTGTGGTTCAGGCCTGGTGATGAATCCACACTTGCACTAGGTGTGGACTGGGCTGAGGTTGCTTATAGAAGATTTTTCCCTTCCCAGGTTAGCTTTGTTTGCTGCAACCTGTCAGTTAATGGTTTGGCAGGGGTTCTGCTCACAAGAGACTTGCACAGTGCTGCTCCCAGCAGCCCAGGACAAAAGCAGATTCATCAGCCACAGCTATGGTTGTGATTTGACAGGTCTCATCTACTTCTATCAGATTTCTCATCAAAACCACAACAGCTTATTTTTTGTTGTGACTTCTAAAGATTAAATACGCCCTAATTTGACCTTGAAGAATTACTTTGATTTCACTTGAACACCCAGCCATGCTTGTCTGAAACTCAGGCTTGTGAAGCTGTTGCATGAGAACTGGATTGCTCCCACCTCCCTCCTGCAAAGGTTTTACTGCCAGAGGTTTTATTCCCTAAGCATTACCAGGACGATTTTTTTAATGGTGAGCCTCAGTTATTAAAACAAAACCAAAACAAAACAAACAAAACAAAAATCCCCAAACAACAACAACAAAAATACAACCCACAAACCAGAGATTTCAAATAGCAGTTAATGTGCTTATGAAGATGAAGTCCACAGAGAGAGGACATAAAGCATTATTTCCAGGCACCAGAGACAAAAGTACTTAGCTTATATCAAAGCTTGATCCCTAACCTGAAGCTGGGCAAAGAGTACCTCAGTAGGGTTTGTGCCCTCAAATGCCTCCATCTCTCTTCACACCACACAGCATACCTTGATGGAACAAAACTCTTATTTGTCTCACATGGATAAGTGCAGCCCAGTGAGTCCCACACTATATGTTTTGGCATGGCCAGTCCACTCCAAAGGACTGAAGCCCAGAGCATTGTGGATACAATTCAGCGCAATCCTGCTGAATTGTTGTCCTGGCTTCCCTCTCTGGTGTGGTCATGGGGGTTGGGGAATAAGAGTGTTTGCCTGCTCATTTTGCATGTTTCTTCCAACTTAGAAGTAGGTATTTCTGCACTGATCAGTAAACCAACGTTGACCCAGTCATGGTAGCATTCAGGGTTTATTCTATCAGAGCTTTATTCAGTCCTTCACTGATTATGTTTCTCCTCACGTTTCTCAATTATACAGGATTGAGCATAAATAAGACCAGAAAGGAGTTATAAATGAGTGGAGAGCCATGATGTTTATGAGCTACTTGTGTCCAACTTGTGAAGTGTTTTGTTGTTTGCATGTTTGTTTTTAAAAGAAAGAAAACTTCATAGAATCATAGAATGGTAAGGTTGGAAGGGACCTCAAGGATCATCTAGTTCCAACCCCCTGCCATAAGCAGGGACACCTCCCACTAGTACAGGTTTCTCAAGGCCTCATCCAGTCTGGCCTTGAACACCTCCAGGGAGGGAGCAGCCACCAACCCCTGGGCAACCTGTTCCAGTGCCTCACCACCCTCACTGGAAAGAACTTCCTCCTTCCAGTGTAAATCTCCCCTCTGCCAGTTTAAACCCATTGCCCCTTGTCCTGTCATTGCAGGACCTTGTCAATAGTCCCTCCCCAGCCTTCCTGTAGGCCCCCTTCAGATACTGGAAGGCTACTATCAGATCTCCTGGAAGCCCTCTCTTCTCCAGGCTGAAAAGCTCCAACTCTTTCAGCCTGTCCTCATAGGAGAGCTGCTGCAGCCCTCTGATCATCTTCATGGTCCTCCTCTGGACCCGCTCCAACATTTCCATGTCCTTCCTACTTCAATACATTAAAATGTAGTAGTGTAGTTGAAATTGTCTTTCTCAGTAAAATGTATTCTTATATTTCTACTGATGCAATTTGGTATAGAGAAAAGTGAGTTGTTCCTTCAGAACAGCAGCTATTTTCATCCTGATAAGCTGTGAGGGTTAAATTGTTAACATGCAAGGTTTTTGAAATATGCATGTGATATATTAATGACCCAATCCATTCCTCCAAGGAGCCATTTAATTTTTAGCTTTTAAACTCCCTCTTTTATTTATTTTTTTTTTTCAAATTTATATTGAGGAAACAATCAGACTGTCATCTGGGACTTTGTTCGTTGGCATCATACTGATTGCTTTGGGCTTTTATAAAGGAGAATTAATTAAGAACACTGATTCATAATTGAATCATGATTCAAGTTTGGTGGCTAAAGAGTTTACTGTTGAGGTGATAACCTCAGCTCTTCTGAATCTAACAGGAGCCATGAATCAGAGACTCCTACTGCAGCTCACAGATGAGCACGTTAACAGAAATTGAAATCAACAGCTGTTGAAGTTAATACATGGTGCTGTGAACCAGCATGGCCCAAAAGAAGGGAAACTACGTTTTCTGCCACCTCTGCTCCAGTAACTTCTTCCAGAGGGCTGGGATGGCCATCAGGAAGCAATAGCATTTTCAGAGCATGCAAAACTCTTTCTGTGTCTTACCATCTAGCTACAGTGTGAAAAGTTGGATATTAAATATCAGACCAACTCTGAGTTCTGTTAGACTTCTGCATCTGCCAGGCTTGGCTAGCACAACTGGTTTGTTTGATTTCTGGAGGAATTCTGTGGAGGTTTATGGCTGTGGAAAACAATAAGCTAAATTCTGTATGATTTTCCTCTGAAATAAGCCAGGTGAAAGATACTCCTCCCAGCTCGCATCACCATTCCCTGCACAGTAAGTATTTTATGCATGATGTTAACTTGGAGGTAGGAAAACAGCCAAGAATTAGTTCCCAAGGTATACAATACCTTACTAAATTGGAGTGTAATACTAAAAAAAAAAAAATTGCACACACAGATGTGAATTCAACTGATCTTCAAGAGGACATTTGCTTTTGCAATGCTATTCTCATTTCTACAGTTGCTGGTGAGTAAAGCCTGGACCATTGTAGCTACTGCCAGTAAAAGAAAAGCCTAAATTCAAGCAGTGTCTCCAACAGAGATAAAATTGAAAAGAAGGGGCTAGTTTGTGATTAACACCTTAGACAAAGACCAGAAATACAGATGGAGAAGTTTTTCAAGTGAAGAAGCAACTTTCATCACAGAGGACTATTTTTAAAAGTGCAGATCAGTGTCAAAGTTATGTGTGAATTTGTGCAAAGATCAGTGAAGCAGATTCTGCAAATTTGCTTGAGAGAAAACAATGTGATTACATTCTTCAAAACTTCTTGGTTTTGTTTAAAACTCGAGTTAACTATCTTTATAATGAAGCAGAAAAGAAGACACCCAACATTAACTAGATGGTTAAGGTAATTTTCAAGGAGCGCAGACAGAGATAGGGACATTTTTTTCAACTGCTTTTGTTTTTAGACCCCCAACTTGTGCACAGACAAAGTACCAAAGTACAGTTTATATCACTTTACCATTCATCCTAATTTTGGACAATGTTCTATGATACATACACACCTATTTAATATCTTAACTGAGTTTGCCCCAGACACCTCTACATACTTCACCTGGTATCTGTAGACTGCATTTAATCTCTTCTCTGCCATGGAGTCATTTTGGTAATAACATATGGCAGCAAAATCTACAAGATTCTTGTAATTAGGCAGCATAAAACATTTGCAAACATTGCCAAGTTGTAACTTAGGAACTGTATCGCAAAGAAGCAAAAGACTTACCCAGAAATGCACCCTCCATTCTTCTTCCCAGCTCATGCTGATTTCTGTCAGAGATTCAGATCAGGTGTGGGACTGATTTGCTATTATCTTCTTATTAAGTGCAGCCGCACTTCTCTCTACTTTCACTGGAAAGAAAGAAGCAAATGAGGCACAGCCTAGTTCTAATTCATGAATCACCAATCCACTGCAAGTCTCTGCTTTCTTGAGACTGTGGTTAAGAACCTTTCCCTGGGTAGTTTTGTATGCCTTGCCTAACTTAGTACCACTCAGGCAATGGGATTCATTTTAATTTAAGAAACCTGCTACTGTTTACACAGGACTGCACCCACAGTGATCATGTTTCTATCTGCAGTGAGTGATGATGCAATTCTTACTGTTTTCCTACCAAGTGAGGAGAGGTACAAGGAGTGGCATTTCATTAGTTATTTTGATTATGACTCATCAACTCTCACCTTAGATTTAAGTGAAGTCTCCTCATTGGGGGAGGGGGAGAACCCATACAAACAACCAACCCCCCCCAGCCCTAACTGGGAAAGAAAAACAGTCAAGCCTGTAGAGAAGGCTCAGATTGATAAGTTTTCAGGGGTTTAAGTAATTCCCATGTTGATGAAGCCAAGCCCCCTAGACCACATGATATTTCCTTTCTCTACAGAAGTGTGAAGCTTGTTGAAAGAAGTAGGGATTTTAGTGGTTTAGAAAGACCACTGGGACGAGGCAATTCTCTGGCATCTCACAAGATCAGGAAACTTCATGTTTTAAGTAGGGGTTTGGGTTTTTTGTTTGTTGGTGGGGGTTTTTTTTGTTGTTTGTTTGTTTTTTTGTTTTTGTTGTTTGTTTGTTTTAAATAAAGACTTCTATTTCTCTGTCTCAACACCTAAATTGCAGAGCGTTATAGCAGTTATTTCTAGAGCTGCAAATTCTCACACTTCTGGAAATAAACTACCATTTTTCTGAAGCAGAATATATGCTTGGGTTTGCTAGACAAAAGCTCTGTAAGGTCTGGTGCTTGTGCAGAGCTGCAGACTGAAGCCACTAGACCAGCTCCTCCACAGTGCAAGGCTGCACTGAGCTGGTGAAAAAGGCAGGAAGGAATGCTGATTTATACCATCTGAAGAGCTGACCCAGAAGCCGCAGTAAATGGGTTTGATCTAGCAATTCACAGTATCCTCACACTCCAGCAGTATTAATGATCAATTAGGAGGCACTTTGTTTCCATACAGTAGCAATAGCTTTAGCCCTCCCTTGGAAGGGCACAAAAGGGCAGAGGGCAATGGCAGAGCAGAGAAATGACAAAATGAAGTGGGGAGAAACCAGGGAGTTTTAGGAACCTAACTGCAAGTCTTGTAACAAAATGCAATTGGACAGAAGGGACTTGGTTTCATATGTGAAGTAGGCTAAATAGGTGAAAGAGTTCTCTTTAAGCTGTCATCATTAATTTAAGCCAAACTTAATTAAAAAAATAAACTGAAACAGATGGGTGTAGGAAGTGGCTGGCTGACCTCAGTGCTGGGGCCGTTTTCCTTTTCTCCTTTTAAACCATTGTTCATCAACTTCCACTTAAAGCAAACCAGAACCATCAGACTAACCACAATCAAAACCATAGGGCTTGCTTGCATCTAATATTTCTCTCTGTGTTATGACATCCATTAAAAGAAAGAAAGGAGAAGCACTGGAAAACTCCCTCTTGCACATTCATGTAGTGCCATGTTATGTTACCTGGATGAGAAGACCAGTGAAATATTTAAAGCCTTGAAAACATTTTCCTTTCCAAAGGAATGTGCTCATGTGTTAATGATATTTGGAGCCTCCAATTTCTACTACTCCTACATAAACCTCTGAATAAAAATGAAAAGACTGCTTCATCTCTGTCTCTTACCCCAGCTTTCCTTTGTCAATTTGAGATCAACAGTAAGCGTTTTGGGGCAGGAATCATCTTATGCTGTGTGTTTTGAGAGCCTCTCCCCCTACCTTTCTAGATGGCTTATTCATACAAAAATGCAGTGCAAATACAGGCTAACAACTGAACAGCAGCCTACTTCACCTCCAGATGGAAAACAGTACACAGTTCCTCCTCTGGAGGGTAACTATAGAGCATCATAATTTATCTGATTCCCAAATAGTGGGAATTTGAGAAGCCTGCCATGGAAACTTCCTGGTTTTAATGTCACTCTGCTTAGAACATTCCACTGATGAGTTCATTCCTGTGCAGCTATCATAGTGAAGCCCTCTCAGAGGGAAGATCTACTTATGGCTCACCTACTATTGATTTTCTGTTGTAGTATGTCCAACAGGACATCTGTTTCTATTTGAAAACACTATAGTGTTATTGAAACTCATCAGTTTTGCAGTAGGAGATTACTAGCATAAAGCTCACTCCTATGCTCTCCAAATACAGATCAAGTGATAGTTTCTGAAAGAATTTATTCTACAATTACTCTTGTGAAGGAAAAGTTTCTCAGCTTTTTTTCTTAACTGATAGTCAAATCAGTGCCCTAAAGCACATCCTTTTTACCTCAGTGGGACATACTAATATGTCTGAAGTTAATAATATGCTGAAGACCCATATTTTGAGAGTCTGAAAGACTTGCACCATGCAAACAATCATCTCTTGCAGGGCTTGTCTTAGTTTAGTTGAAGCAGGCATCAGTAAGTCATTCAGGAGCAGTTACACTTTACCACACAGAGAACAGAATTTAACAAACATGTAACACTGCAGACAAAAAGCAGGATGGACTAATGTAAATTTCTGTGGTAGACTGAAACCTTAGACTTATTTATCACAGTAAGAACATGGTGGTCACATCAAAACTCCCCACACAGAGTGGACCACTGGTGCATACACAGATACCACATACAGACAACAAATTACAATGTTTTACGCTGTCTCAGTGACATATTGCCACACTGACATTTCTGAAGACAATTCAGACCAAGTAATCTCAATCTGAACAAAGTTTTTGTTTGTTTGTGGGTTTGGGTTTTGTTTGTTGTTGTTGTTTGGTTGTTTTTGTTGTTGTTGGTTTTTTTTGTATGCACTCCTCATGGCTACATTCCCAGTACCACTGGAGCAAAACAGGAGTTTCTGTCATTTTTTGGTGAGTTCTCTATCTCTTTTAAATTAATCTAGCTGATGTGTTTTTATCTCAGTGACACTTGTCCTCCCAGCTACCAGAGTTGTCTAATAGCTTTGAAAAACATACTGTCCTATCTGGAGCATGTCACACATTTAAAAGGATCATTTATCAAATCACTGATAAAAAAATTCACATCAAACACAAACCCATAATAGTTCTGTCTGTAGAAAGAAAAGGGTGAACTGCCCATCCACAGGATTAAAGTTACCCTGCTTCTTTCTGCTCTGGGTAATTCCTAAAAGCTGTAATCATTGTAGATGTACACAGACATGTGCATGCCAACACTGTGGTGGAAAAAGGGCCAAATGTTCCTCAGTGCCTGGCAACATCTCACCAGGCTGAGGGAGGACTTACCTGGTGGAGCTGTTGAATGGATCACAATTGGACAAGTCCTACAGCTTCTGTGCCCTCTACAACATGGGGCAGGAGTGGAGATTTAAGCTACTTGAAAATGTTGGTTTTGCCCAGTCACTACTGCAGGGGAGCCGAGGAACCATGAGATGAATGGCATGAGCTGTCTTCCCAGGCTCTGTAGCACATAATGTAGTTGGAGCAGAAAAAACAGCCACGGGATTTTTCTCTAAGATGCTTTCAAATCTACATTCCAGTGAATTATCAGGTTCTGAAGAACAAGTAGGTCATCCTAGGAAGAAGTGATTCATTTGTTTTGCTCTTTGACCTGTTAAAATGCAAAAATTGTTTTGGAATTTACTCTGTGGTGACACTTTCCAGCAATGGAGCAGTCTCCATCAGTGCTAGTCTTTTTCTAATGACAGCTATAAATAAAAGTTAACCTCCATACTGATTCAAAATGGATTCCAAGGACTGTCAGGTGCATAGGTGATGCGATGCAGAGAGACGAATGCAGCAGCATTTTCATCATGATATTGACTTACAACTTGGAGGTTAATTATTTCATTCTTTTGCCATGGATTGGGGCAGCCATTTCTAGTAATTTCCAAAATGCTAAAAGGAAACTTGACGGCTTCTCATTAGATTAGAACAGACAAGCTGCTTGGATCAACAATGAAATTCTATTAGGGATGCTCAAGTATTAAAAAAAAAAAAAGTGTTTTCATTTTGATATTTTATACTTTACACTGCACTGATTTGATTTTATTGGTTTTTAATAAAAAAAAAAGTAAGTGTTGTTCCAAACGATGTGAATTAATAGTTGCTCAGCCACAGAAAACAGAAGATTGCACCACAGTAATTAACATTTCCTGGCAAGGAAGCTAAGCAAGCTTGCTGCTGAAATGGGCTTTAAAGCATATTTTGACAGTACTACAAATACTAGCATATGTCCATGAGGTGGTCTTGTGGCAGGCATAGCAATCGCTTTAACGACTCGCATAGAAGCAGATGCCCTCCTGAGTACACAGACCCCTATGTCTGTGAGCTCAGCTAGGGGATGAACAGGTACCAGCCCTCTTCAGATGATCTTCCCACAGCTGTCTGAGGGCAGCTGTGCAGATGAAAGACAGAGCATACCATTCATGTACCACTTTCTTTAGTGACTACTTTCATCAAACTGCAGAGGTATAGCCACTACACCTTTCTGTTATCTTCAGTTCTTGCATCCATCCATTATCTTTTGTCATATCTGAGTTGGCCTCTTTAGGTAAAGGGGGCTTCTTGACTACTTGGCAAACACAGATGGCTAGAGGTGCTATAAAGGACTGAAGACTTTCCAGACAAGGGGAGATGAAGAAGCTTGTACAGCAGGTATATCCAATGCTAGTGGAAACATGGAAACTAAAGAGAAGGGCTCCTCTCCATGAGACACCTTTAGAGGACTTAGGCAAACCTTGGTGGAAAGAAGTCAATACAGTTGTGCTAGTTTGAGGCTAAATGGAATATTTTAATGAGAAAAAATAGATTATGGACTGTGAAAAGAAAACAATGGTGATGTCTACTTCACTCATAGGTTTGCTGAGATGTATAAAAGCAACAACACAAACATAGATAAGACAGAGTCTATTTCTGTCAGAGTCAGTGTCTGTGTCTTCTCCCCAGGCTTCTGCTGCTGTGTAACCCAACTAATCACTCTGCTTCTAACCCCCTTGCCAATCCTCCAAACTCACCTTGCATGTAAGGCACACTCTGGGGTAAGGTAGAGGGTTGGAAAGAAGGTGGAAGGGTGGTTGGGAGCTCCTCCTGGGGACTTTGATTTCTGGAAGGGGCATTGTGTTTCTGTATTACTTTTAACTTGTATATTTCTGTATATAGCTGTAAATATTTGTAATATATTGTAAATACCTGCTTGTATGTTGTGCTAAGCTGCGAATATAAAGCTTCATTCCTTAATTCCAGCTGGCTGAATCTAGTCTGGGTGAACTCATTTTGTGTGTGGGGCAGGTAACTCCCAAACCATCACAACAGTCAACTCCTAAAAGTTTACAGATTAAGTAATAAGGAAAAACAAACAAACAAACCAACAAACCCCAAACCCCTTCAAACCAGCAAACACAAACAAAGCAAAACCAAACCAAAACAAAAGGTACTTTCTTTCTATGTAGTCAGTAAAGAAACCTGAACAGATTAATTAGCAGCTGAGAGATGAATACTCTCACATTAGCTCCTGCAACTTAAACACAACACAATCCCTTCTTTTGAGGTTAAGTTACATAGTAATTATAAGCTATGTGTGACAAGAAAAGAAACTCTCCTTCCATAATTAAAAAAACACCTAGTAGCAGTGATAAATCAACTAATGGATGCTCTATATACTTTTCTCCACACAACCAATGTTTTGTACTTTGTATTAAGTTAATTTAAAAAATTAAACATACTTTTATCTCAGCAAAATGGCTCCATATTAGTGTATCAGTAAAAAAACAGAAGCTGGTCTGCACATACCTTCAGAAAGAGTGTAAAAATAGCTGGTGAAGACTAAACCTGAAGCAAGCAGTAGCAGGGCACATCTTAATTCAAAGGAAACCTAATATGAATAGAGAATCATTGCATTAAGAGAGAGCCAAAAACGACACTGACTGTTGTAACCATTTAGACTCAGCTAAGGGAACAGCTAAAACCCACTCTCTAACTCAGGAATGATCATCCTTTTGCATATCAGGCACCTGGTTTATATTTCTTGTCATAATGTGTGAGGGGAGCCTCAACTACTGTTAAATCCTTGTTTGCTATTTAGCAGATGAAGGTCCTGTATCTAGGCAGAAGCTGAAAGACATTTTGTAATCGGGCAGAAGATTGCCATACTTGTATTTTGTTTTCATTGGAAGTGATATAGCAGTGCAAGTTGGTAGTGCTTTATGTTTTGTTCAGCTAGGCAGGGTTAACACAAGCAAACCTGATCTCTCACCTATTTTTAGAAAAAATGTCAATAAATCTCAAGTTACTTCTGCATACTCCACCCCACAGCTATCTTTCCCTCTTGTGCAGATCTCCATGAGAGTCTTGCTGTGACATGCGGATCAGGTTGAAAAAGATTGTCCATATGTTACTTCTGCTTTGGTATGTTTAACCAAGAATCAACAATCTTTTGAAAACTATACAGAGCAGAATTCAGCTCTGGGATTCAGTTCCTTTTCACAATTTCTATTAAACGTGCTTCAATAATTGTACTAGCCACTTTTATCAAAATAAAACTCCCTGGCAAGGTCTTGCTATATAAAGGGATCTGGGGGTGCTGATTGACACCCGCCTGAACATGAGCCAGCAGTGTGCCCAGGTGGCCAAGAAGGCCAATGGCATCCTGGTCTGCATCAGGAATAGTGTGGCCAGCGGGAGCAGGGAGGTCATTCTTCCCCTGTACTCTGCACTGCTTAGGCTACACCTTGAGTCCTGTGTCCAGTTCCGGGCACCCCAATTTAAGAAGGACATTGAGGTGCTTGAGCGTGTCCAGAGAAGGGCAACAAGGCTGGGGAGAGGCCTCGAGCACAAGGCCTATGAAGAGAGGCTGAGGGAGCTGGGATTAGTTAGCCTGGGGAGGAGGAGGCTCAGGGGGGACCTTCTTGCTGTCTACAATTACCTGAAGGGTGGTTGTAGCCAGGGGGAGGTTACCTTCTTCTCTCAGGCAACCAGCACCAGAACAAAAGGACACAGTCTCAAGCTGTGCCAGGGGAAGTTTAGGCTGGAGGTGAGGAGAAAGTTCTT
>VWZE01018870.1:656-16629 GCA_013396675.1 Eubucco bourcierii
TCACCACCATCATGGGGAAGAATTTCTTCTTCATGTCTCATCTCACTCCAGTTTCTTCCAGTTTGAAGTCATTATCCCTCATCCTGTCACTCCATGCCTTTGTCAAAAGTCCCTCTGCAAGTCTCCTTGAGGAACCCCTTCAAGTACTGGAAAGCTTCCAGCAGGTGTCCCTGGAGCCTTCTCTTCTCCGGGATGGACAATCTCAACTCACTGAACACCTCCAGGGAGGGAGCAGCCACAACCTCCCTGGGCAACCTGTGCCAGTGTCTCACCACTCTCACTGGAAAGAACTTTCTCCTAACACCCAGTTTCAATCTCCCCTCTTCCAGTTTAAACCCATTGCCCCTTGCCCTGTCACTGCAAGACCTTGTCAATAGTCCCTCCCCAGCCTTCCTGTAGGCCACCTACAGATACTGGAAGGCTACTATAAAGTCTCCTGGAAGCCTTCTCTTCTCCAGGTTGCAGAACCCCAACTCTCTCAGTCTGTCCTCACAGCAGAGGTGCACCAGCCCTCTGAACATCTTTGTAGCCCTTCTCTGGACCTGCTCCAACACTTCCATGTCCTTCCTGTGCTGAGGGCTCCAGAACTGCACACAGCACAGTCTGAGTCTCCAACATAAACAGTTTTGCATATGAATTAGCAACATTTACGTTAAGACCATCAGTAGTTGGATCATAATGTTCAGAATTCCTGCCTGTTAGACATCAGAACTCTCCCAAAAGCACTAATATCATTAGCTAAATGCGTCAATTACAGCACAAATTCATCAGAAAACACAAAAACTCCTGAGCATGCAAGTATAGAAGGTTACACCAAAAGGTTTTAGAGTTTAATAAAGAGAAACTTATGCCTGTGCGTAATTTCTGCAAGCAGAAGAATAAGTTGTTAGTATGGAATTCTATTGAAGCATCATAACTGCCATCTTATCCTCGATGGCAGTGTCTTTGGTTTTGTTGGGTTTTTTTCTTTTTAAATCATAGAATTAAAAAACCATTTTGGTAGGAAAAGATCTTTATAATCAAGACCAATTATTTTCTTACTCTACCAAGTCTGATTCTGGTCCCTCAGCACCACATCTCTGTGGCTTTCAAAAACCTCCAAGGAGGATTCATGAGTAGTCTGTTCTAGTCTTTGAGAACCCTTACACTCAAGAAGTTTCTTCTAAGACCAAACCTAAATCTCCCCTGGTGCAACTTTAGGCCATTTCCTCTCATCCTCACACTTGTTAATTGGGTGAAAAGACCAACGCTCACTTTATTTCAATCTCCTTTCAGGTTCCTTATTTTTAATAAGGTATTAGCAAATTATTTGTATTACTAATACTATATTCAGAAAGTTCTGTCAGTTTGATATTTATTCCCTTGAATACCTCAAACATTCCCTAAATATGCCAAATCCTTCCATGTAAAAACTAATTGCTGAACTTCTGGAGGAGTTCCTCCCCTAACTGAAATGAACAATGTCACTAGTGTAACTCACATATTTCAGTAAGTGTGTAAACACAAAGTTATAAGCCATGCAAATTATTCTCCTCATAGTAGCTACTAGAGCCCTATAGGGAATTTCAGTTTAATTAATGACAACTGGTTAGGACAGCTCTTACTCATTACACTTCATGTTGAACCACGGGAATAATCATAGAATCATGCAATTGTTGAGACTGGAAGAGACCTTTGTGATCATCAAGCCCAGTCCTTCACCTAGTTTACAATCCCACCACTACTGCTAAGCTACTACCACCAAATCACATTCCTCAACAGTACATCCTTGTGCCTTTTAAATACCTCCAGGTATGGTTACTGCACCACCTTCCTGGGCAGCCTGTTCCAATACCTGATCACTCCTGCAATCAAGAAATGTTTTCTAATATCCAGCCTCAAACAGGGAGAAGATATCAGCATCATCTCCCTCTCCACTTCACCTCAGGATGCTGTAGAGCAATGAGTTTGCTCCTCAACCTCCTTTTCTCCTAGGAACAGAAATGTAAAGAATCAGGTGTTCTACCAGATCTTTTACCTAGTAGTACTTTTCCAAGGTGGGTTTGCTGAAGTCAGCTACAAAGCAAAAAGTATTATTTCTATGTCATTTTTTTCTCTGTGATTTTTATTGTCCGTGCTCTAAACATATAAGGAAAGGAAAGAAATCAAAACAATACCCAGAAATTCTTTTTCACTGATGTTTCCATTTGATAATGGGAATTTTTTTTTTAATATATTTTACTATAAGCCAGGAAAATCACTGGGCAGCGATATCAGTATTTCTCCTACAGCATGTCCTGGTGTTTTATTTTGGTTGCTCTATAAGACTAATTAGGTACATAATATATTGTCATCATGAGCTGAGGACAACACACAGATGAGACAAAGGCTTCAATACTTATCATACTTGAAGTCAAATAATTTTCTTTCCCATTAGTCTAAACTATAGACTACAACTTGTTTACAGAACAAGAGGAAAAAATCTCAAAGGGTTTCCAAACCTACACAGCTTCCAAATGAAACTGGACATTGAAAATATATTGGGTTTCCAGAGATAAATAAATGAATAATAATTTAATTGGATGATTTCTTTATTTTTTTCCCATAATATGGTTCAGATTGAAAGGGACGTTCAAGAGAATCTAGTTCTAAGCCCTTGTCATGGACAGGGGCATCTCCTACTAGACCAGTTTCATGAAGGCCCCAACCAATCTCAACCTCAACACTTCCAGTCTTAGAGCCTCCACAGCTTCTCTGGGCTACCTGTTTCAGTACCTCACCATTCTCAATGGGGAAGAATTTCTCCCTCATGCTGCATCTACATCTCTTACTATCGCTTGTAATTTGGGAAAGGAGACCAATACCTACCTCACTATAATCTTCTTTCAGGAATCACAGAATCATAGAATTATTTCACTTGGAAAAGACTTCTAATATCCTAATGTCCAAATGTCAACCTAAATTCACTGTGGGAACTAAACCATATCCCCAAGTGCCCCTAATGTACACATATTTCTTAACTCCACATGTGGAGAGTCCACCACTTCCCTGGGAAGCCTGTTCCAATGCCTGACAGATTTTGCTGGAAAGAAGGTTTTCCTAGTATTCTAGGACATCCCCTGATGTCCTAGAATTACCCCTAGGTAATTTCTTCTTCTTCTATCACCTGATACTAGAGAGAAGACTACAACCCCCACCTCACTCCCACCTTTTTTTCAGGGAGTGACAGAGAGCATTAAGGTCTTTCCTCAGCCTCTTTTTCTCCAAACTAAACAACTCCAGTTCTCCCAGCTGCACTTCATTAGACCTGTTCACCAGATCCTTCACCAGCTTTGTTGCCCTCCTCTGGACCTGCTCCAGTACCTCAATGTCCTTCTTGTCTTGAGAGCCCCAAAACTGAACTCAGTACTCAAGGTGTTGCCTCACCAACGCTGATGAGGGGGACAAATCACTTCCCTGGTCCAGCTGGCCACACTACTGTTGTAAATCAGTAAGGACAGAGATATTCATGGTAAAGATGCACTAGGAAAGGAAGTTTTGAGTTTGTATAGAATCAGAGCCCAGTGGACCATTCAGAGCAAACAGATCATTCTAATTCAATAGAATAGATGGACTTGAAGAACATTGCAGCATGCACTGCAGTATCTATGTGCTTGAAATCCTTCAAATCCATTTTCTTTTCAAAACTGCATAATGAGCCATTTAATGTACATTTCTTTCTTTTTTATGATTATTCTCACCCAGCTGAACTTAACCTTTAATTGAATGTAACATAAATAATTTAAAATGCTGGATTGGTGACACTTTAAAATGGATAAAAAACACTAAGTATAATCCCAGTATAAATATAAAATGTCCTTTTCATTTCTTTCCAGCTAAAGAATCTAATTTATTATAATTAATGCTGGGAAGTTACTTTTGTTGGAGTCGTTTTCACATTAGTGGGTTTTAACTGTTTTCATATAATTATCAACTGCAAGTTTCTTTATTTCTTATGATAATTATAAAAACTAAAAGAGATATAGTTCTGTTGATAACTAACAAGTTTCTGAAAGACATGCAGAAGGCATAGGATCTTTAAATATATTAAAACATCAAACCGAAACAAAATTCTCCTCTTCTGAAGCACTAAGTGTCATCTTCACTAATAGACTTCATCAGCAATGGCACAGCTTTTTGCATTGAACTCAAAGAATAGCAGAGAATAGGTTGCTAATTTGATCAGAAAACTAAAAATAATTTTTAAGTGTCTACAAAGATGATAGAGTCATAGATTTTTTTTTTGTTTTGTTTTTGGAAAAGACCTCAAAGATCATTGAGTTCAACCACCAACCCAACACCACCAAGGTCATTAAACTATGTCACATAGTGCTGTTGAGGTATGGGCAGCATAGAGTGAGTGACCGGTAGTAACTGAGGCAGAAGGATGATGTGGAGAGGAATGGGAGATAAGAAAGCACAGTGTCGAGAAAAACAGCTTTGAGGAATTTGGTAGTAGAAAAATGAAGGACGGCAAAAAAAGTAAGCCAAAAAGGTAGACCAATTAGCTTTGTGCTTGGGGTGCATGGACAGTGCCTGTTGGCCCTCTGCAACCTATGTGATAGATGCTTGTGGTGCATGGACAGCGTGTGCTGGACACCTGCAACCTATCAGCTAGAGACACACCGCCTGCCTGCCTGTAGATGTTCTGTAAATGTAGCCTCCTGGTGGAATAAAGTGTTCAACTTTATCACCATATTGGTATGGCTGTGTCGTTCCGGTCCCTGCACGAGGTGATGAAGTAAAATAACCTGGCAAGCGCCATGTCCACATTTTTCCTGAACACTGCCAGGGATGGTGACTCCACTGTCTCCCTGTGCAACCCAATCCAACACCTGACCACTCTTCTTCAAATAAATTTTTCCTAATACTCAACCTAAACCACCCCTAGAACGATTTCAGGCTATCTCTTCTCATTCTATCACCTTATACTAGGGAAAATATGCCAACCCCCACCTCACTTCAATCTCCTTTCAGAGAGCTGTTCACAGCAATGGAGTCTTTCAGCAGTCTCCTCTTCTCCAGACTGAAAGACAATTTAACATTGTTACAACTACTGAGCTAACAATCCCTCCGTGCCTTAACAAAAGACTAATTATTCATTAAGCCTCCTAAAACATTCAGCAAAATAACCTGCATTATATTACTTTCAGCTGTACTCCTGTACATTACACTAAAAGTAATTCATTAGCTAGTAGGTTGTTTTTACTAAGTACCCAAAATTGCAAACACTTCCCCAAATTCTCCCAAAATTTAGTCTGCATTCCATGTGAGTGCAGTATGAAGAAATGAAAGACGTTTATAGAACTCTGATGGAGTTGTGGAGCTTTGTAAACAACTTCTCCTCATTCAATATACTTTTCTCATCTTTGAGGAAAAATATTCATTCGGGGAAAGGGAAAGTACAAACAGACTCTCTTTTGAGCTTCAATCCTCAAATTCTTTGATTGGAGAAACTGAGGATGCTTTAGTCCGTAATAACAGTTTCCATTTCTCCTCCTGAACTTCAGAATGCTTTAAAACCAGAGAAGGACAGATTTGGGTTGGATCTTATGATGACAGTCTTTGGATATTGAGAAGTTCTTTCCTATGAGGGTGATGAAACATTGGAATAGATTGCTCAAGGGAGGTGATGGATGCCCCATCCCTGGAGGCATTCAAGGTCAGGTTTGATGGAGCTCTGGGCAATTTGATCTAGCTGGTGATGTCCTTTCTTAGTACAACAAGATTGGACTGGATGACCTTTAATGGTCCCTTCCAATTCAATGCATTCTATAATTCTATAAATAAAATTAATGTTTTGAGCCACACCAGGTCACTACATCTCATTTTTCTTGTTTTACTTTTGTTTCTTTCATTGACAACAGTTCTAGATAGAATGTAACTGCATTGAGAAAATATTTTAGTTTTATAACTTCCTGAAGTTCCTCAGTTGATACAGCATTTATCAAGAAACTCCTGGATAAAGTCTTGACTTTTTGGTGAAGTTTTCCCATTTAAATTCAAGGCATAAGCAATAGGATGTCGGAGTCTACCTGGTAAAAGCTAAAGGCAATTGTTTCTACTTGGAGAGAAAAGAGAAAATTATTCACTTCTCTGAAGCTTGGGGGCATTTTAGAGTTTTCTCTACTATCCTATTGTAATTTGTGAGATGAGATCTGTCTGTGTCTCCAGTTTCTATATCTATGTCCCTGGCAAGTGATCTGTGCCTCTAAGGAACACCCTTTGTTAGGAACACTGTGGCACCTGCCCCCTGTATTGCCATTTATGCAATCCACTATGAATTTCTCTTTGACTTTCCAGCTACTTTGCTTCATTAGGTTCTGACCATCAACTGTCTTCTTATGCCATTGTTATTTCCTAAAATTTAATTCTGTAGATATGGGCATTTCCTCTATAGGATGAAACAAAAGGTGAGAAAAATCAATCCTACTCATGCCCTCTGCACAATATTGAGTCCCTCTGAGCAAAAATGACACAAAGATATTTTGATATAGACTAAAATTCCAAACTTTTTTTCCTTATCAATCTTGGTGTCATTCTGGTAGAGAATAGAGTATTTTATACTTGTTTCCTGTATCTGGGGAAGAACAGCTCCCTGCACCAGGACAGGTGAGGGGTTGACCTGCTAGAGAGCAGCTCTGTGGAGAAAGATCTGAGAGACCTGGTGGACAACAAATTCCCCATAATCACCAATGTACACTTGTGGCCAAGAATGCCAATGGCATCCTGTGGTAAATTAAGGAGAGTGTGGCCAGCAGATGAAGAGAGGTTCTCCATCCCCTTTACTCTGCCCTAGTGAGAGCACATCTGGAGTACTGTGTCCGGTTCCAGGCTCACCAATTCAAGAGGGACAGGGAATTGCTCAGGGGAGTCTAATAGAGGACCACATGGGTGCTGAGGGGACTGGAGTATCTCTCTTATGAGGAAAGACTGAGAGACCTGGGATTGTTTAGCCTGAAGAAGAGAAAGATGAGGGAATCTTCTCCATGCTCAGTAAGAGCTAAAGGGTGGGGTTCAGGAAGATTGGGCTGGCCTCTTAAGTGGTGGCCAGTGCCAGGATAAGGGTGACTGGGCACAAACTAGAACGCAGGAGGTTTCACTAGATCTTAAGGAGAACCTTCTTTCTCGTGAGGGTCCTAGAGCACTGGAGAAGGCTGCTCAGAGAGTTTGTGGACTCTCTTTCCCTGGAGAGATTCAAAGCCCACATGGACATGTTCCAACCTAGGTGAACTGTCTTTAACAGGAGCCTTGGACTCTCCAGAGGTCCCTTCCAACCCATACCAATCTGTTATTCTGCACTAACATAGGGTATCCAAATTATGAAACCTTTTTCTTCCAGGTTTCCTCAGGTCTGTGCTAATTGCTAAAATCTGAGACTTTTGGCCAGATCATGCTAAGAGTAGAACCAATCTCCATGCTGGTTTTATTCCTATGCCAGTTTGTTGTACTTCTGTACACCAACATGTTGGAAAGAAGATCTCAGGGGAGATGCAATTCAGACTGTGCAGGTTCCACGTGACTTGTGAGTCGTGCTTTGCAGGTTCCTTCCATGTTGTCAGATGGATCAATCACCATTTCTTTGAGTGCCTAGGACAGCTGGAATATTTTCTTCTATGCTCCACATGTCACTGAGACATTTCTATCCTCATGCTGATAGAAATTTTAAGTAAGCGTGAAACATTTTGGTAGATGTTTTTTGAGCAGAATGTTTCATTTTAACCATCCTTGCCCACTTTTTTTTTCCACCCTAAATGTTTCAACTGAGTAAGGAAACTGCATCAAATAAAGCATCTTATGCCTTGGAGCACTGAATCAGACATCTTTAAACACAACTACAATACTTAGATTCCTTGCATTTTAAAAATCAGCATATATAATAATATCAATAATGTCTGGTCCTGTGTCACCCACTATGATCTCATCTCCCAAACCCACTAGAAACCTAGAAGACAGCTGAAATTGACTATTTTTAGCTCGCTCATGTACTTAAAATAATAGAATCACAGAACCATACAATCACATCGAATCATTTCGTTTGGAAAAGACCTTTAAGATTATTAAGTCCAACCATTATCTAACTATAACAAGTTTGGGCATAATCCATGTTCCTCAGCACCGCATCACTACAGCCTCTAAACACCTCCAAGGATGAGGATACAACCACCTCTCTGGGCAGACTGCTACAGCCTTTGAGAACCCTTTCTTGCAAGAAGCTGCTTCTAATATCCAACCTTAATGTCCCCTTTGCAACTTGAGACCATTTCTTCCCATTCTATCACTTCTCACTAGGGAGAAGAGACAAACACTTGCCTCCCTCCAAACTCTTAGGGAGTTTTGGAGAGTCAGAATACCTCCCCTCAGCCTTCTGTTCTCTTCTCCAGGCTGAACAAACCTAGGTCCTTCAGCTGCTCCTTAACAGACTGGTTCTCCATAGCCTTCACCTGCTTTGCTGCCCTTCTCTGGACATGCTCAGCCCCTCAGTGTCATTCTTGGAATGAGGACCCCAAAACTGAACCCAGGACTCAAGGTATGGTCTCACCAACTCAGTACAGGAGCACAATCACTTCCTTGGCCTTGCTGCTCACAATATTGCTGATCCAGGCTGGGATGCTGGTGCCTTTCCTGGTCAGCTGAACACACTGTTGCCTCATTGTCAGACAAGACGAGATGGTCTTGAAGGTCCCTTCCACCAAAATGAGTCTATGAAACAGTTTAAACATAGCAGGAGAGCAGGAAAAAGGCACCACACACTCTTTGGTTTCTTGAGGTCTCATTGAAAAAACCTTCTCTCAACATTTCCTCTGTGTACAGTAGATTAAAGCACTGTTACAACCTTTCGAAAAGGCAGAAAAGAATTGTGAGATCCAGAAAACAACAACGAAAAGAAAAGAAACAAAACAAACGAAAACAAAACAAAAACAAACAAAAAAAAAAAAACCCAAACACCCAAACAAAACAAACAAACAAAAAATCCTACAAACAAATCTATGGTGGGGTATTTGAAATTTGAGCTACACTACTCTGGGATTCAACTTCCCTTTTTGATGAAATAATGTAGATTGCCTAGTAAAAGAACAAGCGGCCCTGCAGGGTTCTTTAGGACTGATTTATACCTCATATATGGGAACTAAACAGGTAAAGACAAGCAAGTGAGGAAAACTGGCATGGGCATGTTTGTTTGATTGCAAGAGGGCACACAACCACCAAAATAAAATAACACCATCCAAATAAATCAACTCCATCAATACTGATCTTCCTTCACTCTTACTTCTCCCACCAACCAAATCAATATTTACATTCATATCTTAATTTGATTTCAGATACAAGAAGAGATTTGTATCAACATTTTTTTAAAATGGGGGGTTTTCATACTTAAGTAAATAATTTATTTAACAATTTAGACACTAAGAGATATGCTTCTCTTTTCTATGATTCCTAAAATCAGGAGGAGAATGGACAGATCTTAAATGTTAATGAATCAATCGTTGAAGCAAACTTACTTCTTTTCATGTTCCAAGTTAGATGTGATATACATTTTACATTAGTATTATAAGAATTTAATATTCCAGCCTTATGCAAAGCAAAAACCAACCAAAAAGCCCAAACCAAACAAACATACAAAACCCCCACCAAAAACAAACCAAAAAAAACCCCTCAAAGCTCATCCTTAATCGCAGAAAGATTTTGGGCTGGAAGGACATTCAAGACTACCTAGTTCCAACCCCACTTCCACTAGACCAGGTTGCTTAAGGCACCATCCAACCTGGCCTTGAACAACTCCAGGGAGGGGGCATCCATAATCAACTTGGGCAACGTGTTCCAGTTCCTTATCTGAAAAAAGGTAGACTATTAAAATATATTTTATCACATAATAAATATTGCCATTGCTTTTATCTGAGAATAAAAAATTATGCTGGAGCTTAAAACAATTTTTTTTTTATGCTGATGGGTTGGTGTTATTGATGTTCCTTTCTCAAAACAGGTTTGCCTTATTGGGAATATTAGTGGCTATGCAGGTGTTAGGCAGAAGGTTGGACCTGATGATCTTAGAGATCTTTGCTAACCTCAAAGAGGCTGGAAAACTGAGAAGGACTTTTGATAAAGGTGTGGAATGACAGTCTGAGGTGCAACGGCTTCAAAGTGGAAGAAGCTGTATTGAAAGAAGGCATGAGGAAGAAATAGTTCCCCATGAGGGTGGCAAGGCAGAGGAACAGATTGCCCATAGGAGCTGTGGAGGTTCCAAGCCTGGAAGTGTTGAAAGCCAGGTAGGATGAGGCCTTGCACAAGCTGTTCTAGTAGGAGGTGTCCCTGCCCATGGCAGGTGTATTGGAATTACATGATATTGAATGTCACTTCCAACCCAAAGCATTCTATGGTTCTATGGTAAATGACTTCACTGAAATGTGAAAATGCAACACGTCTTGAAGGCACTTCATTGTTTAATGGCCATGGTGGTGTTGAGTTGATGGTTAGACTCAGACTTTTTTTTCTAATTTAATCAATTCTATGATTCTGTAACTCAGGGTAATACTTTTGTATTCCATATACTCTCACTCCACTTTTACTCAAAGTCTTCAGATAACAAGTACAGTTAATATTTACATTTTTGTTTATGACCTAGATGGGCACTTGTCAGTTTAAAAGGTTTGAAGGTTGATTATTTTTTTCTCTATAAATGTTGTAATACCTTTAATTTCAACTGTGTGGCAAAGTACTTTTGTCCCTATAGTCCAAGTACACTATTTCGAAAATACAGTCAGGTTTGGATTTGAATTAATAATTTATATTTGATACTTCTAAAAAGGAAATTCAAGGCAAAGGGAGTTTCCTCTTTTCCTTCATAATTCCTATTTTACATACAGAAGAAAGGGGGAAAAAAACAAAAACCAAACAAAAACTCCCCACCCTACCCCAGTGTTTAGAACATCAAACCCAGAGTAGCAAAGTGGGATGAGAAAGGCAAAAGTACTAAAGTTGTGCATTTTATAAAGGTTGCCATTAGTAAATAAATATATACATAGATGAATAGTTGGGAATCAACAGTAGAGAACAAAATGCATAAAATGGAGATGAAATACCCCTATTAAGGGATATAAAAGTCCCTGTATTAAGGACTTCTTTGGCATTTTCTTTATACTTGAAGATTAGAAGGGACAGAAAGATCTAATATTGTCCAGGAAACTGAAGAAACTGTCATTAAATACATGTAGAGAAATGGGTGAATATAGCACTCTGATTTTTCTTCCTCCTGAACTGAGAGAAAATAAATTTCTCCTGATTATCTGAATTAGATTTTTTTTTAAATTTTTTTTTCCTCCAGAAAACAAGTTGCCATAGATGCAAAGGTTGCTAAATATTCCATTCATAAACCAGATGTCTCTTCTTCCTTGAGTCTGTAAATTTTGGATTGCATTTTGTCCTCAGTCTACATTCAGAACTCCAACAGTTATCAAAGGGAGTTCTGCAGTCTGCAGCAGTGGGAGGTAGCCTGAGCTAGCAGCTGGCACAGAGGACTTGGACAAAAGCCTAACTCCGCCGAGTCAATAGCAAAGCCCTCATCAATTTGACTGTAGACTGGAAGTTGGGGTCCAAATTATGACTTTTTTGAGAGGTTGGTAGCATTTGGATCAACTAGCAAGAAAGATCAATCCCTAGCCTACCACTGGACATATCGCTTCACTTGCTGATGACTTAGGTCTCCATTTTTCATTTCAGTGTGTTCTTTCATATCCACCTTGGTGAATTGATTTGAAATTCAGAGCTGAGGAAGGTTATGTAAGTGCAACTGTCTGGATCTCATGAGTATTTGCAGGAAGGTCTGACTCACCAAGACATGTACATGCGTGGACACCCACAGGCACGTACAAACTCTTCTCTCACTTCATCCCAGTACATAGAACTGCAGGGATGCATCTTTAGCAAACCAAAGCCCTCACTCATTTTCCAATTATTGCCCAATAGACTTTCCATTGTAATTTTTAATAGTTAACTGATACAAAAATACTGCTTTTAAAAGTGATGAATAAGTATCGATGTATATACTTTATTTTTAAGAGCAAGATACTGAAATCAGAACTATTTAATTTTTAAGAGCAGGATACTGCAATGAGGAGTATCTCATTTTTAAGGGCAGGATATTGAAATCAGGATATTGAAATCAAGAGAATCTTATTTTTAAAAGTGAGATACCTGGGTGTAGGAGAATTATATTTTTAGAGGCAGTGTGCTGATAAATGGAATATTTAAAGAATGGGATATAGAAACCAAGCTTATTTCATTTTTAAGAGTAGGATAATGAAATGATGAGATTTTTATTTTTAAGAAGGGGATGCTGAAATCAAGAGACTTTATTTTTACAAGCAGGATATTGACATCAGGAGCATTTTATTTTAAAGAACAGGCTACTAAAATCAGGGGTATTTTTTTTTATAAGCAGGATGTTAAAATCATGAATATTTTATTTTTAAGAGTAGGATACTGAAATCAGGAGTATTTTATTTTAAACAACAGGATAGGAAAATCTGGAGCATTTAGTTTTTAAGGGTAGGATACTGAAATCAGCAGTATTGTATTTTAAGAGCAAAACATAATATCTGGAGTATTTTATTTTTAAGAGCAGGATGCGGAAATCAAGAGGGTTTGTTTTGGTTTGGTTTTTTTTAAGGATAGAACATTGAAAATCAGGAGTATTTTAAGATCACGATACTGAAACCAGAAGTATTTTAAGAGCAGGATGTTGAAATTAAGAGGAAGCAAACTTGTGATATAGCTTCCAAAAACAATCAGAGAGTCATATGTTCATATCTTCACTCTGAAGCATGAAATGAATTACAGGGAAAAAAAAAAAAAGAGAGAACATTAAGAGAAATATTCAGAAAAGCAAGAAATAATTTGTCAGATTTGCTATCAATGTATAGGGATGGATTTCCAAGACAGAAATACTCTTCCTTTTGGTTCTGGCAGACCCAAGCATGACTTCTCTGAACAGAGAAAATCCTAATCAAGTTGAAAAAAAATTCGTTTGCGGAATCATAGAATGGTAGATGTTGGAAGGAATGTATGGAGATGATTGAGTCCAATCCCCAGGCAAAGCAAGATCACCTAGGGCAGGTCACGCAGTTATGCAGCCAAGTGGGTCTTTAAAGTCTCCAGAGAATGAAACTCCACACCTCTCTAGGCAGCCTGCTACAGGGCTCCAGCACCCTCACAGTACAGTTTCTCCTCATGTTGAGGTGGAACTTCCTGGGTTCAAACTTGCAGCCATTGCCCTTTGTCCTATCACAGGAAACCACTGAAGAGACTGGTCCCTTCTTCTTGACACCCACCTTTGAGATATTTGTAAACGCTGGGATCAGTCTCCTCCATACAAAAGAGCCCCAGGTTTCTCAGCCTTTCCTCATCAGACAGACATTCGAGTCTCTTCATCATCCTTGTAGCCTCTATTGGATTCTTCATTATACCCCTGTCTCTCTTTGATATGGGGAACCCAGAACTGTGCAAAGTATGACAGATGTGGTTCTCCAGGGTTGTGTTCAGTTCTGGGGCCCTCACTCCAAGAAGGACATTGAGAGGCTGGAGGAGCAAGTTCAGAGAAGGGTAATGAAGACGGTAAAGGTTCTAGAGAACAGGTCTGGTGAGAAGCAGCTGAGTGACCTGGGGTTGTTTAGCCTGGAGAAAAGGAGGTTGAGGGGAGACCTCATTGCTCTCTACAACTCTATGAAGGAGTGAGGCCTTGGTCTCTTCTACCTAATATCAGGTGATAGGATGACAGAAAATGACCTCAACTTGTGCCAGAGGGGCTTTAGGTCAGATATTAGGGAAAACTCTTTTCCTTCTGGCACTGGAACAGGTTGCCCAGGGACTCACCATCTGTGGAGGTGTTCAAGAAAGATGTGGATGTGATACTTTTCAGGACATAGTTTTAATGGTCATGATAGCATTGGATCAATAGTTGGACTCGATTTTCAAGGGCTTTTGCAGTTAAAACAATTCTGTTTCTATGATTTGGTGACATAATGTACAACCTAAGACAACTGCCCATCCTTCTGCAAGATGTTAGTAACCACATAAAGCAAAAGTATAGCTTGAAGTAGATCTAAAAATATCTGGCAGCATTAGGGATCTGTAACAGTCAGAATACACTTCTCTCTGTTGTAAATATATACTTCAAAGGGCAAACAACTCTTAAAGAAAAAAAATGCCACATAGTTATGAAATCAGTATTAACTATATCTATGTCAATAAAATTATACGTATTAACATATATAATAAGTTATAATTAGTTTCTTAGTTTAAATATATATATAAAATAATATTTTCCTCTCTGAGGAAACTCACAGACATACTGGGTGAGGTCATCTAAAGGAAGATGGTAAATGATTTAACAGGAGGAAAAAAAGGAAGAAAACAGCCAATGTTCTGCGCAGCCAGGCTCGTTGCCTTACATAAGCCTACACCAGCATAACAGGGATCCCTGCACAGTGTGTCTTCTGGCTTAGAATCTTGGGTGGATTTTTTTTTCTCTCCTCCTCATTTTTTAACAGATTTTTTTTCAGAATACTTCAATCTCAACTGGTTCAAGACAGAACAGATCACTGAATACGTCTACATTCCAAAATATTTCTGATATATGCTGTCAGAGAGACAGAGAACCTGGAGTTCATTGTGTGCCTAATGACAGTTCAGGATTAATCAAAAACAAGGTTAAAGAATTCTTTCATATATGTATTTTATCCAATCATTTGTGCAGCACTTTCTGGCATTTTGGATTCAGGCAAGTACAGTGTACAGTTCTGGAGCCCCCAGCACAGGAAGGACATGGAAGTGTTGGAGCGGGTCCAGAGGAGGGCCACGAAGATGCTCAGAGGGCTGCAGCAGCTCTGCTATGAGGACAGGTTGAGAGAGTTGGGGTTCTGCAGTCTGGAGAAAAGAAGGCTTCAAGGAGACCTTAGAGTAGCCTTCCAGTATCTGAAAGGGGCCTACAGGAAGGCTGGGGAGGGACTATTTACTAGATCTTGTAATGACAAGACAATGGGCAATGGGTTTAAACAGAGAGATTTAGACTGGATGTTAGGAGGAAGTTCATTAGAGTGAGGGTGGTGAGGCACTGGCACAGGTTGCCCAGGGAGGTTGTGGCTGCTCCCTCGCTGGAGTGTTCAAGGCCAGGTTGGATGAGGCCTTCAGTGACCTGTACTAGTGGGAGATGTCCCTGCCTATGGCAGGGGGTTGGAACTAGATGATCTTTGAGGTCCCTTCCAACTTTACCATTCTATGACAACAACAGAAAAAGGGTTAAGGACTTGTGATAGACTAGGTTCTTTTTATTTTCGTCTTCTTAATATTTCCCTTCTTTATACTCTTCTTCTTTATTGTATTCCTCTTCACTTTCTCCTTCGTATTCTTCTTCTTCGTATTCCTCTTATTATTTGTATACTTCTTTGTATTCATATTCTTATTCTTACCATAATTATTTAGAAAAGAAATCACAATTTAAAGCACATGCTGACTGTTAACTGCTCAAGTCAGGAGGGCAGGTAATTCTGAGTTGGTGGTTTGTAGTTTTGTTTTTTTTTTTTTACTGTTCCTCTGAGATATTTGGTATTAGGCAGTGTCAAAACCAGAAGGCTATGACTAAAAGACCAGGAAACTCATTTAGCATGGTAATGTCTTTACCCTTGATATACAAACACGAACATAATAAAAATGTTCTCAGGAAAATTACTGTCCAATTTAGGTGAAGACAGCACCATTCCAACAGCAAAATTGGAGAAGGCGGCTGCACATATGAGCAGAATTTCCTTCTAAGGAACACTCCAAGGGCAGGGGATAAATTAACTCAGAAGTTACTTCTGTTTCTGCAGATTTTCCTAATTAACAAGATCTTTGCATACTGAATTTTCACAGTCAATCTGCTAACATTTCTTTTTTTCTTCTTTTTTTTTTCCTCCTTTTT
>VWZE01018870.1:21324-55137 GCA_013396675.1 Eubucco bourcierii
AGAGAAAAAGGAAGAGAAAAGGGAATAAAAAGGAGAAAAAGGAATGTTAAAAAAAGGTAAAAAGGATATAAATAAAAGGAATATAAGGAATAAAAGGAAAAATAAGGAAAAAAGGAAAAGAAGGGTAAAAATCAGGAAATGGAAGCAAATAAAAATGAGAATAAAATTAAGCTAAAAGAAGAGGAGAAAGGAAAAAAGGGAAAAAAAGAAAAGAAGGAAAAAGAAGAACAAGGAAAAAATAAAGAAAAAGAGGGAAGAACAAGGAAAAAACCAGGAAAAAGGATGAAAAAAGAGGCAGAAAAATAAAGAGGGGAAATAAGAGAAAGAAAAAGAAGGTGGAAAAAGAGGAAAAAGAAAAAAGTGGAGAAAAAAGAAGAGAAATAAAAGAAGGGGGAAAAGATTTAAAAAGAAAAAAGATTGGGTGGGGGAGAGGAAAGAAAAAAAAAAAAAAGACGAAAAAGTGTTAAACAGTTTAGTTCCTTTCCCTGAAATACTCTGTGTCTGCAGACAGGGTTTGTTGCCAGCTCACTGATCAAAGCCTTTAACGTTTCACCAGCTCAGTTGACACTGGTTTCCACTGGGATTGTGCAAACATGCATGGTGAGAGATTTGCCTCCATTCCAATATTGCTGAGCTCTAAACCCGTGGCACCAGTGTACACCCCAGGAATAGGGAAAGTCTACACTTCACATTTCAGAGGACACTGGGGGCAAGTACAATGTTCAGTGAGAAAACAGGGGATTCTACTATTATTTGAGCTACACTGAAGTAAGAATGATACATTTTATGTAACTCTGAAATTCCATGAAAATCATGGAATCCATTTCAAATAAAATCACTCTTCACAGATCTAGAAAACCCACAGATGTTCCAGAAAGCACCTTCTAATCCACCAACAGATTCATTTTATAAGACACTATGCAGACTGGTCATGTGTTTAAAATTTGAGGTCTGAGTGCTGCCCACTTTTGGATTTAGATAGATTCCGAGTCCTTATGATAGAAGGAGATAAAAAAACCCAAACATCTATCACCCCCGCTGTGGTCACTGTAGGATGGGAAGATTTATTCAAGCCAAAAGAAAGGAAGCAGCTACTACAGTCACTTATACAAGCCTTGGAAAAGAGAGTCCACATGATATGGTTTAATGGCCACAGTGACGTTAGGCTGAAGGTTGGACTCAATGATCTTGCAGATCTTTTTCCATCAAAACAATTCTCTGATCCTATGAAGTCACGCACAGAATCATGGAATGCCATGTTAGAAGGAGCTCCAAGTACAATCTGATCCAACTTTTGATCAGCAAGTCAACAAGTACAGGTATTGGAATTTCAGTTAAGATATTTAACCTCTTTTTCTTTTTTTTTTCTTTTTAGGATGCAAAGTCTTATATAATAGTAAATCTCCCTGCCACAGGTAGATGAAAAGTCAGTTGCTATAAGAAAATTCTGAGAGAAGAGTCATGGGATTCTCCATGATGAGCTTTTGACCTTTGACAGTTTCCTTCTAATCTTCAGCTGCAAAGTGGTTTGATACCAAATTAGAGTTAATGAAAGAACAGAGAAGCAAAAGAAGAATTAAAAAAAAAAAAAAGGAAGAGCACAAACGATACACCTTCAAATGGTTTACAATTGTTGTTTCTTTTGCTAATGTGGAAATAGCAGCAACCACAGAGGAGGGTTAAAACTGCTCTGTCAAGTAGTCTTGCAGTGATAGGACAAGGGGCAACAGCTTTGAGCTGGAGACAGAACAGGAAGGACATTAAGGTGTTGGAGTGGGTCCAGAGGAGGGACACAAAGATGATCAGAGGGCTGCAGCAGCTCTCCTATGAGGACAGGCTACAAGAGTTTGGGCTCTGCAGCCTGGAGAAGAGAAGGCTTTGAGGAGACCTTATAGTAACCTTCCAGTATCTGAAGGATGCCTATAGGAAGGCTGGAGAGGGACTATTGACAAGGTCTTGCAATGACAGGACAAGGGACAATGGGTTTAAACTGGCAGAGGGGAGATTTAGACTGGATGTTAGGACGAAGCTCTTCCCAGTGAGGGTGGTGAGACACTGGCACAGGTTGCCCAGGGAGGTTGTGGCTGCTCCCTCCCTGGAAGTGTTCAAAGGCCAGGTTGGATGGGACCTTAAGCAGCCTGGTCTAGCAGGAAATGTCCCTGCTTGTGGCAGGGGAGTTGAAACCAGATGATCTTGATTCAACCCTTCCAACCCTAACCATTCCATGATTCTATGAATTACTCCCTTCAAGAAATTTTTCTGCAGGAGTTGCTTTGTTGGATTGAACAGGAATCCTAGAAGCTTTCCTTCAGGTTTGGAGCCATTCTGGAAGTATAAAGGTCTTTTGCAGCATTGTCCTGCAAGAAGTTTGTATTTATTTTGTATTTATATTTTTATATTTAAAGAACAGGTGTTTGGGGGGGTTGGTTGTTTGTTGCGGAGTTTTGTTGTTTGGGATTTTTTTTTTTATTATTATTATTTTATTTTTAGTTATTACCTCAAATGTTAGTAATTTCCTCCAGTAACTAAATCAACTGAGTAAAAGGTAACATTTTTACACTGTGATATATTTTTAGATGTAAGAAACCAGTTTTCTTTTGTCCTTTTGTTTTTAACTGATGGAAGTAATGATTACCCTCCATGTATTTTCTTTAGAAAGACTTTTAAGTCTCACACATTTAAAGATGTGCAAGAAAGGGCAATATTTCATATGTTTGTTGTTTCTTTCAAATAAGACTATTAAAAATACTTGGAAATAGAAATTAAGGTTTCAATACTGCAGAAGTATGGTCACTCCTATTGTACTGACCAAACTCAGAGGATCTTTCCACTACCTTAAGCTTACATTTATTTCTTCATGTTATTACTACAGTAGCTGGTCAAGTCCCTCCCAGGCTCTCCTGTACTCCCACTTTGGTACTGAAAGGCTTCTAGAAGGTCTCCCCAAAGCCTTCTCTTCTCCAGGCTGAACAACTCCAACTGTCTCAGCCTGTTGCCATAAAGGAGGTGGTTCCAGCTCTCTGATCATCTTGATGGCCTTCTCAGGACCCACACTGACAGTTCCATGTCCCATTGAAATATTCTTCCTGGAAAATACGGATTCACTAAATCTGCTAAAATTGCTACTACAAAATTAATTGTATTTCTACTATTAATTGGAAGCAGCTCAGGGCACTACCCAAGGACACAGGAAAAGAACTTCTCATTATTTAAGAACAGTGGATTTGACTAATAGATTTTAAAAATAGAAATAAAAAAATAATATACACACCATCATCTATCATTTCTTTTACAGCATGTCATCCTTCCTGATTCATCAAACAATCATAAAATGCTTAGGGTTGGAAAGGACCTTAAAGATAACCCTTAAGATAATCTGGATAAATATATTAATATTCTTATTTATCAGTTGTAAAACATACTGAGTTTTTATATATACACTAACTATGGCTCTATTTTTATTTTTTTTTTACACCTAAAACACATCCTGATGTCTCACACACAAAATGGATGAAAACAGAAAAGTATGGCATAGTTTAGTGGTCGTGAAGGTGTTGGATAGAAGCTCAGCCTGGATGATCTTAAGAGATATTTTCCAACCTTAATGATTCCATGATTGCTATAAAATGACTCTAAAAGCACTCCTTGTATATGTGTGTGCATGTTAGTGTTTACATAAGTCACGTTAGAGCTTTAATTTTGACTAACAACACTTAAGTTAAATGAGATTTAATCTCTATCAAGAAAGCCTGAGCAGTGGAATGTTGATATATAGCAAACACTCTGCTCATCAGTTGCTATGAATGCGAAAGAAACCCCTCTCAATAAACAACATTCTTCATGTACTCCAGTCTTCATTTCGATCCTGCTATGTAAAATACAGAATCAAAGAATGGTTTTGCTTGGAAAAGACCTTTAAGATCATCGAGTCAAACCATTCTCTAACTCTACCAAGTCTGCCCCTCAGCATCACATGCCTGCATCTTTTAAATACCTCCAAGGATGGGGAGTCAAACACTCGCCTGGGGAGTATGTTCCAGGCTTTGAACACCCTTTCTATCTAGAAGTGACTCCTTATACAAAAGCAAAATCTCTCCTAGTGCAACTTGAGACCATTTTCTCTCATCATATCTCTTGTTATTAGGAAGAAGACACCAACATCTACCTGGTTCCAATGTCTTTTAAGGGAGTTGGAGAGAACCAGGAGGTCTTCCCTCCGCCTTCTCTTCTCCAAGCTGAATGGCCCTAGATTTCCCCAGCTGCTCCTCACCAGATTTGTTCTCCATAGCCTTCATCAGCTTCCTTGTCCTTTTCTGGACACGCTCCAGCACCTGAATGTCATTGTTGGAGTGAGGGCCCCAAATCTGAACCCAGTACTCAAGGTGTGGCCTCATCAGTGCTGAGTCCATAGGGGTAATCGCTTCCCTGGTCCTGCTGGCTGCACTGGTGTTGAGTCAGACCATGATGTTATTTGCATTCTTGGCCACCTGGGTACGTGTTGGCTTATCCTCAGGTGCTGTCAACCAGCACCCCCACGTCTTTCTCTACTGAGCAATTTCCAGCCACACTGATTCAATTCTGGATTGTTGGTTGGGTTGTTGTGATCCAAATGCAGGATCCAACACTTGGCCTTGTTGAATGTCATCCCACTGTCTTCAGTCTGTCCAGATCCCTCTGCAGCGCCTTCCAACTCTCAGACAGATAATTGTTCCCTCACAGCATAATGTTATCTGCAAACTTGCTGAAGTTGTCTCCATCCCCTCCCTCCAGATCCTTGACAAAGATGACAAAGAGGACTGGCCTCAGCACTGAGCTTTGGGGAACATAAGTAGTGCCCTACTCTGAGGTTTCAAAGAACAATCAGTATTAATGAGACAAACAGGAAGCAAGGAGGATGAATACTGGGATTAATCTTGCTAAAAAGTTGATAAAATTATGGCTCTCTCATACACTTATTGCAATTCTCACAATAAGGATGTCAGTTGGACTTTAAGAAGGAGAAGCTGACTCCTACATTATTTATTTGCTTCTATTCATTGATATAAATCCAACAGTACCATTTCATAGCAAAATGGACATGAGAAATTTTCAAGTGCTGACAAAATCAGGCACATACCCACAATGCAAGAGGAGAGGGTTATGCTGAGTTTTATTGATTTTCAGTGTACAACATTAATACGGCTCCATCTGCCAGCTCTGGGAATCAACATGGAAGAGCTGTTTTTACACAAATAAGCCCAGTAGCTCTTCAATTTGTCCTTAACAGCAAAACAGCAATCCTAAGCCTTTCCTGGTCCCTTAGCAGGGAGAGTCCTTACTAGATACGCACTTAGAAAATTGATAGGATGAGAGGAAATGATGTCAAGCTGCACTAGGAGAGATTTAGATCAGATATTAGTGAAGAACATTCTTCACTGCTATCTGATAGCAGCATATGGCCTTATTCCTGATTATACCTGATCATGAAGATGAGCAGAAGAGGCCCTACAAGAAAGATGGAGAGGGACTATTTCCAAGGGCATGTAGCAATAGGAAAAGGGGCAATGGCTTTAACCTAGAGAAGAGTAGATTCCGATTAGACATTATTATGAGAGTGTTGGAACACTGGAACATTTTGCCCAGAGAGGTGTTGGAGGCTCCATCTTTGGAAACACTTGAGGCCAGGTTTGGTGAGGCTCTGAACAACCTGATCTAGGTGGGTATGTCTCTGCTTACTGCAGTGAAATTGGAATAGATCACTTTTAAAGATCCCTTCCAACCCAATGCATTCTGTGATTGCACAGCCCTTGCTAGATTTGTATTTTGTAGGTTACTACTAAATAGAATAGAATGAGAGGAAATGGTCTCAAGTTGCACCAGAAGTTTAGAATGGATATCAGAAGAAACATCTTCACTGCTACGCAGTAACAGTATATGGAATTATTCCTAATTATATCTGATTATGGAGATGATCAGATCTCAGAGAAAAAGATACAATTACTCATTTAAATCCAAAGGCAAATCACTATTGCCTCTTTCAACTATATTTTATAACCTGTTTTTCCCCCTTCATCAAGAGAAAAAACATCACCCCAGTGCCAAAGACGTGCTTCTTACATTCTCTATTGATCGAAACCTATTAACTTATTCTATGATTCAGTATTTTTTTTCTTAGCCTGTATTAATTAATATTTCCCTATCCAAACTAGAAAGTAAAACTATATTATACTTTCAAATCAATAAGAACCCTAACTTAGCTTTCAAAAGCTTATGAAGAACGCAGAGCTTGGCATAACAGCCAGGTTGTGGATAGACTTGGTGAATGTATCCATATAGTTGCATAAGGCTTAATAGTGACACTTTGCCACCATTATAGAATCATAGAATGGTAAGGTTGGAAGGGACCTCAAGGATCATCTAGTTCCAACCCCCTGACATAGGCAGGGACACCTCCCACTAGCACAGGTCACTCAAGGCCTCATCCAACCTGGCCTTGAACACCTCCAGGGAGGGAGTAGCTACAACCTCCCTGGGCAACCTGTGCCTGTGTCTCACCATCCTTACTGTAAAGAACTTCCTCCTAATTCCTCTCTTATTAGAGAGATTTTCGTCTTAATTTCCTAGAATTTGTAGCTTTGCACTGCATTTTCTGGTGCCTCACTTTGTTTATAAAAATCACAGAAGGGTAGGGGTTGGAAGGGACCTCCAGTGATCATTCAGTCCAGGATCACCCAGATCAGGTTGCACAGGATCACAAAGTTCAGATGGGTTTTGAAAGCCTCCAGAGAAGGAGACTTCACAACCTCTCCAGGCTGCCTGGTGCAGTACTCTGCCATCACCAAAGTAAAAAATTTCTCCTTCAGTTCAAGTGAAACCTTCTGTGTTTTAGTTCCTGCATATTGCCTATTGATTGTCCTATCACTAGGCACCTCTGAGAAGAGCCTGGCCCTATCCTCTTACCCCCCACCATGTAACTATTGATTTGCTTTAACAAGATCTCCTCTTGGTCTTCTCTTCTCCAGTCTAGAGAGTTCCAGGTGTCTTAGCCTCTCTTCATAAGACAGCATGGTTTCTGTAAAACCGTTGGGATCAGCTTTGCTATTCTGTTGGTTTAAATTCTGATGCACCTGGACTATAATACTGGAATAGAAGAGTTAATCCTTTTTATGTTTTATTGAGGGCTCAAGTTGCAACCATCAACAACTTCTCAGTCAACTCATTCTGGACACAAAGTGGATGCACTAAAGTGTAACTACTAGGAAGAGGTGGCAATTCTCTCTCCTAATTACTTAGCACTTAGATAAAAATAGAAAGAGTCCATCAGGCCTTCCTGCTGTCACAACACCTACATCCCAAAAGAAACAGGATTTTGAAAACATTTTAAACAACTGTAAAATTAATTCCAGTAAGAAAACTGGTCATAGAATGACAGAGTCATTGAATTGTTTTGGTTGGAGAAGACCACCTCTAAGATCATGAAGTCAAATATATTAAGAAGCATTAAAAAATTAACCCACACTCAATATCAAGCCAAAATGAATGATATATTTTTTGAATATTTCTACTCATTCTTTCAGCATTAGCTTGGGCACTACTCAAGATCCTGGAAGATCAGGAAATACAGGAAATCATAGAATCAGTCAAGGCTGGAAGGGACCACAAGGATCATCTAGTTCCAACCCCCTTATTCTTCCATAACTCCCCCCTTATTTTTCCATAACTTTCAAATCAGTTGACTTCCTACTTTAGCAATATTTAAAGTCTTAGGTTATTCATGAGGACTGAAGATGTCCAAAGAAGCAACACTGGAGATCAGTGAACCATAGAATTGTTTTGGTTGAAAAAAACATCCATCACCTCCATGGTCACTAAACAATGACAAAGAGTGTCACGTCCACGTGTTCTTTGAGCACCTCCAGGGATAGAGACTCCACCATCTCCCTGCACAATGTATTCACAGCATCACCTAAGTCAACCTAAGATCACCTAGTTCAAACCCACTGCTTGAAGTAAGGCAACCTAAATCACTTTTCCAAGGGCTGTAATGAGTCAGGGTTTTTAACATCTTCGAGGATGGAGACTCCACTGCATCTCTGAAGAGAACATCATATTTGATTAACTTAATGAATTTCAAGAACAGGGAAAAAAAATATCATATCCACACTGTGCTGTTCCACTGTCCTGCCCCTCTCAGAGCTAAAAAAAAAAAAAGGTTTTTGTTACATTTGAATGGAATTTCTGAATTTCAGCTTGTGCCAAAGCATAAAAAGCCCTGATGATGCGTCAAGCCTAAATAATATTCTCATTCCTATCAAAAGAAAGTCAATCAACATCAGGCTGCTCATAAGCCTAACAGTGTCTCTGAGATATGTACAGGTAGATCTGAAAAACAGGCAGGAGAGATACATCAACTCATCACAGTAATTCAAAGTGTTTCTTCAGCACTTGAATTTTGATAAAACATGTCATTACCCTTTTCTTTCTATTCATTCTTAATTGCTGGCAGCTAGTTGGAAGCCAAACAAAATATTAATGAACAATTGCTGTTCAGCATGAATAGTTCCAACCCACACGACTCTTTCCCCCATTCAAATCACATATTTTCACTCTTCTACATTTCTATCATTGTGGTTAATACAAAATTGACAGGAAATTAAATTAAGAAGGCATTATTGCTCAATGAGAAGACTGAAACACCTCAGAGAAGTGTTACAACAGAAGAGTAGAAGGGGAGACATACACGTAAGAATAACCAATATTTTCTTTTGAATTTAGCAGGAAAGATGTTCTGTTATCCAAACTAAACCTCCCCTGATGCAACTTGAGGTCATTTCCTCTTCTGCTGTCGCTTGTTACTAAGAGATCCACCCTTGCCTCACTCCAACCTCCTTTCATGGAGCTGCAGAGATCTATGAGGTTTCCCCTCAGTCTGCTCTTCACCACACTAAACAATCTCAATTCCCTCAGCTGCTCTTCACCAGACCTGTTCTCCAGACTCTCCATCAGCTTTATTTCCCTTCTCCTAACCCACTCCAGCACCTCAATGTCCTTCTTGTGGTGAGTGGCCCAAAGCTGATTTGTTATTCAGGGATAACTTTTCCTAGTGCATTTTACATCACAGGCTTCTTCACTGCAAAATTCAAACATCCGTTTGACATTCAGTGCTTTTCTCAAATATCCTCTCTCCACTGATATCCAGATTTGGGGCAGAGCAGCCCCAAATCCTTTTCTTTCACCTAGCTAAATTCATTAATTAGATTCCTAATAACTCTAGTCTCTGCCATGAATAAACAAATGAAAGGCATGTCCATTATTTCCATTAATATAATCAGAGAAGACACCGATAGCAGAAAGAACTCCCCTTTCTCCGTGATACAATACACCACTGTGATAAAATCCTGATACCAAAATACAACACACCAGTTCATTTAGCAAAAATTAAACAAGGTCTACAAGACTTTTAAATGAAGTCAGCATTCTTAACGTTTCATAAGAGCTCTTCTTGGTAACTATTGAAAGACGAGCAAAAAAAGAAGCAATGAATAAATGAGAACTTGTAGTGGAGATGGTCCAAATAGTTCCATTATACTCTTTTTTTTTTAATTATTATTATCACTTCAGTGTCCTATTGTTTGAGAACTAGAAGAATCAAGCATTTACGAGCCTGAAGTTCTCTCCTATTTTTCTACTGTAAGACTTTGTCTGCCAAAGCACAATTACTCTATTAAATAAGATTTTAATCCTATTTCTTTCTATTTTTCCCCTCAGAAAAGGAAAAAAAAAAAGTTCTTCCTAAATCTTTCATGTAGATTAAACACAACTTCGGTGCATGCAGTACTCATTGCACTGGATTTCAACTTTTTCTATTATTTTATATTAAAACTTTCTGAGTACATCTTTGTTTGGCCAAAATGTACTACTGGAACAATATTCATCTACTTAAGTGTCATTCCACTATCTTATATTGCTCACAACTCTGCAATGGTTAATGATCTTTACTGTCAAACTTTTCTCTCTGATCAGATTCATAGAACAGTTTGGATCATGATCATTTGGTTCCAGCTCACCTGCCACGTACAGGGAAATCTTCCACTAGACCAGATTGCTCAAGACCTCATCCAACTTGGCCTTGAGCACCTCCAAGGAGGGGGCATCCATGACCACCCTAGACAACCTGTACCAGTTTCTCACCATCCTCACTGTAAGGAATTTCTTTCTAATTTCTAGTTTAAATCTACCTTCCTCAAACTTCAATTCTCATCCTATCAAAACATGGTTTCCTTTTCTTAAAATATCTGGAGAATCTCTTTCTGGAGGTTTTTTGTTTGGGTCTCTTTTGTATTTTTCAGCAGAAAATTTACAAACCAGAAGTAAGACAGAGGTTGTTATATCTCTTAGCTCCTGCTTTTCAGCATCATTGTGATGGTGAAACTTGTGTTGCACTTCACTGAACAATGTCAATAAAGTTTCTCATTGGCTCTGTAAACAAAAGCAAATCTCTAATTCCCAAATCTGGGTGTCCACCTCTGAAGATCCCAAAACAAGAATAACATTGGCCTGTTAGAACAGGGACAGAGGAGTCCATAACTGTGATCAGGGGACTGGAGTACCTACCCTATGAAGACAGGATGAGAGATTTGGGGTTACTCAGCCTGGAGAAGGCAGGACTTCAGGAAACCCTTCTAGTAGCCTTCCAGGATTTGAAGGTGGCTCCAGGAGAGCTGGACAGGGGATTTTGCTAAGGGCATGGGGTGACAGGACAATTCATAATTACTTCAAACTGGAAGAAACCAGGATGAGATGAGATATGAGGAGGGATGTTTTCTCCATGAGGATGGTGAGGCACTGGAATAGGTTACACAGAGAAGCTGTGGAGGCTCCAAGCCTGGAAATGTTGAAAGTCAGGTTGGTTGGGGTCTTGAGCAAACTGATCTAGTGAGGGGTATCCCTGCCCATGGCAGGGGTGTCAGAACTAGATGATCTTGAAGGTCCCTTCTAACCCAAACCATTATATGATTCTATTTGCATATCTGCTCTAAAAGACTTCAAGTGCCTGGTTGATGAACATTAAGTGCATATATTATTTGATCCTTTTTCTTTCAAGAGCTATTGCTGAGTTCTGCCAAGTTTTGATGCTTTAGCTTTCCATGTTCATACAGGGCCAAAGTATTTTCTTGTGAGCAGCTACTAAAAAAGAAATTCTTCTTACTAATATTAATTATTAACCTTTTTAACAATGATGGCAGAGAAAGTAAATCAAAAAGTGAAACTTAAGACCCAAAAGGTCCCACTTTGTGGCAATGGATATATTAATAATTCAAATCTTGATTGATGGCTATTTCCCCCTCCCCCAACCCCACCCAATTTATCTAATGAGTTCTATACAGAGCACTGTGGTCTGTTAGCAATATCTGCAAAGGATTTTCCTCTAATCTTAGCAGCAGGAATATTTTTCATCACTTAGAAGACGACGTTGCTTCTTGTGCATCAATGCTTTGTTAGTACTAAAGCCTGATGTTCTGAAAGGTTCATATATGCTGCAGCTATTTGGATCTGAGATTTCAGTGCAGTTCTGGCCAAGACCCTTTTGCAGACAAAATTTCTCTTTGTGCAAGGAAACAAAACAGAGAAAGTAATTTTTCATACATACCTATGTCTGCATTAGCAAATAGAGATCGATTTCTGAAGCTCATTCCTTCTGTGAGCTGAAATATTAATGTGGAATCACCCAAAGTGCTGTATACAATATGATAATTTATATCTATTGTGAGCTCTTCTGTCCTTCTAAAGGATTTCTCTTTATATATAGAAATTTATATATATATATGAAATAGAATGCTGTGCCAGAACCTCAAGTGATACATGTACAAATATGAGTATTACCTAATTGCATTACTTGTCTCTATCACATCATATTTTAACACACTTGGATTACAAAAAAGTACAGGATAATCATTACACAGCCCATGAAAAATATCTGTAGACATTCTTTCTAGTTTCATCCTGTATCTAAAGGTAGCTTTGCAGAAATGGTTTTAGAAGTAGGATTATGAAAGTACACCTGCCATTTTAGTGCCTCATAACTAGATTAGAGAATTATATTCTTTTTCCTTTCAACACATTATATTCATAATGTTCCAGATTCAAAGAAGCTGCTGAGGATCTTAACCCAAGTATCATAGAATGGTTTGTGTTAGAATCATAGAAGGGTTTGGGTTAGAAGGGTCCTTCAAGATAATCTAGTTCCAACGTCCCTGCCACAAGCAGGGACACCTCCTGCCAGACCAGCTTGTTCAAGCCCCCATCCAACCTGGTTTCCAACACTTCCAGGCTTGCAGTCTCCACAGTTCCTCTGGGCAATCTGTTCCAGTACCTCACCACCATCATGGCAAAGAATTTGATTCTTCACATCTCATCTTAGTCTAGCTTCTTCCACTTGGACATCATCACCCCTCATCACTCCATACCTTTGTCAAAAGTCCCTCTCCAGCTCTTCTGGAGCCTACTTCAAATACTGGAAGGCTGCTACAAGGTCTTGCTGCAGCCTTTTCTACAGGAGGAGCAAGTCCAATTATTTCAGCCTGTCTTCATAGTAGAGGTGCTCCAGCCTGCCACTCATCTTTGTAGTCTACTCTGGACCAACTCTAACAGGTATTAATAGTCAAAATTCAAGTATTTTGTAACTAGTTATCATAAAACCCAACATCTCCTCAATTAAAAGCATCACTACACCAGTAACATTTCACCACCAATTCTACAAAGTTGAAGTGTAGAACTTCAGGTGTTAAGAGTCATCAATATGCAACCATATATTAAAAATGGAAAAATTCTTTCTTCAATTGATGAAAGCAGCATGCACTTCAGCAATGAGAACTGCAGAATGCTTCAATGATTCCCTTTTAAAAGATTCAGGCAGTTTTCTCCACTTTCTTCCAAGATATTTTTAGCAAAGCTCAACTATGGCAAACATTCATGGATATTTCTTTGCATTACTTTTACGGCTTGTAGGAAAGATGCATGATTTTTTTTGTTATCAGAAGCATGCATTTGCTGAATCTCATGTTCCTCTAGGCTCTTTAAAGCATTCTGAAAATTAAGTAGCAGAATGAAAAATACTCCAGACTTGGGAAATGGTTGGGTTTGATTGCACGTCTCAGATAAACACAACGAACAACAAAAGATTTATGATACAGTTTTGTTATGTAGGTGATGAAGGACAAATTCAAGTTACAGTACACTAAACTCTACATTTTAGTTTGTCACTGCATAGTCATCCCTACCATAATTATTTACATATTTTTTTTTTTTGTTCTAAGAACATACTCGACATGCTCCATGAATACACTGCTTTGAGGCTTTAGATTGAGTCTCAAATCCCACAAAGAGTTTACCAACTGAAGTTCATAGATCATAGAATTGTTTTGGTTGGAAGAGACCTCCAAGATCATTAAGTGTAACCATCACCCCAACACCACCATGACCATGAAGTCAATTTCCAAACTGCCACATACATGTTTTTCTTGAGCACCTCCAAGGACAGTTACTCCACCACCTGCCTTGACAGAGTGTTCAATGTTTTATGTTTTTTATACCCCGCAGCTACAGACCAGAGGACTGACTATCAAGGTCATAAAGAGAAAACTAGTCTGATGGATTTCCTGGAGGAAACCACAGGCCCATGGAAGTGTACAGTTAAAAGTGGCCTGGATTCCCTTTTCAGACAGTCAAATTCATGCTTATTAAGACCTTTCTCTTGTCTTGGGCTTGTCTAAGAATTTTTTTTTAATGATGCAAGTGCAGTCTGAAACACTAAGTCTGATGCTTCTTATCAGTTTTAGGGAAGACATAAATATCAAGATGTCATTAAAGAAAAGAGGCATAGAATGATAGAACTGTTTTGATTGGGAAAGACCTTTAGAATCATTGGATCATAGAATAGTAAGGTTGAAAGGGACCTCAAGGATTATCTAGTTCCATAGGCAGGGACACCTCCCACAAGTACTCATCCAACGTGGCCTTGAACACCTCTCCAGGGAGGGAGCAGTCACAACCTCCCTGGGCAACCTGGGCCAGTGTCTCACCATCCTCACTGCAAAGAACTTCCTCCTAACATCCAGTCTAAATCTCCCCTCTGCCAATTTAAACCCATTGCCCCTTGTCCTGTCATTGCAAGATCTTGTAAATAGTCCCTCCCCAACCTTTCTGTAGGCCCCTTTCAGATACTGGAAGTCTACTAGCAGGTCTCCTGGAAGCCTTCTCTTCTCCAAGCTGAAGAGCCCCAATTCTATCAGCCTGTCCTCATAGCAGAGATGCTCCAGCCCTCTGAGCATCTTTGTGGCCCTTCTCTGAACTCTTTAAGTTCATTGAGTGCAACCATCAACCCACTGCCATGGTGGTCATTAAACCATACCACAAAGTGAGATGCCTAAAGATTTCTTGAACATCTCCATGGATGGTGACTTCACCCCCTTCCTGAGTAACCTGTTGCAATGCCTGACCACTCTTACAGGAAGGAAATTTTTCCTAATATCCAACCCAAAAGTCAGTATCCTTGGAGCCTTTCAAAAAACAAACAACAAAAAGAGTAGACATGGCACTTTCAGACATGGTTTATTTGCCATAGTAATGTTTGTTTGATAGTTTGACTTGAAGATCTTAAAGGTCTTTTCCAACCTTAAAGACTCCATGATTCTACAACAGAAAGAACCTTTGTGGCACAGGAATCTGGGCTGAAGTCTCAACTTTGCTTTACATCTACATAGGAAATTGTGTTACCACCTGACATATCTGAGCCAACTCTAAACACATGGCTCAGGGAGGTTGTCTGGGAGGTTCTTAAGTTTGTGAATCTCTCTTCAGACACCACCCTATAGACAGATGCGTGCCTACAATTTCCACTTTCAACTTTGCAAATTTCAGGATTACTGTCACTACTTTTTCTTCATTTACTTCACCTGAATAGGTAAGATCAGGGAGGTCAAACCCTCAAATGATGCAGATCAATGTTCTTTTGTCTGGCTTTAGGCGTCTGCGCTTTTCTCAACTTACACCAGGATGTTTGGCTTTTCCCAAACAGAACAACGAAATGGGCCAATAACACTGTCATGCCTGCAGACCTGGTTGGATGAGGCAGCATGCACTTCATAAAGCCAGCTGGCATTAACAAGAACATTTTCTGGTCAATGCCCTCTAAAGATAAAGCAGCATCTATTTCATCAAGAGCAGACTCATATTGCAAAGTCCAGAACTCAGTGTCGCTCCCCCTTTTGATTGCTTTTATGGCTGCTACTAAGCCATCTGGCCAACAAAATTCTTTAGCGCTCTATCAGCTTTATGTCTGTTACTCTCAAAGCACAAATATTTACATTTGAGGTCTGGCTGAAAATTCTCCTCCATATTTTGTAGGAACAAGATGCTTTTCTTTCCAGTTCAGCACAAAGGTAAAAGCCTGGGGAGATGTAACAGGAAAGAAATTTCAAGCAGAACTTCCTTCAAAAATTTCAAGAATTTGAAAGTGAAAAACTAATTCAAGACTTCATAGAATCATATAATAGAATCACAGAATGATTTGGGTGGGAAGGGACCTTCAAGATCATCTAGTTCCAATTCTCCCTTCATGGGCAGGGGCACTTTCCACTAGACAAAGTTGTTCAGTGCTCTATCTAGCCTGGTTTTGAACACCTCCAGGAAAGGGGCATCCACAATTTCCCTGGGCAACCGCTTCCAGTGTAACATCATCCTTGATTTAGAGTCACATCTCACAAGAGATTAAACATGAGAGTATTTCTAGGTGCTACAAAGACTATGTACAATAATTAAAAACAAAATGTTTACCTTCTTGTTGATACAGAAATAGGTTCAGATTAAAAAAAAAAAAACAAACAACCAAAAAACAAACCACCAACAAAAACAGTTTGTCCTGCCAACCTATTCATGCATCTCTAGTTGTTTTTCCAGTATGATAGAATCATACAATTGGTTGGAAAGGACTTTAAAGATCATAGAATCATAGAATGGTAAGGTTGGAAGGGACCTCAAGGATCATCTAGTTCCAAACCCCTGCCATAGGCAGGGACACCTCCCACTAGTACAGGTTACTAGGTTCAAATTCCTCCACAACAGACAGGAACATTCCAGGTGTTGGAACAGTCTGCCCAGGAAAGCGGTGGAGCCACCATCCCTGGAGGTGTTAAAAAAAATGTCTGAACATAGCACTATGGGACGTGGTTTCCTGGGCATGGTGGTGTTGGGTTGATTGCTGGACTTGATGTTCTTGGACGTCTCTTCCAAACAAAAAAATTCTATGATTTTATGATCTGGTGGTCAAAACTGGATGCTTAGGGGGAAATACAGCAGGTAAAATTGAATGATTTGTCTATGATTCTGTAATTCTACCTCCTACTAGACCAGCTTGCTCAAGGTTTTCATTGGAGAAAAGAAAAGCACCATAGTTGTCATTTTTTTTGTTTGAATATACATATAATGTTCCTTTTTTGGGGGTCACAGAATCATGGAATGGTTTTTCTTCAAAGAGAGCTTAAAACCATCTAGTTCCAACCTCCCTGCCTTGGCAGAGACACCTATTACTAGACTAGTTTGCTCAAGTCCCAATCAAACATGGCTTACAATACTTCTGAGGGTTTATTGGGGTTTGACATCTCTCTCATTAGCTCCATCTCGCTATATAACTCATAAAGGATGATCTTAAAAAAGAGAGGGGGGAAAAAAAACAAAAACCAAAAAATGAACAATTGAATTTTAAACTCCTGAAATGTATTTGCAGTAGCAAGCTGATACACTGCTTGTTCTTTTCCAGGTCACTCTCTTTTCAAGTCATTGTAAATTGAAAGTAAAACCTTGACAGCAACAGACCTTGAGTCTGCTAACCTATTCTCCAACAATCTGAGAATAAAATAGGAACACTTAACTCCAAAACCAGCAAGCACAGTAACATATGTTTCCCGGGTAGGATGAGTCTGCAGTAAATGAACATGAGAGTACCTGATAAGGGTTTAAGGGGCATGGTTAATTGTTAACCTCAGCTAGTGCAACTCTCTGCTGTTTGGAATGCATGTTTTCAAACTCCCAAGGTCAGAAAACATCCTTATGGGTGTCTGAGCATGCTCCAGAGGACAGAAAATATGAAACAGTGCTGAAAAATACTATGAATTTACTGAAGTACTCCAAGCTAGTCCTTAAGGAAAGTAAATTTGCCTTCAAAGTGAGTAGTAGTGAAGGAGATGTATTTTAAAACACAAACATTTAAAATATTTAATAGAAAAAGCAAGGAGAACATGCATTGAAGAGCATGTATTATGGGATTAAGTCTGGAGAAAGGGAGACTGAGGAGAGACCTCATTGCTCTCTATAACTCCCTGAAAAGAGGTTAGAGTGAGGTGCACATCAGTCTCTTCTCCCTAGTGTCAAGTGACAGAATGAGAAGAAATGTCTCTGTTTCCACAAGGAGATGTTTAGGCTGACTATCAGGGAAAAAAAAAAAAAAAAAAATCACTGAAAGAGTGGTCAAGCGCTGCAACAGGCTTCCCCGGGAGGTGGTGGAGTCACCATGCCTGGAGACATTTAAAACCATGTAGACATGGCATTTCAGGACAGATCTTAATGACCGTGGTGATGTCGGGTTGAGAGTTGGACTTGATGTTCTTCACAGTCTTTTCCAGCCCTCATGTTTTTATGATTTTAAGAGCAGTTAGTAATTTTCCTCCAGAAATTAACTTTTCTGTTGTTGTTTTTGAGCAAGAACAGCACTCAGGTATTTCTTTCTATCAGCTGGAATTGTACAGGCTTTCTTCTGGTATTTTTTTCATGTTTGGTTCTATTTCCTATCTGCATGCAAATTTTATAGCAACTTTTCTTCTGTTGTTTAGTGGAGAAGTTATCATGTACATTGTTTCTCAGAGCTGTAATGGGACATTTGTGGGTAGAGAAATATCAAAATACAACTGAAATAGCAGCAAGCAAGTCTACAAAGAGGATGCAAAGAGAAGAGCTAGAGTCCTTACATCCTTAGACTGCTCTTAAGCCAGCGCAGAAGACCCACAAAAGACTTGAAAATCTTTTATAACAATGGATTATAGAATCAATTCTTTTTTTTTTCATGATCTTCACTATAAAAATTAAAAGGACAAACCACAAATCTAGAAGAAATTTAAATATTTACCAAATTATTACAATTGTGGGACAAAGTATTTCTTCTAGTCTCATTGTCTTCTCTCAGTGCAGCGACACAAGATCTCTGTAGCATGTGTATTGACCCAAGCCTAACTGTGACAGAGATTTTCATTGATTTGCATACCAAGTTCTCCATTCAGAATAAATTTTCCATGGAAAACTCAGCCATGTTTTGTTTCAGATCAATTAAATCATCCTGGTTGAATAAATTGGTTTGAATGCTTATACAAGGAGGGCATGAAACTGAGCAAGTCCAGAGGAGGTTGTGAAAATGATCAGACAGCTGAAGCACCTCTGATACTAAAACAGGTTGAGAGAGTTGGGTTCTTCAGTCTGTAGAGAAGGTTCCAGGGACACCTTATAGCAGCCTTTGAAGGGAGCTTCCAGGGGGGTTGCAGAGGGACTTTTGACAAAAGCATGGAGTGACAAGATGAGAGGTTAACATCTTCAGACTGGAAGAAGTTTGAATCAGGCGAGACATGAAGAGAATATTTTTTCCACAGGAGAGTGGTACAGTTTGCCCAGAGGTTGTGAAGGTTGCAAGCATGGAAGTGTTGAAAGATGGGATGACTGGGGCCTCAAGCAGGCTGGTCTAGTAAGAGATGTGCTGGTCATGACAGACCAGATTACTCAAGACCCTGTCTAACCTGGCCTTGAACATTTCCAGGGAGAGGGCACAACTCCCCTAGGTAGCATGTTTTAGTGTCTTACTACCCTCACTGTAAAGAATTTCTTCTTAGTAATAGTTGAACTTGATGATCTTTAAGTTTTTTTCCAAATGAAATGACTGTATAACTCAGCAGCAGAGGAAGACTCTCAGTATTCTCTTGTTCCAGTGACAGGAATTCTGCAAATTGCAGGTTAAATTTCAAAATCACAGAATGACAGGATCACTTAAGGTTGGAAAAGACCTCTATAATCAGCAATCAACCTTCTACCTTCATGACCACTAGATCACATCCCAAATTACCACTTCTACTAATTTTTTTAACACCTTCAGGGATGGTGACTCCAACACATCCCTGTTGCAGAATTTTCCAGTAGCACACAAGCATATAATGGTTATTGAGGGGGGAAGGGGGGGTTCTCGATGCTAGTATTGTCAGCATTGGTTATGGTTCTCTGTTGATGATTTAAATACTAATGATGAAGCTTCATCTTCCCCTGCTTAATGCAGAGAATGATAATGCAAAGAGGATAAATATGGTAAGCATCCTCTGTAGGATCAATAGGGACAAAGTGACAGGTTGAAGGCACGTCACTCTAATTTTGGCTATTCAGCTATTGTGATTTATTCTTCTGCTGACTCAGGGCTCCAGGATGAAACACTGCAATCTCTCCCACTCCTTTCCTTGCCAAATCCCATTAGGAAATGCACACCAATTAAGGTTAAATAACACCACGCTGTCCAGCTCTGCCCAGAAGGTACTGCGGAATGGCTCTAAAGTCAGCTAGGAAGGAAACCTTTCAATCCAACATCTAAAAAGATGCTTAATATCCAAGAAGAGCAAAAGGTGGGCTGATCCCTGCAGGAAAGTGAGCCAGGAGCTCAGGGTGAAGATGACAGAGGTGAGGCAATGACTGCACCAAGAGGGAGGAGTCCCACTGCCCTGTAGCTGGGCAAGCAGAGTAGAATGGTGACACCAACGAATGCGAAGGACAGCCAAGTGCACGTCAGGTTAAGTCAACATAATAAGCCAAGGAAATCCAAGGTCAACCAAGGAAATCCAAACAGCAATTCAAAAATAGCCAAGTCAGAGGTGAAATGGAGCTTCTGGACCCAGGGAGACATGTAGTCCAACCCCCCTGCCACAGCAGGTTGACCCAGAACAGATTGTACAGTACAGCATTCAGGCATGTTTTGAATGACTCCACAGTTTCACAACCTCTCTGGACAGCCAGCTCTCAGGGTCTGCCACCCTCCTCATGTTTAGATGGAGCTTTTTATATTTAAGTTTATTCCCCATCACTGATCATTACTAAAAAGAGATTGGCCCCATGCTCCTGACACTCACCCTCAAAGTAATGATAAGCATTCATAATATCCAACCTTAGTCTTGTCTTCTTTAGGTTAAAAAGCTGAAGTGTCTCAGCCTTTCACAGTGAGAGTGACATTCCAGTCCCCTCACAATCTTTGTGGTCTTTTGCTGTACCCTCTTTACCAGTCCTTGAACTAGGGAGCCCAGAACTGGACAAGAGTACTCCAGATGAGGCCTTGTCAGGGCAGAGTAGAGGAGCAGGAGAACTTCCTTTGACCTGCTTGCAACACTTTTCTTCATGCATCCCAGGATGCTGTTGACACTCTTGGCACATTGCTGGCTCATGGTCATCCTGTTCTCCACCTGCACTCTCAGGTCCTTCTCTACAGAGCTGCTATCCAGCAGGTCAACCCATCATCTGTACTGGTGGAGGGGGTTATTCCTCCCCAGATGCAGTGCTCTGCACTTGCCCTTATTGAATTTCATGAATTTAGTCTCTGCCTAACTCTCTCAGGTGACTGTCAAGGTTACCTTCGACCAGGAGTTCAGTTATAATATGCTCTACGCAAACACACTTAAAAGAGAGCAAGGAGTGGGAGTGCTCTGATTTCCTAACTACTGATGGAACATAATCACAGAATTGTTTGGACTGGAAAAGATCTCCAAGATCATCAGGTCAGACTAGCAGCCTAACATTATCAGGGCCATTAAACCATGTCCCAAAGTGCCATGTCTACACATTTCTAGAACACTTCCAGGGACAGTGATTCCAGCACTCCCCTGGGCAACCTGTTCCAATGTTCGATCACTCTTGCAGAAAAGAAATCTTCCCTAATATCCAACCTAAACCTCCTCTGGCACAATTACAGCCCCTTTCCTCTCATCCTTGCTACTTCGGGAGAAGAGATCAGGCCTCACTTCATTTCAGCCTCCTTTCAGAGAATTGTAGAGAACAATGAGGTTACCTCTTCTCCAGGTTGAACAACCCCAGTTCCTTCAGCTGCTGCTCACCAGATCTGTTCTCCAGACCCTTCACCAGCTTCACCGCCCTTCTCTGGACACCTTCCAGAACCTCAATATTATTCTTGTGGTGAGGAGTCCAAAACTGATTTCAGCATTCGATATGCAGCCTCACCAGTGCCAAAATTTGATTTGAAGGACCAAGATATTCCAAAACCCTCTGGAAAGCACCATCAATTCCAATATCTTTTGATTTGTGCTATATTTATACTAAGATAACTCAGCTCAGCCAAGAGCTTGCATTCTCCTGCCATACTGCTGTGTAAGCAGGGAGAGCAATCCAAGTACTTTCTATCTAATCAGTTTTTATTGACATGAAAAAAACTGGTTGAATGAATTGTGGTCACATGCCATTATTAAGTGTTAGATCATAAACCACATAGAGGTATAAATTCCATTTTTTAATGCTGAGAAGCCTGGGGAATGTCAGCACACCCAAAAAAAGTGTACTGCTTATGGTAACTCAATGTGAAAATATCAAATATAGAAGTTTGTATGGAATTGTTTCTTAAATGTTTAACATCTTTCTCACAAAAATGGCAATTAACTTAAAAAAGATACATAATTTTGATTGATAGAGACATCACCTTTTTAAGGTATTCTCTCAGGCAATAAACCAAAAAGCCTGAGTTTAGCATATGCAAATTGAATATCTAATTGAAGGTGCTAAACTCATATTTGTAGAATCATAGAACGGTTTGGCTTGAAAGGGACCTTCAGGATCATCTAGTTCCAAACCTCCTGCCATGGGTTTGGTTTTTTTCTACTGGGATCCCTCCCACTAGACCAAGTGGCTTAAGGTCCCATTCAACCTGGCTTTGGACACCTCCAGAGAGTGGGTATCCACAATCTCCCTTTGGAACCTGTTCCAGTGTCTCACTACCCTCACTGTCAAGAATTTCTTCCTAATCTCCAGTCCAATTCTCTCTTCTTCCAGTTCGAAGTCGTTGCCCCTCAGTCCATCACTACAAATCCTTGTACAAAGTCACACCCCAGTTCTCCTGGATGCAGGTGAGTGGTCTCATGATACCAGAGTTAGGGGAGAATATTCTTCTCCAAAGCCACATTGACCATAGAATCATGGAATGGTAAGGTTGGAAGGGACCTCAAGGATCATCTAGTTCCAATACCCTGTCATAGGCAGGGACACCTCCCACTAGTACAGCTCACTCAAGGCCTCGTTCAACCTGGCCTTGAACACCCCCAGGAAGGGAGCAGCCACAACCTCCCTGGGCAACCTGTTCCAGTGCCTCACCAGTCTCACTGGAAAGAACTTCCTCCTAACATCTAGTTTCAATCTTCTCTCTGCCAGTTTAAACCCATTGCCCCTTGTCCTGCCATTGCAAGACCTTGTCAATAGTCCCTCCCCAGCCTTCCTGTAGGCCCCCTTCAGATACTGGAAGGTCTCCTGGAAGCCTTCTCTTCTCCAGGCAGAAGAGCCCCAAATCTTGCAGCCATACTGTAACAAGATAATAGAATCATAGAATTATAAAAGTTTAAAAATACCTCTAAAATTATCAAGTCTAAGCTGCTACCCATCATTTCTATGGCCACCAGAACATGTCCCAAAGTACCACATCTACCCATTTTTAAACCCCTACAGGGAGGGTGATCTCATCACCTCCCTGGACAAAATTATGGTTTTTATCTTTTTTTGTTGTTGTTGTCATCTTTTTAATTTTTTTTTTTCAGTGTTTTTGGATCTAATTTTCCTCTCTGATTGAAATGAAAAACTGAGAGTTCAGATTTGTTCTTTACCAAAAACCTTCACTGGTTATAATTTGGTTATAATGTGTAATTTTGGGTTTTGGTGAATGCAGCACAATCTGGGTAACAGCACTGATCACTGTTTGCTCAGTAAAATCATACACTGGTATTTTTTTCTCTGCAAACTACCAATAACAAACAGAATTTTAGAACATAAAAATGAATATTTTGCATCTTCTAATTTTTTTAATTGTTATTTCAAAGGAACTAATTCTGAATTAACAGAAATATTTTCTCCTCCGATATTTTCTCCAACCAATATTTTCTTCTCCTAATCTAATTGGAGGTCTCCCTGCTCTAATGCAGGGAGTTGGGACAAAATGACCTTTGAGAGTCCCTTCCAACTCAATGCAATCTGTGAAATTCAACTTTCCACTTTGGAAAAGGTCTTATCTCTAGAAATTTTAATCATTTTTCTTACACTTGCTTTCAATTAAAATAATTGCAACAATCAGAACACAGATTCATAGAATCGGTTTGGTTTGCAAAAGACCTCCAAGATCATCGCATCCAACTGTTGACCTAGCAATATAATAACAATTAATCACCATAATCATCATCCTCATCATAAGAATGGTATTTTACAAGTTTTATTGACTTGTTTTTTATGAAGAGTAGCTAATAAATCTTGACAAATCTTTTTTGGCTTGCAAACAGAATCTCCACTACTTTGGGCTTTTCCACGTTCTCTCCAGTGGCTGATCACCTTCTGTTCCTTTGGTAGGTTACTATTTCTGTAGACTCTGCATCTGTGCTGCTTAGAGAAAGTTTCCTGCCTCTCAAGCACACTCTGTGATGTGTCAGAATTGGAGCTGATTAGACAGAAGAGTGACACCGGAGAACATATTCTCCTCTAGCACAGTACTGAGGCTGACTAATCCTTTGGAATCTCTCCCCACATCTGGAATAACTCCTTTCTCCCATTTTTTATGTAAATTAATTCCAGATAAACCTTTACCTTCTCCAGCACCAGTTCTAAAACCTTGGAAGCTTTTACAAATAGTGAGGATAAAGTATGATTTACTGGTAGTAGCATCTAAAAAGTCACACTAATTTTAGACAGAGAAAAAAAAATAAGGTAAAAAAATAAATTTCTTCTTTTTTGTAGAGACAGTACATAGAATCATAGAATTTCTTTGGTTGGAAAAGACTTGCAAGATCATTGAGTCCAACACCACCATAGCACTTAAACCATGTCCCAAACTGCCATGTCCACACATTTCTTGGACACCTCCAGGGATGGTGATTCCATCACCTCCCTGGGCAGCCTGTTACAAAGCCTGAGCACTCCTTCTGGAAAGAAAATTTTCTTAAGATCCCACATAAACCTCTGCTGGCATAATTTTAAGCTGTTTCCTCTCTTTCTATCACCTGGTACCCTTACCTCACTTCAGCCTCCTATCAGGGAGTTCTAGAGAGCAAAGAGGTCTTCTCTCAGCCTCCTTTTCACAAGACTCAACAAACTCAGTTGTCTCAGTTACCTGTTCCTACTTGTACTTACCAGACCTGTTCTCCAGACCCTTTACCAGCTTTGTTCCCTAAATTAATTAAAAAAAATTTGTTACTGCAAAAACTAAAGCAGCAACAATAAAATAAAGCAAAAACAAAGTAGCTTTAATTCCAAAGAATGAACTAAATGTTAAGTTAACCCTTGACCTGGAGATGTTCATTCTACTTTTTTTCTGACTTACTGTGCAGAAGCTGTTTTGTATGAAGTGATTCACTGTCAGTGCCTTGAAATTCAAAATTCTAAGGGATGCAAGGCACTTTTCAATGATAATTACTTAATTTGAACTCTTTCTTTTTTGCCATATAATTTGCATCACCTATAATTTCTGCACCTCTACCTCTTGTTGTAATCAAGCACAAATGCCTGGTGTCTTTACAACCCACATGACAACCAGCTAACATCATCACACAGCTTTTACACATCAAATTAGTTCTACCTCAGTGTTTGATAAAGATATTAAAATGAGACAGGTCATGTTTTAGCTTTTCTGAAGCACAGTTGGAGATTTGGACAGCCTTCAATACATTATTTGTCATCTAGAGCCAGATGAGGATGAGCCCAGGATGTGTTCAGGTGGCCAAGAAGGCCAACAGAATCCTAGCCAGGGTCAGCAACAGTGTGGCCAGAAAGAGCAGGAAAATGATTGTCTCTCTGTACTCAGCACAGGTGAGACCACATCTATCACTCGCTACTAAGAAGAGACTGTCCTACATCAGGCTCTGACCTCCTTTCAGAGAGCTGTAGAGAGCAATAAGGTCTCCCCTCAACCTCCTTTACGCTCAACTAAACATCACTTCCCTCAGCTGCTCCTCCCCACATCTGTGGTCCAGACCCTTCAGCTAACTCTTTGCCCTTCATTTGAGTCACTCCAGGTCCTTAACGTCCCTCCTGGAGTGAGGAACCCAACACTGAACCCAGTACTCATGGTGTGGCATCCCCAGTGCTGAGTACATTGAGGAAAAATTTCTTTCCTGCATGGGTGGTCAGGTTTTGGAACAGGTTGCCCAGAGAGGTGGTGGAGTCATCATCCCTAGAGAAGTAAATGAAATGTGTGGAAATAGTACTTCAGGACATAGATTAATGGCCATGATGTTCATAGAATCAACTAGGTTGGAAGAGACTTCCAAGATCATCCAGTCCAACCTATCACCCAGCACTACCCAATCAACAAGACCATGGCACTAAGTGCCCCATCCAGGCTTTTCTTCAACACCTTCAGGGACAGTGACTCCACCACCTCCCTGGGCAGCCTATTACAATGCCAATCACTCACTCTGTCTAGAACTTCCTCCTAATATCCAGCCTAGACCTTCCCTGGCACAACTTGAGACTGTGTCCCCTCCTTCTGTTGCTGGTTGCCTGGGAAAAGAGACCAACCCCCAACCCCCACCTGGCTATAACATCCTTTCAAGTAGTTGCAGAGAGCAATGAGGTCATCCCTGAGCCTCCTCTTTTCCAGGCTAAACACCCCAGCTCCTTCAGCATCTCCTCACAGGGCTGTGCTCCAGACCCCTCACCAGCTTCATCACCCTCCTCTGGACAGTACCTGAACATCTCTCTTGAATTGAGGTGCCCAGAACTGGACACAGCACTCAAGATGTGGCCTGACCAGTACTGAGTACAGGGGCAAAATAACCTCCTTGTCCTGCTGCCACGCTGTACCTGATCCAGGCCGGGATGCCATTGGCTCTCCTGTCCACCTGGGCACACTGCTGGCTCATGTTCAGCTACTCTCTACCAGCATCCCCAGGTCCCTTTCTGCCTGGCTGCTCTCCAGCCACTCTGTCCCCAGCCTGTAACGCTGCTTGGGGTTGTTGTGGCCAAAGGGTAGAACCCTGTACTTAGCCTTGTTAAATCTCATCCCACTGGCCTCTGTCCACCCATCCAGGCTGTCCAGGACCCTCTGCAGAGCCCTCCTACCCTTCAACACATTGACACCTGCTCCTAACTTGGGGTCATCTGCAGACTTACTGATGCTGGACTCAATTCCCTGGTCCGGATATTGAACAGGACAGGGCCCAGCACTGATCCCTGGGGGACACCACTAGTGACTGGTTGCCCACTGGATGTTCTTATGTCGACAGCTGGACTCAATGAACTTAGAGATCTTTCCAACCAAGAGAATTAGTTAGAATTAGAATTATAGTTCTATGACAGGAGCCCTGAAAGAATCACAGAGAGGAGGCATCCAGAAAGAGTGTCAATAATTAGATATTAACTGGTTGTCAACCATTAGACCTTATCTGGGTGTAAATAATTAGACCTTGTCTTAAGCAAAACTGCCTTTGCTTTCATCTTTAAGATCACATTAGCACACTGTTAAGTAACCAGGGGTTGTTAGTCCCAGACCTTAGAAGCATATGGAACACATTTATCAGCAAAACCAGGCTACAGTTTGGCTTCATAAAGGACACAGAAACCAGATCTCATCAACCTCACCAATCCAGTACACACCTAAGATAAATGCCATGCCAAATTTTGTCCAGATAGGAACACAAGAAACTCTTTTTCATGGATTTCTATGTGTACATAGAAAGACACTTCACTGGAGTGTGAAGCTAATGGGATAACTGGGGTAAAATAAGCAGTGGAAGGAATACTGCATATGAGGAACCAGACCAGAAGACCTTTGAAGATAAAACAACCCTCCAACTTTAAGGTCAGCTGTAGCCTCAATGGTGATAATGTACCAAAATCTTTAAGCTTTTTGCAATGTTGTTCAATTCCCTTTACCATGCATTGCTTTTTTCTTTCACAATAAATGGTATCAACACACACACAATGATAAAGCTTTCTCAGAGACAGATTCTTAGAAAGTTTTTATTTCTAGGTCATTCTATACACGAATAAAACCAGTCAATTTATATCTTAGTTAGCCACTACAACACTGTCTCCTAGCCTCAATGTGAAGAAAAAACACAAAACAAAACCACCACCTCAGAACAGAAACTCTGAACCTGCATTTTTAATTCAGCCCATTTACTTTCAAAATGCAGGTGATTGAATTGTGCCAAAGCCAAGTAAGTTTGATCTGAGCCTCTATGCCCTAAATAATGTCAGGAGAAATTGCTGACAGTGATGTGATTACTCTCAGGTGTTCATGCTCTCAATATCAGGAGCAAAGTTGCAACCACTTCTCTTTACAATGGCTAATGAGGTTCAAACTGTCAAGAAGCAGCTTTGGACCTCTAATGTTCATAGACTACAACATACTGATTTCTAGCCCTCACCCATGGCTTAATCACAGAATGGTAGAGCTTGGAAGAGACCCCTGGATATTATCTAAGCATGGCCACCCAGCGTGGGTTGCACAGGAATGCATCCAGGTACATTTGGAATCTCTCAAGAGATGGAGACTCCATCACCTCTCTGGGCAGACTTTTTCAGTGTTTTACAACTCTCAAAGTAGACAGTTCCTCCTCATGTTTAGATGGGACTTCTGATGTTCAAGTTTGTACCCATTACCACTTGTCCTATGACTGGGGACCACTGAAAAAAAATGTTCCCATCCTCCTGACACCCACTCTTGAAATAACCAATCAGCACTGATGAGCTTCCCCCTCGACCTTCTCTTCTCCAGGCTAAAAAAAAAATTAAAACAATTTCCTGAGTCTTTCCTCATCAGAGACATATTCTAGTCCCATCTGCATCTTTGTAGACCTTTACTGTACCCTCTCAAGCAAGTGCCTTTCCTTTTTGAACTTTGAAGTCCAGAACTGGACAAAATATTCCAAGTTTGGCCTCACCAGGAAAGTCTAGGAGGAAGAAGAACCTCCCTCAACCTGCGGGCTGTACTCTTCTTGCTACAACCCAGGATGCTACTGACCTTCCTGGCCACAAAGGCAGATTGCTGGCTCATGGTCATCCTGTTGTCCACCAGCATACCCAGGCCCTTCTCCATGAAGTTAGTTTCCAGCAGGCCAACCCCTCAGTACCGGTGCAAGGGGTTATTCCTCCCCAAGTCTTATACTCTTAACTTAACAATGATTGAACAAGAGATGTTCTTTGTATAGAACTGTCATTTTTTCTTCTAGAGAACCAAGATAGATCAGCTGTGAAACTTTGAATCAAGCAAACCAGATTCCTTAGATTAACCACAGTGTCTCCTGAATTCATTCAGTCACATTTCTTTCAACTTTATGAAATCAAATATCACATTTCCAGAGCAGGAAAAACTCACACTCTTTTTTAATCAGGCATAAAAAAGAAAGTTTACTGCTGGCTCAGTCCAAAAACCTCTTTTTATTGTAAATGTCTGCCTTAGAATCTTCGTATATAAGCTGATCAGACATAAACTGTGGCTGACTGTTCTGCAAATATCAGAGAAAATAAGAAATAAAAACCTAAAAATAAATAAATAAATAAAAAATCCCCAACAGACACAGATGGTTGCAACTCAAACTTAGGAACCAGAAAGGTTTCTACGGCTTAAATAAATTGGGTTATTTCTATCAGGAAGAGACAGGGAAAAGTAGAGTTTTAAGATGATGAAGCATGACCAACAGGATGATGGAAATAATTCTACCCCTCTGGTCTACTCACATGGGACCCCACCCTAAGCACTGCATCCAGTTCTGATATACCCAGCATAAGAAGGACATGGAAACATTTGAGCTGATCCAGAAGAGGCCACAAAGATGGACAAAGGGCTGGAGCACCTCTGTTATGGGGAAAGGCTGAGGTAGTCACAGTTATTCAGCTTGGAGAAGGCTCTAGGAAGACCTCCTAATGGCCTTCCAGTACCTCAGTGGGGGGCTACAGGAGAACTGGGGCAGGGCTTTTTACAAGGTTTTGCAGTAATAGGAAGAGAGGCAATGGATTTGTGATGGAAGAGGGGAGATTTAGACTGGAGATTAGAAGGAAATGCTTGGCCAGGAGAGCTACCAACATCCCAGCCTGGATCAACAATATCATGACAATCAGGACCAGGGAAGGGATTGTCCTGTTGAACTCATCACTGGTGCAGCCGCAGCTTGTATCCTGGGTTCAGTTTTGGGCTTGTCACTGGAAGGAGGACATCAAGGGCTGGAGCAGGTCCAGAGAAGGGCAAAGCTGGGGAAGGGTCTGGAACACAGGGCTGGGGAGGAGCAGCTGGGGGACCTGGAGGTGTTTCATGTGGAGAAGAGGAGGTTGGTGGGGAGACCTCATTTTGCTCTCTACAACTCCCTGAAAGAATGTTGAAGTGAGGTGGAGGTTGAGCTCTTCTAGTTAGCACCAAGTGAAAGGAGAGGAAGTGACCTCAAGTTGATCTGGGGGCAGTTTAGGCTGGACACAAGAAGAAATTTGTTGACTGAAAGGGTTCTCCAAGCCTGGCACAGGCTGCTTAGAGGGGTGGTTGAATCCCCATCACCAAAAATGTTTCAAAGAGGCAAAGATGTGTTGCTGAAGGTCATGGATTAGCTCCAGTCTTGGTAGTTAAGAAATGTTTGGGCTGGATGATCTTAAAGTGCTTTTCCAAAGAAACTGGCTCATGGATTCAGTCATTTTTCAACCAAAATGATTCAATGATTCATAGTGATTAAGGAACATGTCACCATGTCACTTTGGGACATGGTTTAATGACCATGCTGGTGCTGGGTTGGTGGCTGTATTGGATGATCTTAGAGGGCTTTTCCAACCCAAACAATTCTGTGACAACACAATACTGCTCCCCCACGAGCTTCCACTTCAGCCAAGTACTTCAGTTCATCATAAATGAGCAGAAAGTAGCAGCTATACATGGAGTAGCTCAGCCTAAGTAAGAAGACTCAGCCAGCTCCCATGAGTGATGTTAGAGCAATCATTGAGCCTAGTCCTATGTAACCGGGGGGCCACCAGGCCCCCCGGCCTTTTGGTCCCCTCCACCATTCACCCAGTGTGCACCGTGAGGACTCACCAGTGATGATGGGAGGAGGATCCCTCTGCCCAGTTGGGCAAACTTGGAGCTTCTGCCTTTCCTGAGCTAGTTATAAAGAGGAGTGACCAGGGAGGGCAAAGTGGTCACACCTGGGATGGGAGGAGACTCCAATAGCACCCAGGTGCTTTGGGTTTGGGGGAAAATGCAGCATGGGGTGGGACGGGGGCAGGTGTGGTGGAAAAGGGGAGGTGGTGCTGAAAGGAGGGAGATGGAGAGGAAAAGAGGAGGATGAGGGGAAAGAGGAAGAAGAAAGAAAGGGGATTAAAAAAAAAGGATAATGATGGATGAAAATAGATGGAGAGGAAAGGAAGGAGATGGAGGGAGAAGGGGATAATAAAAAATGAAATCTGGACTGTAAAAAAAAAAAAAAAAGAAAAGAAAAAAAAAAGATCCTGCTCTGGTAGGGGGGTTGGACTGGATGATTTTTTTGAGGTCCTTTCCAGCCCCTAACATTCTGTGATTCTGTGACAGCTGGGGTGTTGAGACACTGGAACAGGTTATGGACGCCCCCTCCATGGAGGTGTTCAATGGCAGGTTGAATGAACTCTTCAGCAACCTGGTCTAGTGGAAGGTGTCTTTGCCCATGGCAGGTGGTTGGAACTAGATGATCTTGAAAGTCCTTTCCAACCCAAACCATTTTGATTCTCTGATATTTGATGAATTCAGTATGTTGGGTTTCAAAAAACAGGATGGGGTTTAACCACACAATACTTTTTTTTTCCCCCAGTCTCATTTCTTATGTATGTGAACTTGAATTGCCTTTTCCAACTAGGAATTGTCATAACAAATCCCTCTACTCTTAAGTAAGCAGAAAAAAAACTCTCTTTGAAAGCTCTGATTTCCTTTTATACTATGCACCCTCTACAGACATCCTCAAGGACATTCTTCTATGTCAGGAAGGAAGCAAAAAAGATACCATCACTCTGGAGATTCCTGTCATTCCAGATCAGGGACTGGAATGAAATGGTACCAGCATTTTTCCTGCTATCATCAGTTTCAGCACAGTTTATTATTAATTTTTAATTACCTTTTGAGAACTGAGATATTTCTTCTGCTGAATTTCTTATGATATGACTTTTTTTTGTCGACAGATGGAAACTCTTACTACCAAATAACATGAAGAATATTGTACTTTCTGCTTTTATGTTGGGTGAATCCTAATGCTTGACAAGTTAATGATCAGTTGTTCATGCTGGAAGCCCTGAATTTCATCAGCAATTTTGCATGTTCAGTGACAAGTCCGACATTTGCAAAACTGTCCAAAATAATTAGTGGAGTGTGTCCACTGATGTGCACAAACCTCTGATAACAGTGTGCTAATGACCTGCATAAAAGTGGCCTCTCAAAATGTGCCTGCATCCCTGATACCACAAGAAAAAAATTCAAAATGAATGAATGAATGAACATAATTTAACTCTTAATTGGTTTAGTGCTTGCCTTATTTCTAGTGTTTGTACTAAAGAAAAGCCAAGAGCTCCACAGAGAAAGCCCTAAGAGTTTTGGTGGACAACAAGTTATCCATGTGCCAGCAATTTGTCCTCATGGACAAGAAGGTAAATGGTCTCCTGGAGTGCATGAAGTGTGGCCAGCACGTTGAGGGAGCTTCTACTCTCCCTCTACTCTGCCTTTGTGAGGACACATCTGGAGTCTTGTGTTTTGGGCTTCATAACTCAAGAGGGAGAGGGAACTACTGGAGAGAGAGAGTCCAATGAAGAGCTACAAAGATGCTGAGGGGACTGGCACACCTCTGTGAGGAGGAAAGGCTGAGAGACCTGGGGATGTTTAACCTAGAGAAGAGCAACCTGAGAGGGTATCTTCTAAATGCTGATTAATATCTAAAGGATAGAGGTCATGAGGATGGGGCTGGGCTCTTTGCATGGGTGGCCAGTGCTAGGACAAGGGACGATGAACACAAACTAGAACACAGAAGGCTTCAACTGAACATAGAGAAAAACTTCTCTGCTGTGAGGGTACTGGAGCTCTGAAACAGGCTGTCCAGAGAGGTTGTGGATTCTCCTTCTCTGAAGAGATTCCAAACCTGCCTGCATGCATTCCTGTGTAACCTGCTCTAGATGACCCTGTTTAAGTAGGGAGGTTGGGCTAGATGATTTCCAGAGGTCCCTTCCAACCACCACCATGCTGTGACTCTGTAATAACTTTTTAACTGTGTTGGTATTCCTTTGCTGAGACAACACAAAGTGCACACATATCTCATTACATGTCGCTGAAGAAGGCAAAAACCAATCCCAAATTAGTGCAGAAATATTTCCCTTACAGTTCTTTCTTCCTAGATAGAGAGATTCTCCCCAACACAGGGACAGAGAAGTTAAAAATAAAAGATCATAGAACCATTAAGATTAAGGGAGACTGCTAAGATCATCAAGTCCAAACATCAATCCAAAGCACCACAGTCATTAAACCATGTCCCAAAGTACCATGTCCACACATTTCTTGAACACCTTCAGGGATGGTGACTTTACCACCTCTCTGGGATGGTGACTCCACCACCTCCCTGAGCAGCCCGTTCCAACGCCCAACTGCTCATGCAAGAAAGAAATTTCTCCTAATCTCCAACCTAAACCTCTTCTGGTGCAACTTGAGGTAATTTTGTCTTGTCCTAGGATTGCCCTGTTAAACAACATAAACTCCAAATGTGATGCATCCTTGGTCTAAGGGTAATGAACAAAACCATTACTAGAGTAAGGGCAATAAACAACAGTTTTTATTGAGACCAAGGTGGGGGTAGAAGACGAAGGAAAATGAAATAATTAATCACCTAATGCTAAGAAACTCAAGGCTCAACTTTTTCCAATTATATCAACAGGTTAGAAGTCAGGAAAGAATTTGGCCTGGAAATGTCAAATCATAATATCAACGAGATCTAAGTACCTAATTCTTTTAAAAATTCCAGACATCTTTGAGACCAAAGCATAAGAAGTTGGCATACCTGTTCCTGGGTAAACCTCACCTTCCACAGGTGAGGGGGAAAGGGAGAGGCAGAGCAGCATGCCAGTGTAAGAGAGTGGTGAGAAGAGAATATTTCCAAAGAGCTTAGATGAAACACTTTGGAAACAAAAAAACTAAAACAAACAAACAATCAAAAAAACCCCAAAAACCAAACATAAAAATGAAATGAGCAGAGCCTCACCTACAATAAATTAATTAATTAAATTTGCTCCTTCCCTGGAGGTGTTCAAGGCCAGGTTGGATGAGGTCCTGAGTAACCTGTACTAGTGGGAGGTGTCCCTGCCTATGGCAGGGTGTTGGAACTAGATGATCCTTGAGGTCCCTTCCAACCTCACCATTCTATGATTCTATGATAAATTAGTTAAACTTCAATGACTTCAAATGGGACCTTGAGCAACCTGGTCTAATGAGAGGCATCCCTGCTCGTGGCCCTGCAGTTGAAACTTCGTCCAGTTTGAAGATATCACCCATAACAGTATCACAGTATCGCAAGGGTTGGAAGAGAC
>VWZE01018871.1:0-11688 GCA_013396675.1 Eubucco bourcierii
ACACATATATATATATATACATATATATACACACACAGACACATATATGAACCATCACAGTGATTGTGAGGCCAGCAGTTGGTTCAGTCCCATATCAAAAGGAAGCTTCAGGCAGTCAGATTCTCCCTCAGTTTAAGTAGCTTTTTCTTTCGCAGCCCTGAAGTATGAAGTTCAATCTCCCTTCCAGAATATGTTGTGTCACTGATTCCAGCAGCACACAGTTTAGATGAGATGAATTCACAGGCTCATTCAGAATGCTCACATTAAAAAGAATCTCCCCAGTGAGTTTTCAGTCAAGTTTCTACAGATGCATAATAGAGAAGTTAGTTTGAATTAAAATGTCAAGCTTATAGAGTACATAACTTGATGTCTTCCAAAAACGCAGGCTGTCCTCTGATGTGTTCCGAGGAACTGGATGAGACTCTTGGCTTCTGTTATACTGAGTCAGCACTCCCCAAAGGCTTGTTTGGAAGATGAAGTACAGCCACAAGTTTTTTTTTTTTAAATGGGACTTAAGCAGCTCCTATGAACATGATGAACAGCTCTGGCTCTCCCTTTATTTGAGCTTTCTTAACTATGTTCTTAGACACCCGCCTAAACATGAACCAGTAGTGTGCCCAGGTGGCCAAGAAGGCCAATGGCATCCTGGCCTGCATCAGCAATAGTGTGGCCAGCAGGAGCAGGGAGGCCATTCTCCCCCTGGACTCTGCACTACTTAGGCCACACCTTGAGTACTGTGTCCAGTTCTGGACCCCTCAATCTAAGAAGGACATTGAGGTACTTGAACATGTCCAGAGAAGGGCAACAAGGCTGGTGAGAGGCCTCGAGCACAAGGCCTATGAAGAGAGGCTGAGGGAGCTGGGATTATTTAGCCTGGAGAAGAGGAGGTTCAAGGGAGACCTTATTGCTGGCTACAACTGCCTGAAGGGTGGCTGTAGCCAGGAGGAGGTTGCTTTCTTAGGCAACCAACACCAGAACAAGAGGACAGAGTCTCAAGCTGTGCCAGGGGAAGTTTAGGCTGGAGGTGAGGAGAAAGTTCTTGACTGAGAGAGTCATTGGCTACTGGAATGGGCTGCCCAGGGAGGTGGTGGAGTCACCGTCCCTGGAGGTGTTCAAGGCGGGTTTGGACGTGGCACTTGGTACCATGGTCTAGTTTTGAGGTCTGTGGTAATGGGTTTGACTTGATGATCTTTGAGGTCTCTGCCAACCTTGGTGATACTGTGAAAGGAGAACAGATTTGCCCGTCATATACCATAACACAAAGTGAGCTGTTCTGTTGGATTTTTTGGTTTGCATTCATTTTGGGGTTCTGCTGTTGTTGTCCTCTTCACTTTTTTATTTTCCTCTGAAAGGAAACATCACTTAGCTCCATAACTAAATATTATTTTGGTTATAAGCATATTAATTATATTGGTTAATTATAGCATAGTTCTTTAGTGAATAATTCTGATGCTTTTTCAGTCTTATGATTTTTTCCTGTCTTGTTCACAATAAAAGATTACCTTATGTGACTCGAAGGTTACTGCAAAACTAGATCAAAAGCAAAGATCAATCACTTGTAAATTGAGTGAACATACACAAAGAATAAAAATAATCTCAAATTAACAAGTTATACCAGCTGCATATTAAGGATAATACTCTATTACTATGTGTTAGAGACATTAACCAAGAAAGAAGGTAAGGAAAGAAGAAAATATTACTGCTTATCTAGGTGTGAATTTTTTTTTTTTTTGCTTGATCATTTTGCACAAGAAATGGTGGACTATCAGGAATTCTGGGCATCAGGAACTCTTAGCTGGGAAGCAAAATGGTTTTTGATCTCCCCTTTCATGGTTTATGGCTCCAGCAACTTACCATCTGTTGCACCAAGCATAGGCAAGACATATTTCTCTCTATTGGAAATAGTGATTTTGTACTTATTACTTATATTTAAGTGAAATGTAGAGAACTTTATCTGATTGATGGCTTCCTGTTATTATTAAGGAGTGGTAATATATTAGGAGGAAGAATGTTCTGAAAACATGGTGCTTTTCTGTCAAAAAAAACACACTAGCAAGAACCTGTCACTCAGAGATGTGAGGTCTATTTTAGAGCATTTATATCTGTTCATGGACACAGAAATAATATGAGAAGGAGGAAACCAGGCACTACTCTGTCAGTGAATCACTGCATTGAGTTGGAAATTGAGATGTTTTGGGAAAGGGAAGGCAAGATGGCCTTTCTCCATCAAAATGAGAGGATTTTACATATTAAGTATTAGAAGAACCTAAATATATATATTTGCATATGCTTTTAAAACATTACACTACATTTGTACATATAAATAACATATTTTCTCCCCATAGGTAATATTACACTTACGAAAGTGTAATATGAAAGCTCTCCTATGAGGACAGGCTGAGGGAGTTGGGGCTCTTCAGCCTGGAGAAGAGAAGGCTTCCAGAAGACCTTAGAGTAGCCTTCCAGTATCTGAAGGGGGCCTACAGGAAGGCTGGGGAAGGATTATTTACAAGGTCCTGCAATGACAGGACAAGGGGCAATGGGCTTAAACTGGCAGAGGGGAGATTTAGACTAGATGTTAGGAGGAAGTTCTTTACAGTAAGGGTGGTGAGGCACTGGAACAGGTTGCCCAGGGAGGTTGTGGATGCTCCCTCCCTGGATGTGTTCAAGGCCAGATTGGATGAGGCCTTGAGTGAGCTGTACTAGTGGGAGGTGTCCCTGCCTATGGCAGGGGGTTGGAACTAGATGATCCTTGAGGTCCCTTCCAACCTTACCATTCTATGATTCTATGATTCTATGAAATATACAAAATTAGTTTCAAACTGAAAATTCTAAATGATTAACGAAGCATACATCTCATTGTATGTTGTCTTGGTTAAAATACTAGTATTCTCTTACCCAAAACTGAGGTAAAGTTTTAAGTAGTGACTTCTAAATAAGTTTTTTAAATTGCATAGACAGCAGTATTTATTGGAATTTAGAAGGAAGCATTCCATCGTATTCTTTGACATTCAGAAAATGCAGCATTGATAATGTTTAAATGTAGACCTTTTAGTACAACCTACAAATAAAATAAAAATGCAGTAATTGTAGTTTGACATTAAAATTTTCTTGCCTTTTTCAACTTTCTTTATAGAAAAAACTTTTTTAATCTCTGCTTTGCTACACATCAAATTATGTATCTGAAGTATGTGTCTTGCTCCAAGGAGATCAATATTTTTTCAGCCTGCGGCCTTGCCGGTGGGCTGAGAAAACTATCCAGTGTCTTCTAATATATGGGAAAATCAGCAAACCTTGGTTATTCCAGGTGAGAACAGGATGCCTCTAACATGACTGAAATCTCTACCATCTAAGTGAACAGAAGAAGAAATGGAGTAGAAGTGTCTCATACAGAAGTGATACAAGAGTCACTCTTTAGGGCTCTATAACTCATTATGTCTTTATAACTCCGAGTTGAGAAAAATTGGATTCCTTATGTTTCCCAGGTCTCTCAAACTTATATCTAACAATTTTATGTCCCAGTCAACGTGAAACCTAATCATCCAACACCTTTCAGTGTGTTCATTGCTCCAAAACCCTGGTTTTACTCGCAATTTATTGAGGAGACCTGAAGCATAGATGCTTTGGTTCTATGGTAAAAATCACCTAACCCTAACTAAATCTAAGAATAAGGCAGAGTTACCTCAAAATCTTAAGATATTAGAAATACATATTTTATTCTTTCATTACTTAAAAAAAAAAAAAATCAAGGAGGAAAAATACTCTATATTTGCTACCATGACATTACTAGGTTTTCCTGCACAGCTGGAGGACACCAAAAAGTGCAAGAACAAAGTCTGTATAGGTGAAATAAAGAAAACAACAAAAAAAATCAAAACCCCCAAACCCTCAAAAGTCCCCAGATCCTCCCTAACTCCCTGTAAATGTTTGTTCCAATTTAATTGTTTAAATGTTGGTTGGGGTTTTATTTTTTATTTTTGTAGGTCGATTTTCATCTTTTCATTTGTTTGTTCTATCTTGTTTGTTTTGTTTCCTTGCTTTAAAAAGAAATCAAAACTTCTGGTTGTGATTTCTTTACTACTATCTACAAAATAGTTGACCAGTAAATTGGCTCAGGTTCTGGATCACTTCTGCAGGAGAGGTGACAGAAGATTTTTGCTTCTGTGTATAATGATCTGAATTTTTTCTTGTCTTGTTCTTTAAAAGGTCAAATCCGGTAAAATCTCAAGTATGAATTTTTAACTTGCTTATCTCAAGTCAAAACCCTCTAGTTGCCTCATGTGCTAGAAGCTTAGACCAACCAAAAGGCTGAGCATGTTAAAATCCAGACAAATCAGCATCATTCCAACCCTGACATATTCTGTAGTTACAGCACAGCTCTCAAATGAATATTCTGGAAATAAACACATGACATAATAAAAACACACATACCAAATGGCAAAAGATGACTCGAGACCCCTTAATAAATTCATTCTGCCTCAATTTATGTCAATAATTTGCATATAATAAACTTGTCCTTGAACAAAGAACTGATAAAGTAATAAACCTGTCAACTCCATCAACTGACTGCTTGCTAAGGCTCTCTGGCATTTGGTTCGTATGGAGGCAGATGCTCTGGTATAACACACTAGCTGCAGGAAACAGTCGTCTGTTATGTGATAAGAGGGTAAAGAAAAGATTAGCTCTGATTTTATAGCAGGCAAAATATTAATCACAGAGGAAAGGAAAATACTTCCCAAATGTTTGAGGCATTTGATGCTAAGACTAGAAATGGGTACATTAAGTCACCTGAACTTGGCTAGTTTTGCAATTTATCTAAAAAAAAGGTTAAAGTGTGGGGGGTTGTTTGTTTGCTTTTTTCCTGAACATGGGAGATCTCCGAGACCTTATTGATGTTTATCAATATGTCAATGACAGCAGCCAAGAAGATAGGGTCAGACTCTTCAGTGATGCTAAGCAACATAAGAGGCAACAGGTACAAACTAGACAAATCCTAGGAAAAAAATTCTCTTTGAGGTTGCTGGAGCACTGAATCAGGCTGTCCAGAGAGGTTGTGGGGTCTTCTTCTCTGGAAAGATTCCAAACTTGCCTGGGCAACCTACTCTGGATCACTCTGCTTTTGCAAGGGGGTGGACTAGGCAATAACCAGAGGTTCCTTCCAAACCCCACCCTGCTATGATACTGAGATTTAATAAACTGATTATTTGTACTGAGCACTTACCTTGAACAGAAATCTTCATGTTAGTATTCTATTAAATGAACAATGAACAAGTTGTAAAGAGAAGTATAAGAGTCTACACAGAAAATAAGTTAGACTATAAAAATCAGAATCTAAAATGTTAGTCATAATAGGTCATAAAATACTCATGTTTTCTGCTCACTCATTTTAGAGACGATTAAACTGATACATTTACCCCAAATCTCATATCAAATCTCTGCTGTAAGATTTAAGATGTTCAGCACTCCTATATAGCATGTGTAGAAGAAAGAGTTTTTGCTCTGAGGCAAGACTTGGAAATGGCACAGCTCTGTTTAGTTTTTCATGAGATCTTTTTAATGGGGGGGGTGGGGGGTGGGGGGGGGGANCCACAAAGATGATCAGAGGGCTGGAGCAGCTCTCCTATGAGGACAGGCTGAGAGAGTTTGGGCTCTTCAGCCTGGAGAAGAGAAGGCTTCCAGAAGACCTTAGAGTAGCCTTCCAGTATCTGAAGGGGGCCTACAGAAAGGCTGGGGAGGGACTATTTACAAGGTCTTGTAATGACAGGACAAGGGGCAATGGGTTTAAACTGGTAGAGGGGAGATTTAGACTGGATGTTAGGAGGAAGTTCTTTACAGTGAGGGTGGTGAGGCACTGGAACAGGTTGCCCAGGGAGGTTGTGGTTGCTCCCTCCCTGGAGATGTTCAAGGCCAGGTTGGACGAGGCCTTGAGTAACCTGTACTAGTGGGAGGTGTCCCTGCCTATGGCAGGGGGTTGGAACTAGATGATCCTTGAGGTCCCTTCCAACCTTACCATTCTAGGATTGTATGATTCACTTAGATATTAGTTTCCAGTGATATTTACATCAAAATCTGCTCTCTATTAAATCATGTGGAGTGAAACTAATTTGAGGTGTGATAGTAAAAATGCAGGGTTTTTTCTGAGATGTGATCAGATAAGAAGAGTTATAAAATTGTGGATGCTCTTGCCTCCTTCTTCCTCCTTTAGAACAAATAGACAAAAAAACCCAAACAAATCCACAAATGAAAACCTCAGAACATATCCCTCTCCCTGCAAACCCACCCTAACTTTTTTTCTTTAAACTGTTGAAAACATATATTAAAAAAATTCTTGAAATCACATGGATTTCTTACAGTTAAATACAGGGCACGTTAGCTGAACTCCACTTTTCCAACTGCTGGGAAGTAAAATTTTTCAACAAGTTTGAATGATAGTTTCCATGGATGAAGCCACCTATTTATATGGTGGCGTCCAGTTGGAAAAGTCAATTTTCAGCATGCCTGCTCCTGAGGTGCTATAGGAAAACACACCTCACAAGCAGGAAAATCAAAGCTATATGAAAATCTGCTCCTGGTAGAAGTGAGGAGGGGGTGTTTGTATATAAGAACTGTCAGAGTCAATTTAAAAAAAAAAAAAAAATCACCTTATCAGCAACAATATGACAGAGTTAAAGCTGATCTGGTCCAGGGTTTATCACAAATGTCAGATTCTCTCACCAGAGCTTTAGGCCACATCTATATGTGTATAAGCACACTTATTTAAGAAAAAAAAAAAAAAAATTAAAAAAAATCAATCCCCAAACTCAAAACAACAAACTGCACTTTGCAGGAAATAATTATTGCAGAAGAAAGCTGCTAGTTATATTTCTTGGTCTCGTGGTTATAGCAGGATGTATAATCTTTCATATTACCTGCACTGTAAAATATTTGTATGATTTGAAATTAAACCCAAAGCAATCAAGTTTGTGTGTTACCGCAATGTATCACTTCTGGTTATAATGAAGCCATTGCTTTCTGTTCTCCAGCTTCTCAGCTTGTGATGCAGTATGTCACTGGAAGGTTTGAACAGCCTTATTTCAATGCAGCTCTGAGAAATACTGACATAGTTAACATTGTCTCTTTTCTTCTAGTCATTTTTCTTGCAATGCACACTATATTTCCAGAGCAGCTATGCTGGGGCTCTCCTCAAGTAGTAGAAATCAAGGAATGTAGGGTAAGTACCAAACTCCAGCACACCAAGGCAAACAATAACATTCTGTTGTTGAAAGAGCACAAGCTCCCCCATTGCCAGCAAACAAAACACAAAGGCTCGAGCAGGCCCCTGCAAAAGACATTGTCAGTGTATTAATCACAGAATTAATCAGATTGGAAAAGACCTTTGAGATCATTGAGTCCAACCTATCACCTAACCTTTCTAAGTAACTAAAGCATGGCAGTAAGTGCCTCATCCAGCTTCCTTTTAAACACTTCCAAGGACTGTGATTCCACCACCTCCTCAGGTAGCCCATCCAAATGGGCTATCACACTTTCTGTGAAGAACTTCTTTCTAACATCCAGTCTAAATGTGTCCTGGTGCAGTTTGAGACTGTGTCTCCTTGTTCAGCCACTGGGTGCCTGGAAGAAGAGACCAACCCCCACCTGGCTACAACCTCTTTTCAGGTTGTTGTAGAAAGCAATAAGGCTTCCCTTGTTCCCTTGAGTAACCTGTACTAGTGGGAGGTGTCCCTGCCTATGGTAGGGGGTTGGAACTAGATGATCCTTGAGGTCCCTTCCAACCTTACCATTCTATGATTCTATGATTCCCCTGAGCCTTCTCTTCACCAGGTAGAACTCCAGCCCCCTCACCAGCCTTGTCGCCCTTCTTCAGACATGTTAAGGCTTTATTCAGAAAACATTTTTCTTTACATCAAGCTCTATGATGAGCCTCAATGGTAGTGAATTTCAAGTCAATGTTACATTGAAAAAAAAAAACAACCAACCAAAAAAAACCCAAAAAAACCACCCACCAAAAAACACAACTTAGAAGCACACAGCATTAACGTCTGCATAAAGGGCAGAAAAGATGATGTGAGGACTGCAGCATCTCTCTTATAAGGAGAGGCTGGGAGACCTGGGGTTGTTCAGCTTGGAGAAGACAAAGAGGGATTCTTATCAATGTTCATCAACATCTTAAGAGTGAGGTCAAGAGGATGGGACCAGATGTTTTTTCATTGGTGTCTAGCCACAGAATAAGGGACAACACAAATAAACTAGAACACAGATTTCTGTCTGAACTGGAGGAAAATATTTCCTGTGAGGGTGCCAGGGCACTAGAAGAGGCTGCCCAGGCTGTGGAGTCTTCTCTGAAGGGATTCCAATCTGCCTGAATGTGATCCTGGGAAATTCGTTTTAGCAGAGAGGTTGGACTAGATCATCCCAACCTCTACAATTATGTGATTCTACAATTCTGTGTTTGAGTGCATTTATTCCACATAGGACTTGCATATCTTTGAGGATCTGGTCTTCATGTTGTTCATGCTAGTTATTGAGGCTGGATACCCCACAGGAGGCTGGTTACTGCTCCTTAATTCCGTGACAGACCCAAGAGGCAAATTACAAGTCTGTCTGAATCTGCTACAACTGGATGCAGAGCCTCCAGAGTGAGGCAGAAAACAGAGAGTGCAGCATCTATTTAGTTTTTCCTGCTTAACCCTTCTAGTTCCTCCTCTCCTCCCAAGGGATCTTTGTGTCAGAGAGTGAGCAAGAGTAATTGATTTTTCTGTTTGGTTTTGGTTTTTGTTTGGTTGATTTAACATTATTCCCCACCCTGCAGAACTTATATATGCTTAGAATATACTTTCACTGGAATTTCCACTACTCTCAGAAAGAGTTTCAGATTGCCATCTTATTCTTTCTCTGCTGCTAGGGGAAGTGGGGTCAAAGAGGGAGACTGCCTGAAATTCCTGAGATACATATATTTGAAAAAGCCTGTGCTGCAGTGAGCTCAGTTCAGTATCATGAAGGATTTAGTATAATAAAATGAACTGGGTCATTTTAGAAAATCTTGCTAATAAAGGTGCATCTAGATGCATTTTATCCAATAAAAACATACGATATAGTTGAAAACTCCAGGGTATTTTCTTAACAGAATGGGAGAGTACTTTCTCATATCCCACTAGTACAAGAAAGCAAAGATTTTATGCAATTTGATGGAATTACATTGCTATGTGAGAAATTAAATTACAATTTATTTCCTGAAGTACTTAAAACCCAACACTGAAAATCCTCCTTATGTGATAAAATAATTCCTATGTGAGTCAGTCTGTATTTGTGAGTGATTCCCTAGGTACTCCAGTAGCTGCAAGTGAGCACCTTATAGCGAGACTGGATATCAGACTACATCTCTGACTCCAGAACAGAAATAAGGAAAACCAGAGAGATAGGTGGGAGCTGGGGATGGCTGAAAGTTATACCACTGCACTTAGGCTATATTCATCTTTGTAATAAATTTCTTGGAAAAAAAAAGAATGCAACTCCCATTTAATAGAAATGTCATGCTTTCAGAGATCTGTCATGATGCTTAAGCTGACAAATAGAATTCCCTCTACCTTGCAGTACCAAGGAGCATCTCTGCCTCAAAACTTCGTAGTTTCACATATTTACAATACTGTAATAGAGAACCCCATGTAATTAATTGTAAGTGTTAATCAATCCTTTCATCTGTCTTTAAAAAAAACAAAGCAAACACCAGACCATTAGAAGTTTCCTTTCACCTGTCACCTCATTTAAGTGGTAGCATTCCATCTCCGACAGTTAAATCAAAAAACACCACCAGATTATCAAGCAGGATTGTTTTCAGAAAATGCAAAGAATTCTGTCTTAATTAGTTTTCTTTCAGCATATTTTTATTTTCTCATTTTTTGTTCTGTTATCTAACATAAAATGGTCAGCCACACTCATTAACACAGAAATCCCTGTATCTTGTGTCTCCCTAGGCTGCTAGAAGATACCAGAGCAGAACAAAAGACAGAGGAAGCAATTTTCAGGTATCTTCCACCTCCATGATGTTTGGCAGAAGACTTTCTTCCCACTGGGTTTTAACATTTTAAAGCTTTCTGTCATAGCGAACTCATAGAGGATTAATTACAGTGCCTAAAACTAAAATTCTTTTTCTTTCTGAAAAAGATTTTAGGCTAAGCAACCATTTACTTGTTCTTCAATAAACATAAAGGAAGGAGCTATTCGTCACAGGTTTGGAGATCAGAAAGATCAAACCCTGATCTTGAAATCCATTGTCTAGCAGATCACAATATGCCTCCTGACTACAGATAAATTAGGTTAAGTGAAGTGTTCATAGCAGCTACCAAAACATGTTGAACAGGTGGCAGAAGCAAAAGGATTCAATCATTATGGGAATGTTCCATGTACGTGATAACATTATGTGACCCTTTGTTAGAAACTGTTCTAGCTCCTGGTTGTAAAAGCATAGTAAAATGGGGATCTTTCCAGAACATGAGGAATAAGAAGCAGAAAGCGTAAGTCACTTGGAGTTCAGCAATTACATTTTCTTTTGCAAAAGGCATGAATTATGATGGCAGCATCATAGTGCTCAGTGGAAGCTGTGCACTAATTAGGCTCCTAGTTTATACATTCTCAAAGAAAAGCAAGACAGAATGAATCCCTCTTTCTTGTCCACAGCCTCCGAACTACAGACAGTACACTTAGGAAAAGGAAGAAAGGAAAGGTGTATTACATGCATATATCCCAGCCCCCTAAAGGGCAAAAAACTCACTGGACTCTGGGCCAGTCAGAAAGTTTCAGTATCACAAGGTTTGTAACCCTGAGGCAAGAACAAAGATTCACGCTGCTCAGCTCTCACTGATCTGCTACTATCTCTTTCATGTGCCTAGGAACATTGTACCTTAACCTGCAGCATTTCAGCAATGCCTCTCCACAGGATCTTTCAAGAAACAAGCAGAAGTCACATGGACTACTGCTGAGGTAACAGGATTTGATTTACTTCCATGTTTCAATTGTTCTCTGAATCAAGGATATCACTCATTGTATCAAGCAGGTCTCATAAACCAGTATGGTTTAATCAGAAAACCTGAAGCAGAATATAGACTTTATCATCTTAAGCTGTCCCACGTATCAGCTGGCTCCTCTGTACAGTGCCTATGCCCTCTGCACTAGACCTTTACTGAGACCTAATGCTAGCCTTGGCCTGAGTAAGATATTCAAGCTGTATTAGCCTAGGTCTAGGTATAAGGTTTAAGATATCTGATGATGCTGGTTGCTGGTGATCATTTATTTATCTCACAAAAGTTTAGCATGTGTGAGTAAAGAGAAGAAAATGCCATCCAGAAGAATAATAAACCCAACTGATCCACGTTTGGAATATCTTTGAACTGCAACCTGCTAGTGACTGGTAGACTACTGATGGCAAATAGCAACCTCTGGTCCTGTTGTTACCTCATCTTTCTCTGAATGACAGGATAGAGGGTTGGAATGTATATTCTGACCTGACCTATGTCTATTGATGTTCTGTCATGGAAATAGAGTGAGTTAGTCAAAATGTTATGGTTTAACAATAACAAATAAAGTACACTGAAACTGGGGGAAAACACATCTGCAGTGATTTACACCCCTCAAGTCTCACCACTCTCACATGTTGTAGGAAGGTGACTTCGTAGTAGGAGTCTGCTACAGGCC
>VWZE01018872.1:670-15727 GCA_013396675.1 Eubucco bourcierii
TTTGTTTTCCATTTGCCTTAGCAGAGCTTTCAGCAGGATCTGCTCCATGATCTCCCCAGGCACAGAGGTGAGGCTGACTGGTCTGTAGTTTCCAGGGTCATCCTTTTTGCCCTCCCTGAAGATGGGTGTTATGTTTGCCCTTCTCCAGTCAGCAGGAACTTCACCAGTCTGCCATCACCTTTCAAATATGATGGACAGTGGTTTGGCAACTTCATCTGCCAGTTCCCTCAGGACCCATGAGTGGATCTCATCAGGCCCCATGGGCTTGTGCACTTTCAGATTCCTTAGGAGCACACAAACGTGATCTTCTACTGTAGTAGGCAGATCTGCCTGCTCCCAGCCCTTACTTTTACCAAGGTCAAAGTCTACTTGTAAATCTTTAGAACTCCATCTCTTGTTTTTGCCTAGCTGTTGCTTCTTTAAGGAAGCATTAGCAGACTTCTGGACACATACTACAGCCATTTGACATAAAACCAGGATTATTAGAACTAAAATCACACATGATAAACATACCACTGTGTTACAAGCAAAGAACTCACTGCAGGGATCTGGGTGGGGTTTAATCTCAGTTTTAGGGAGAATTACCCTCATAAGAGATGTCAAATAAATCCCTGCATTTGTCCCTGCATTTGTAATATTTCCTGACACATTAAAAACAGATTTGGTTATATTTTCGGTGAGACTAAGACCAAGTCAGCCAAAAAGGTACTCTCCGTAGCTCCAAAACATCCTTTTAAGCTTTCTCCACATTAAATCCATCAGAAAGGAATCAATCTTTGCTGTCAAGCAATGGTAGAAATACCATGCCACAACTGGGTAACCGACAGACACCCATGTGGCTGCAGATGACCCAGACAGCAAAGGGATGGCAGATTCAAGTCTGGGCACATTCACGAAGAGTTAGGACCAGAAAAGCATGGGGACCTTCCCTGGCTGCCAGTGGTGCGGGGACACAGCAGTCATATACTTGCAGGTAAGGAGCCTGCAGAGCCAAGCACCCTGCCAACACCGTTGCCCTTCATACCACTCACAGGAACAAGACAGGAACACAGGGACCACTCCAGCAGCCAGCTCCTAGCTCATGCAGCATTAGCAGGGGAGAAGGAATATCAAGAGCTGCACAGAAAGTCCTCTCCTGACACTCACTCCTTCCCGTCTTCCACAATAGAGAAGATCTGTTTCAAACCATTCCTGTTGATGAACTCCTGAGCAAAGGTAATGCCCTGTGAGAGGCTTACAAGCTTCTTCAGCAAGCCTGCCTTCATATCCAGGTTGTTGCTCTGGATCCCACTGTACAACTGCTCTGCTTCTTGGCCCTGCCAGGAAGGAAATAATCAAGCCAAAGGGGCTCATCAAAAGAGGGTGAGAGGCTTGGAGAAGGCTGGAAGGACTTAAGCACAAGCATTTAAAGGAGGCTTCAGGCTAGAAAAGCCCCGGCAGGGAGGTGGACTGAGAGACAGAGCCACCAGAGCAGAGAGCAGGAAGAGCTGAGGAAGGAGGTGAAGCTGGCATCATGTTCGCTGAGCTGCCCCATGCCTCCGAGGCACTGCTAGACGCTTTAGCTTCTCAAACGCCCCCAAGCGCTGCCGAGGGAGGATGAAGTCTGAGGCAGGTCTCCTGCCTGCACTACTGCTGGGCCCGAGGCACCGAGAGGAGCCACGGCGATACAGAAGCCACCAAGCGAGGCAGCAGCAGAGGGCCTGGAGCAGCACTGCATCACCCAGTGCCGGGGCATAGGCCGGCAGAGCCCACAGCGGCGGCAGAGATGAGTGGGGAGAGCGGGATGTACCGGGGAGCTGGTCAGACGCAGAATGCTTCCATTCTGCTTCTCCCTGCGGTTCTGCAATAGGAAGGGAGCGGTGAGCCGAGCGGCAGGGCAGCGGGGCCGGGCGGGAGTCGAGGCTTCCTCACTGTCTCAGTGATGTAGGTCTGCAGCTCATCCGCGTACTGCAGGGCGTAGCGCTCGGCGTCGGGTAGGCTACACCTGCGGTGATGTGCGGCCGATCACAGCCGTGCAGGGCCGGTGACGGCCGCCGGCGAGCCAGCGGCAGCCGCCGTGGACTGTGTCGCCGCGGCCGCTCGTATCAGGCGCGGAACTCACGCGTCGCAGACGTCCTTGAGCACCGAGGCCAGGGGCTTGGTTTGCAAGCGAGAGGGTGGGCATGAGCAAGGGCCAGGGGTCCACTGGGGGTGGTGGGGATTTCGTATCACAGAATCATAGAGCCATAAAACGGCAGAGGCTGCAAGAGTCCTCCGGAGATCAGCCAGTCCAAACCCCTGCCACAGCAGGGGCACCCGGGGCGGGGCACCCAGGAACACATCCAGGGGATTTCGAAAGTCTCCAGAGGAGACTCAACAACCTCTCTGGGCAGCCTGCTCCAGGCTTCCAGCACCCTCACACCAAACAACTTTCTCCTCCTGTTCAGATGGAACCTCCTGGGTTCCAGTTTGTGCCCACAGCCCTTTGTCCTGTCCCTGGGCACCACTGACAAGAGCCTTTCCCCTTCTTGCTCCCCACCCCCAGGCATTTGCAGCCATTGATAAGGTCCCCTTGGAGCCGCCTCCTCTCTGGACACAGCATCCCCAAGTGTGCCAGCCTGTGCCGGGCGGTACCTGCTGCAGCTCGACGAGTTGCGGGATGGCTCCCACCATCTGGATCGCGGTCTTCACCACGTCCTTGGGCGGCGGCATGGCTCCGGCTCCGGCTCCCGCTCCCGCTCCGCGTCCCGCAGTTCTAGATTGCTGCTGCCGCCGCCTCCCGGGAGGCCCCGCTGCCGGTCCGGGGACCTTGCTGCCACTACAGGCACCGGTGTCGCCACAGCCCCGAGTAGGCCCGACCCCCTCACCTGAGCTGACGCGGGTTTGGCAGGACTCATCCCTGGCCAGGGAAACCTGCCCAGCCCCGAGGGCAAGGCGGGCACCCTGCGTTCCGGAAGACACCGGAGCCAGAGAGTGCATTGGGCCGGAAGGGACCGGCCGAGAGCATCTCGTCCAACCCCCTGCAGGCGGCAGAGACACCTCCAACGACAGCAGGCTGCCCAGGGACACATCTGGTCTGGCCTTGAACACCTCCAGGCAGAGGGCATCCATAACTTCACTGGGCAACCTGTGCTACTCTTTCCCCACCCTCACTGCCAACAATTTGTTACTCATCTTCACTCTCAATCTCCCCTCTCCCAGCTCACAGCCAGTGTCCCTAGCACTCCCAGCCCTTGTCCAAAGTCCCTCCCCAGCTCTCCTGAAGCCCCTTCAGCTACTGCTCTAAGGTCTCCATAAAGCCTTCTCTTCTCCAGGCTCAACATCCCCAACTCTCCCAGCCTGTCCCCACAGCAGAGCTTTTCCAACCTCTGATCATTTTTGTGGCCTCCAGGTCCTTCCTGTGCTGGGCATCCGTCCCGCAGCTGGGCCCAGCCCTACAGGTGAGGTCTCCCCAGAGCAGAGGGGCAGGATCCCCTCTCTCTATCTCTACCCATGCTGCTTTGGATACAGCCCAGGCTGTCCTTGGCCTTCTGGGCTGCCAGTGCCCATTGCTGGCTCCTGCCCAGCTCCTCCCCCACCGGCACCCCCAACTCCTCCACAGGGCTGCTCTCAATCTCTGTGCCACCCCAACCCAGGTGCAGCACCTTGCGCTTTGTCTTACTGAACTTCAGGAGGTTCTCCTCAGCCACCTCTGAGTGCATCCCATCCCTCTGTCTTAACCAACCACACCACTCAGCTTGGTGTCACCAGCAGCCCTGCTGAGGGTGCCTTAATCTCCTGGTCTCTCATTGCTGCAGACATTGAACAGCTCTGGGCCCAGCGCAGAGCCCTTAGGGGCACCACTTGTCACCCCCCTCCATCTGGCCATCGAGACACTGACCTTTGGATGTGGTCATCCAATGACTCCTTACCCAGTGCACAGACACCCATCAGATCCATGAGGGGAAGCTCTGGAAAGGTTTTGCTATTTATTCACATCAGAGAACACTGTACAAATATTACAGGCAAAATTGCTTGCCTTGGGAAAAAAAAAAAAAGTATAAAAATAATCTTTATATAGGAATCCAAAGTTCATCTGCAATGTAAATTCTTCTCTAACCCTTTTCTGAAGGTGGTCTAACTGGTGGCAGGTGGGAGGAGGGTGAGGGTCAGGTAGGACATGGAAAGCCATGGAAGCAGTTAACATACATGGGACTGAGGGGTTCTGGCCAGCTTCCATGCCAAGGGGGGACAGTTTGGGGACAGGCTGCATGCAGGATGGATGTGCACCAGTCCATAGGCAGCAGCTGTGACACTAGAGAGCATCTCGACATTCCTCTGAAATTTTTCACACTTCTCCTGAGAAGATACCTGTGATTGGAGCTGCAAAGAGTAGCAGCTTTTCTGGAGGAGTCCCACAAAGACCAGGATGGCCTGAGGAACCACCTCAGGGATGCAGGTCCCTAGGACAAAACTCTGCTCACCTCTGTGGCTCCAAGAATTGGTGACTTTACATCCCCAGTTGCTGGTGCTCCAGCCACTCGTGCAGTTTACAGGCAGTGAGCTAAGTGCAGAGGGGAAGCACCAGCACATCACCAGTATGGTTGAAAGCCACCTCCCTGCAGTACCCAGCCCCCTCCTCGGCAGCTGGTGGAGCAGGAAAGGCAGGACAGTTGCTAGCACCAGAAGATGTGCAGAACTGGAGACAACCCAACAGCATCTGAGTAGGAAGCACAGCACCACAGTGTGGTGCTTCACTCCACCGTCAAAGGCTGGTACCATCTAATCACCCCAAGGAAGCCAAAACTTCCGCCACTGATCACCCCAAGGAAGCCAAAACTTCCACTACAGAAGGCAAGAAGCAAGCAATGGAGGGCATCTGTCAGAAGAATGATGCAGAGAAAGCTCCACACTAGGAAGTGACCTGCTGCAAGATCAGGAATTGAAAGTGTGGGGATGGGCACTGGAGGAGCAATTCATATACAGGAAGCCTGATCCTGAGCAGATGCCTTAAGAGAAACAGGGGAGGGTACAAAGCGCTCCTCTGACAATGCCTAGGGGGAGAGCAATGCCAGATGGTTACTGCTGGGTTGTCTCCAGACCACTGAAGGCTCAGCTGCAATGGCTGGAGACAGGTACTTGCAGATATGAGCAGGCTCTGGTGTACTTGAAGTACCTTGGAGGCATCAGTTGGAGCAGTCTCATCCTTCCACACATCTCCTTACTCAGGTCAAACCATGTAATAGCTTAAACACCACACTGGAACCTCTTCTTTAGCCCTGTCAAAGTCAGCACAGCTGCTGTGCATGGAGTTGCACATGGAGCTGTGCTCCTGAGCTCCTGCATCAGCAGAACTAGCATGCCTGGGTCCTGCTAGGAACACTCAGCTCCTGAATCCCATCAGGAGGCACAACTGGCTCCAAAAAGTGCTTCTTGGCAAACATCCTGGCTTGGCCTGCAGCCACTGAAAAAATGCCCATTGGGTGCCATTGCATTCTCCTTGCTGTCACTCGGCAGCACAACCCCCCCAGCCTGACCTGCTCACAAATCCACTGAACCACTCTGGGCTTGGGAACTGACCACGGCTGCAGGGCTTCTGGCAGCAGCTTGCACCTAGGAGGTGCAAAGTGCCTCTGGAAGTGCAGGGCAAAACCAAGGCAGGCAGCAGTGAGGAAGCTCAGAGGCATGTGGGCACTCTGTGGGTGAACTGGGCAGACTCAAAGGCAGCCCCTGTGAAGGGAGGCCCAGGGGGTCAGTGGAGAGGGCAATGGGGGCTGAGGTGTGCCCTGCACAGGCAGCAGATGAAGAAGCTACAGGGAGGTTCCCAACCTGCAGGTCCACCTCTCTTGGCTCTGAGTCCACAGGAGAGCATCTCTGGGTGGGTCACCCATCCAGTTCCAGCATAGGAATCCAAACGCCAGCAGGACCTGCGCTCACCAGGCAGCTCAGAGGTTGAGGACAGGCACATCAAAGAGGTCACAGACGCCCTCACTTTCATCCAGGTTGTAGATGTAGTCATGGTCACCAGGTGGAGGGGACAGGCGCAGCAAGGGAGCAAACACTGTGGGCAGAGCAGCCAGTGTTGGTGACCTGAGCTGGCATTGCCAAGCAGAATCAAAGAGCTGTCAGCCAGTGCCCGAGTGGCGCAGCCCTGGGGAGGCCACCTCACAGCAACAGGCTTTGAAGGGGCTTCAGATCAGCTTTGTGGGATAGAAGGGACAGGCTCTGCTGCTCCCCACAGCCAGCTCAGGGCCTGGCAGCACAGGGGTAACTGAGCCTGTGTCCCAAGCCAGGGAAGCTGGCGAGGTGGGTATGGGTTCAGCAACACAACTGGTAAAGGTTCCAGAGCAGAAGTTTGGTGAGCAGCAGCATAGTGTACCAGTGTCCTTCAGCCTGGAGAAAAGGAGGCTTGGGGAAGGCTTTCTGGTCTCTCAACTCCCTGAAGGGAAGCTGGAGCCAGGTGGGGGTTGGTCTCTTGTCCCAAGGAAGAAGCAATAGGATAAGGGAAAATGGTCTCAAGTTACCCCAGGAGAGGTTCAGGTTGGACAAGAGGAACAATTTCTTCCCCAAAAGAGTTGTCAAAGCTTGGAACAGGCTGCCCAGGGCAGTGGTGGAGCCCCTGTCCCTGGAGGGGATGCTGGGTTAAGAGCTGTACTCAGTGACCTCTCCAGCATTTCTGAAAGGCCATGGAGAATGGAAGAGGTGCCTGAGAACTGGAGGAAAGCCAATGGCACTGCCCAGTTCCAGAGACATGGAACTGCTGGAGACAGTCCAAGAGAGGCTACAAGGATGCTGAAGGGCCTGGAACATCTCTGCTTTGAAGACTGAGAGCCCTGGGGCTGGTTAGCGTGGAGAGAAGGCTGAGAGGGGACCTGATCAGTGTCTGTAAATATCTGAGGGGTGAGTGCCAGGATGAAGCTGCCTGGCTCTTTGGGTGGTGCTCAGTGGCAGGACAAGGAGCAACAGTATGAGCTGAGACCCAGAAGGTTTCAGCTGAGCATGAGGAGAAAGTTGTTTGGTGTGAGGGTGCTGGAGCCTGGTGCAGGCTGCCCAGAGAGGTTGCAGAGTTTCCTTCTCTAGAGAGAAGGGTGAGGTCGGACTGGGTCACCTCCAGAGATCTGTTCCAGCCCCTACCCATCTGTGACAGGTCTCTTCTCCCAACCCAACCAACCGTATGGTTCCAAGTCATACAGCTTGCCCTTGCTGCCCTGGAAAGGTCACAGCCTGAGGGGGCTCAATACTCGCCTTCAGAAGACATCAGCTCCTCCAGCAGCTCCGAGTTCACACACTCTGGGGAGTAGACAAACAGGGTTAAGAAACACTCTTATTTCCTTGTCTGTTCCTTTGAATTTCTCCACCCTGCCTAGGGTGCTCCCTACCCTTGTTAACCCTTCCCTGCCCAAGCTCAGTGTGTGCAGCAGGCAGTGGCAAAAAGAGGCTCAGGGAAAGGGAAATTGGTGTCAGAACAGGAGGGGCTGTGTTCTACCCCTGTGCTAGCTGAAGCCCCAAACCCCTCCACAGGAAACCCAACAAGCTCCTGAAGCTCAGCTGGCAAAGCCTGACTTGTTCACAGTCCTCAGTGTCTCAGGAGGTTCCACCTGAACAGAAGGAGAAACTTGTTTGGTGTTAAGGTGCTGGAGCCTTGGAGCAGGCTGCCCAGAGAGGTTGTGGAGTCTCCTGCTCTGGAGCCTTTCAAATCACCTGGATGTGTTCCTGGGTGCTCATGCTCTGGCAGGGGGGTTGAACTGGATGGTCTCTGGAGGTCCCTTCTAGCCCCTACCATACTATAGTTCTAGGACTGCATGATCTGAACACTGGCAAAGACAAAACACCACACACAGAAATCAGGAACTGCAGGAGTGCCCAGGCCCAGGTGGAGAGCCAGCAGCCCCCAGTGACCACAAGCACCTTCCAAACCCAACAGAACCCCAAACGGGGTGATTAAAGCATAGTGCCCCCTTCTGTGGGCACAGAGCCAAGCTGTGGTAAGGGAGAAAACCTACCTTTGGTTGGATCAAACATCTCTGACAGCTCCTTGGGCAGCTCCAGTACTGCAAACACAACAAAGCACACGGTTGGCATCACTGCATGAAGAGTCTGAAGTGCTTCACAACTTCACGGCCCACAGTCCTTGGCACCAAGCCATCCTGTGCCACTCGGCACACAGCCCAGGGTTCTGCTGAGGTGACAAAACCCTCCAGCCCAACTGCTTTAAAACCAATCTGTTGGAGCTGGGAGACAGGAGTGAGCAGAGCCAGCAGCTGTGTGCAGCCCCAACCTGCTGCTAGCCTCCATCCACCACCTCCACTTATCTTCTGTTGAAGGGACTGGATGGGAAGGGACCTTTCAGGGTCATACAGTCCAAGCCCCTGCACTCAGCAGGGACATCTGCAGCCACAACCAACCTCACCTGCAATGGTGCCAGCCATGGGCCAGCTTCCACCTCTCTGGGCAAGCTGGGCCAGGCTCTCCCCATCCTCAGTGCCAAACACTTCTCCCTTCTCTCCACTCTCAATTTCCCTCTCTCAGTTCAAACCATCCCCCGTTGGCCTGCCACAAAACGACCTATTCCAAAGGCTGTCCCCAGCTTTCTTTGGAGTCCCTTCCAGCACTGCAAGGCCATCAGGTGTCTCTTCTCTGTAGGCTGAACACCCCCAACTCTCCCAGCCTGGCCTCACAGCAGAGCCCTTCCAGCCCTGCCAGCACTGCTGTGGCCTCCTCTTTCCCTGCTCCAGCAAGCCTGTGGAGGTGTAGGGTGAGGGCATGGTTTTAGAGAGTCCTCATGGCCCCACTGGGCCACAACCAAGACCACTCCAAGATGAAGATGTGACCAGTTCCCACTTTTCTCAAGCACACACTGCAGTAAGATTTCCTCTTACAACTACAACCCTCCAACCCAGAGTGTTCCTGCCCTGAAGGGACATTTCCAAACACCACAATGGCTTTTGGAGGATGCTTTTCTACCCTTGGGCCATCCTGTCACTGCCTGGCAGAAAGCCCCAATGCTGCTTTTGTAAATCCCATTTCAGCTCACCAGGCACATGGAAGAGCTCCCCACTCTTAACATGGGGATTGTTAAGAGCCCTAGAGACATCTGAAGCATTGCTGAGTAAGGGAGGAACAGTTAGCCAAGAGTTCTTCTGCAGAAGGAGAACTCCCCGAGGTGCTCTCACAGCTGGTTGGAAAATTCTGGAGCTTCACAGTCCCCACATTGGGACCTTGCACTGCAGAGAGGACTGAAAGGGACTAATCCTGCACCTAACAGCAGAGATGTGTCATGTGGGCATCCCTGGCAGCTCCTCTGTGTCACAGGAAGTGGCAGGACTCCAGACTTGACACAGTCGCCTCCTGGCCAGGTTCCCCAGCAGCCTCACAGGGCAACAGCTGCTCATGCTGGCAGGAAAGGCAGAGCAGAGCTCAGCTCCTTCCCCAGCCCTGCAGCAAGACAAGTGATACTCACTTCCAGTGGGGTCTGGTTTGGTGGGCTCAAAGGAAGTGGAAGGGCTGGGCAGGATGGAGCTGCTGTCCAAGGAGGCAGAAGACTGCAGCGCCCGAGTGTCCAAGCCAGCCGCTGCTGTGCTGCCCAGGGACTCCAGCTCACTGCTCCTGAGCTCTGCTGCTGGGACATTGCCCCCTGCAAGAGCCACACACACAGCCACGTCACAGAGCCACTGGAGCTGCAGCCCACCCACTCCAACTATTCTGCCAAGGCTGGGGCTAAGCCACGGCCCTCAGCACATCTCTGCCTCTGAAACACCTCCAGGGCTGGGCATTCAGTCACCTCCCTGGGCAGCCTGTGTCAGGCTTTGAGAACCCTTTCAGGGAAGAAGTTTCTTCCAATGTCCAACCTAAACCTCTCAGGAGCAACTCGAGGACATTTCCTCTCATCCTGTCACTTGTTCCCAGGGAGCAGAGCCCAACCCCAGCTGGTTGCAGCCTCCTCTCAGAGCTGCAGAGAGCAATGAGGTCTCCCTCAGTTGCCTCTTCTCCACACTAAGCACCCCCAGCTCCCTTAACTGCTCCTCCCCAGCCCTCTTCTCCAGACCCTTCCTCAACCTTTGCTCCCCTTCTCTGGACATGCTCCAACACCTCAGTGGCCTTCCTGGAGTGAGAGGCCCAAAACTGAACCCAGAATTCAAGCTGTAGCCTCACCAGTGCAGGAGGACAATCCCTGCTCTGTTGCTGCTGCCCACACCATTGCTGATCCAGGCCAGGCTGCTGGTGTCCTTCTTGCCTACCTGGACTCACTCTGGCTCATCTTCAGGTGCTGAAGTTCCCACTGGGCACTTTCCAGACACTGCCCCAGCCTGGAGCCTTCTCAGGTTGCTGTGACCCAGGTGCAGGACCCAGCCTTTGGCCTTGTTGAACCTCATCCCATTGGCTTCAGCCATGGATCCAACCTGGGCAGAGCCCTCTGCAAAGCCTTCCTGCTCTCCAGCAGATCAATACTCTCTGAGTTTAGTGTCCTCTGCTGCCTCAGTGCCAACTGTCATCTCCTCCCAGCCCCACAGCAAACAGCAGGGCCAAGCAGAGGGAGCTGCCTGAAGAAAGCTTCTTGCTTGGTGGTGCTAGGCTGCCCTCACAACAGGGAAACCAGGCAGCAACCCACAACCAGCACATTGAGGACTTCCTCTCTGCCTGCTTGGGGCTGAGGATGCTCTTGGAGAAGTGTCCAGCTTTGGCTATCCTCTAGTCTGAGGAAGATGTGAAGAGGACCCAGCAGAAGGCTGTCATGTTGGCCAGGGCTGCAGGGCACATGGCCTGCCAGGAGTGGCTTGGTCAGCCAGGCAAAAAGAAATCCAAGGGCAACCTCAGGAGTCTGAGGGCAGCCTAACAGCACCTTGTAGCTACCTGTAGGGGATGTGCAACAGCTCAGAACTCCTCAGTGGTGCAAACTGATGCCATGTGCACAACAGGCAGGACATGCAGCTCATGAGATCCAGACATCAGGAAGAAGGAATTCCCTGAGAAGGTGCTGCAGCCCTGGAAGGCTCACCAAGAAATCTCTGCCTCTGGAGGCTTTCAAAATGCAGCTGGATAAAGCAATCCAACTCTGGTATTGTTGAGTCTCTGCTCAAGCTGGAAGTTGAACCTGAGACTCCAACAGACCCTTGCACAAACAGGGATCTGCATGCTCAGCTCTCATCAGCCACCGCTCCCACAGCCTGACACTACCCCTCCAGCCACGGCTCTGGTCCTGGGCTGGAGGTCATTGTTCTGCACAAGCAGCTGCCAGTCCCACTGCTCAGGACTGCAGCAAAGGCAGAGGTGCTCCCAGAGGTGCTCCACCACCAGCAGCTGCAGCCACAGCCAAGCCAAGGAACAGCTCTGCAGCCTGTCTGTGCCTCCTCTCACCTGTGCTGGTGGCCTTCTGCTTGGGGGAGCCACACTCGTGGGTGCTGCTGGGTGTGGGTGTGGAGGGCTGGGTGCTGCTGGGAACTGAAGCCTCCTGCAGCTGGGTGGATGCTGGGATCTGTGGCTTCGAGGGTGTGACAGCTTGGCACTGGATGAGGTCCTCAGGAGGAGGGACAGGGAGCACCACGGGAGGGGAGCTCCAAGCGTCTTTGTTTACTAACAGAACGTCAATGGGACCAGTGGTGCTCTTCAGGTGGATCTGGTACTTCTTCTGCCCATTGAGGCCCTGGGGCAAGGCAAAAGCAAAACACAGCCACTCAGCAGTTGGACTTCATCACCTGAAAGGCCTTTTCCCAGCAAAGTAACTCTGGGATTCTAGGAGCAGACACAGCCATGCACTGAATGATCTTCCCAATCAGAACTGGTCTCTCCCAGGGCAGGGCAGCAAGAGTCCACACATGGTTGTCCTGACTCCCACACCTCTCCTCCCCACTGCAGCTCCTGTCCTTGCTCATGGTCATCCCAACAGGGGTTCCTGGCACTGATTTCACACTTGGAGCCCTTCTTGACTCCAATTCTTTGAATCCATGAAATCCTCTGGAGAAGAGAAGGCTCCAGGGAGACCTCAGAACAGCCTTCTGGTGCCTGAAGAGGCTACAGGAGAGTTTGGGAGGGACTCTGGACAAGGGTTGGCAGTGCCAGGACAAGGGACAGTGGCTTTGAGCTGGGAGAGAGGAGACAGAGTGGAGAGGAAGAAATTGTTGGCAGTAAGGGAGGGGGAGACACTGACACAGGTTGCCATGGGAAGCTGTGGCTGCCCCCTGCCTGGAGGTGTTCAAGGTCAGGCTGGGTAAGGCCTTGAGCAGCCTGAATTGGTGCAAGGTGTCCCTGCTCAGGGCAGCGGGTTGGCACTGGATGATTTTTGAGGTCACTTCCAACTGAACCCATTCTAGGATTCTGTGATCCCCAACTACCAACTCCCAGTCTGGGCAGTTCAGCAGCAGCCCCTCCACACCACTGCTACTTCTGCACCCTCCATACCTTCATCACTCACCTCAGGGATGGGAACCTCCAAGCGTGTGCCCAAGGGGGCTCGGATGGCAAGGAGGGTGTCTCCTGTGAACACAGCCTGGTCAGCATAACCTGCTCTGATGACAATGAAGCCCTGACAACGTCCACATCCCCCCACCCCCCCCAGGATCCTTTTCCCCCGCTTAAATCCCCTCCAGGGACATCTGCAGCTAAAGGTAGGGTCCTGCACCCTGCTGCCACAGCCTGCAGATGGCAACAAGAAACAGCAGAAAGCACAGACCTGGCAAGGCACAGCAGAGCAACCTCCAGCTGCAGTACTCACACCTGAAACCAGCACCTCCCAGTCTCTACTGACCAGAGAGCTGCCTGGTGCTGAGTGCTCATCAACATCTAAAGGGTAGGGGACAAGAGGATGGGGCCAAACATTTGTCAGTGGTGCCCAGCGACAGGGCAATCAGCACAAACGGGAAGCCAGGATCTGAACTTGTACTGGGCACTGGTGAGGCCACAGCTTGAGCACGGGGTGCAGTTTTGGGGCTCTCACCCCAAAAAGGCCATTGAGGGGCTGGAGCAGGTCCAGAGAAGGGCAACAAAGGTGAGGAAGGGTCTGGAGACCAGGGCTGGGGAGGGACAGCTGAGGGAGCTGGGGATGGTTAGTATGGAGGAGAAGAGGCTGAGGGAGACCTCATTGCTCTCTGCAGCTCCCTGAGAGGCTGCAGCCAGCTGGGGTTGGTCTATTCAACCAAGGAACAAGTGATAGGACAAGACGAGATGGCCTCAAGTTGCCCCAGGACAGGTTTAGGTTTGATAGCAGAAGAAACTTCTTCACTGAAACAATTCTCAGGCACTGGCACAGGCTGCCCAGAGAGGTAGCTGAATGCCCAGCCCTAGAGGTGTTTGGTGTTTCACAGAGGCAGAGATGTGGTGTTGAGGGTCATGGGTTAGCAGAGCCCTTGGCAGAGGTAGAGAAGGGTTGGAATGGATTATCTGAAAGAGCTTTTCCAACTGAAAGAACTCCGTGAAGTGATATTTGTTTGATGTGAGGATGCTTGAGGCCTGGAGCAGGCTGCCCAGAAAGGTTGCCGAGTCTCCTGCTCTAGAGACTTTCAAACCCACCAGGACGTGTTTCTGTGCCCTGGAGGCACCTGCATTAGGAGGAGGGTTGTATCAGATGACAGAATGGTGATCGGAGATATCTCCAGAGGTCCCATCCAGCCCCCAGCACTCTGTATTTCTGCACTGGACCCTGTTCAGAGCTCAGCAGCCACAGGGTTCACAGGCAGGCTGGCAGCATCTTTCTTTTCCAAGTTGTGCTGGTTTGAGGCTAATTGGAATATTTTAAAAGAGAAAATTACCCTATAGGTTGTGAATGGAAAACATGATGATTCACTCATAGGCTTGCTGAGATGTTTGGGAAAATAAATCAAAACATTAGATAAATCAGTCTCTGTCTGTCTCTCTCTGGGGGCACAGCGTCTCGGGCAGTCTAGTTTCTGGCTTCTCTTTGCCGATTAATCTTCACTAACCACTTTTCTTCTAACCCACCTGGCTGATCCTCAAGCTCACCTTGCACGTGGGGCAAACCTTGGGGTAAAGTACAGGGGTGGGGAGAAGGTGGAAGGGTGGTTGGGAGCCCTTCCTGGAGTCTCTGATTTCTGGGAGGGGAGTTGTGTTTCTGTATTACCTTTAACTTGTACATTTCTGTAACTATTCCTGTCTATAGTGTATATCTCTGCTTGTACATTGTACGGAGCTGTAAACAGAGCTTCAGTTCTTAACTTCCAGCCAGTTGAGTACTAGTCTGGTCATTTTACAAAGTGTAGGGGGCAGGGAGCTCCCAAACCATCACATCATTTTTATTTTTGGTGCTTCCAACGCGGGACTAATTAAATTTGATTTATTGCTGTTTCAGTCTGAAAGTTAAGATGAAGCTATTTTACATATTCTGTGGGGTTGCCTGGCTGGCATTCCTCATTTGGGTCTACCATTTTATTGTTGGGAAGACTGGTTCTTTTCTGCTTGATCTAATGTGGATAAAGCTTAAAAAAATGTTTTGGAGCTATGGAGATTATGTTTTTGGCTGGCTTGGTTTTAGTCTCACAGAAAATATAAACAAATCTGCTTTTAATGTGTCAGGAAATATTACAAATGTATCAATGTCTCTGATGAGAGTAATTCTCCCTAAATCTGAAATTCCAAACCCATGCAGTGAATTCTTTACTCATAACACAGGGATATGTTTATTATGTATCAATGTAGCCCTAATAATTCTGCTTTTATGTCTAATTTCTGTAGTATGTGTCCAGAAATCTGCTGTTGTTACCTTAAAAAAACAGCTACAGAAAGGGTAAACCAAGAGATGAATTTCTAAATGTTTGCAAGTAGACTTTGACCTTGGACAGAATCCAGTAGGAGATAAAAAGCAAATTTTAAAAAACACTGAGATTCTCAAAACAATGTCTGTTCAGGGGGAGAGTAAGGGGAGACTCCGCTTAGGGTAGGTACACCGCTACCCCTCCTTCTGCAGTTTCTGGGAATTCGGCCAAGGGTCCAATATCTAACCTAAACAAAGCAGATAATGAAAAGACTAGCAGTATTTCTACTACTCAGGTTTCTGCTGCCAGTTCAAATGTCAGGGTAGTAGATTCTAAGCCTAAATCAAATCCAAGTTCAGTTCACAAAGGTCACAAATGGGCTTTTGGAATAGCATCT
>VWZE01018876.1:693-24045 GCA_013396675.1 Eubucco bourcierii
ATGTGATAGGTCAGTTGACTTATCCATGGATGCTATCACGCAAGTCATATATGACTGTGACATTTGAGCTGTTATCAAGCAGGCTAAGTGAGTCAAACCCTGAAAACCCAAACCTAAGTGAGTATGGTGAGCAATAGTCAAAGTACAAGTATGGTGAAGCGTGGCAGATTGACTCTATCAATTTATGTCATTCTCATTCTATGAAGCAATATGTGCTAACAATCGTGGAGGCTAGCACTGGATGGCTGGAAACCTATCCAGTTCCACATGCTACTGCACATAACACGATTCTTGGTTTGGAAAGACAAATTGTGTTGACATGCAACTGCAGAGAGAATCAACTCAGACAGTGGCTCTCATTTCAAGAAGTATCTTGCAGAAAACTCACCCAAAGAACATGGTATTGGTTGGATCTACCGTATGCCCTACTATGGACCAGATTCAGGAAAGATTGGACACTACAGTGGTTTGCTGAAAAACACCCTAAATACCACGGAGGGTGGAACTTTGGAAAAACTGGGACAAGCATTTAGCACAAGCAACCTGGTTGGTAAATAGTAGAGGTTCTGTAAACACAGCAGGACCTGCACAATCAGATTTGGTACAAACAGTAGATAGTGGTAAGTTTCCTGTTGTATGTGAAAAGAATCTGTTAGGGAAAACTCTTTGGGTATTTTCTCCTTGGGGCTAAGGGAAACCTGTCTGAGGAGTGGTGTTCACTCCAGCTCCTGGTTATATTGGATAATGCAGGAGAATGGTGAAATCCAGTGTATTCAACAAAGAAATTTAACTTTACCTGAGAGAGTTTAAATTCAGAGTGTATAAGACAAGCTGTTAGGAGTTTCTGTTTTAGGTATTAGTGGCATCCAAAGAATTTGCAATACATGAGCATAAACACAGTGTCACCTGGGAGTCCCTGCCTTTTGTCTCATCTGTGAAGAGGCAAACTTTCCTGTTTTCTGAGCTTTTGAATCACATTATGTCCAATATAGCCAAAACTAAGTGTAAACTGAAAAACATGAACTTGTACTATTTGTTATAATAAATATTGGTTTAGATTAGACAGATAGTTCTCAGCAGAACACTGAGTGATATAGGGGGTGGATTATAATGGTTTGGGGCTAATTGGTATATTTTAATGAGACAAATTAAATCCTTGGCTGTGGGAAGAAAATAACAGTGACACCTATATCACTCATTCTTCTGCTGAGAGACACGAATAGTCAAAATATAGATAAGGCACTCACTTCTCACTGCTTATTTAGTTCTTCCTCTCTGTCAGTCTGTGTGTCTGTTTGGATTTTGCCTTAACTCCTTGCATGAGATCTATGTAATCTGATCTAACCTTTTCCTCTAATGTCCTTGTCGTCATTGTCATCTTTTGACAACTCACCTCAGGTCTCTGCAGATTTATCATGTGAGATATATGGAGATTGAACAGGTTATTTCTGAGGAGGGGAAAAAAGGAGGGAGTGGGGTGGATTTGGGACTCTTCCGGGCAGTCTGAGTTTTTCAGGAGGGATTTTGTGTTTCTGTATTACTTTTAACTTGCATATAACTGTAAATATGTGTGTATATTGTGTGTATATGTATGCTTGTAAGTTGTGATAAGCTGTAAATACAACTTCCTTAACTTCCATCCAACTTTGTCTAGTCTGGTAAATTTGTGTGTGTGGGGGCTTTGGAAATTTCTAATCCACCACACCTAGGATGACACAGAGCATAATAATGGGTTTCCATAATAAAGGTAAGGTGGCTTCAAAGGATGCAGAAATGCCCTTATTCCCATGTAGTACCTTGGTGGTATGTTCCTGTAGGTGTTTTTTCATGTGCATGCATTAATTGACATTAAATCAGGGTGGTGTCTTGTTAGCAGTAGATTTTACAAGTCCATCTGTGTTTCTTTTGCCCTTGGGGCTGATACTGATTCTTGTTTTAGTCCTCAGGTGAAACACACATATTGAGCGCTACTACTGTTTGCTGATGTTGAGACCAACAACACCCAAGTAGAAAATGAAAGAGCTTGTACTGGTGTTGAATGTCTTGTTGTTATTAAGAAAACCTTTTCTAGGGTATCATTCCAAATTTCCTATTTGGGCTAGATGTGTTTAGAATGAAAGAAAAAACAAAATACCTTGAACATATGACTATGTCATTGAGTGATTAGTAATTTAAAATATAGGGAATATAATAGGATCAGTGGAAAGTATTCCTTAGCCTTAAATGCAAAGGAACCCTAAACTGATTCATGGTGTATTTCTCTGAATATTATAAAATGTGGAGTTTTACACATAGTGTATTTCTCAGAATTATTGTTAGTAAGTATGTATATATCTATTAAGTAAGATACAGACTGTCTTAATTTAGATATCAAATTAACATCACCCTTGTATAGATCTTACTTACTCCAAAACTTGTATTTTTGTCTCAGAACTTTTTTCATTAAAATGGTATTCTAGTTTCACATTTGTCTGGTAGTTTGCATGAAATGTTGCTTTGTTTGGAGTCTTATACTTTGTGGTTTTCCAATTTTTTGAGATTTTCTTTTGCATCATGAAATGTACCTTCTAGTGGACTTCCTCAGAGTTGAGTACTGAGACAAGTATTATTCAATGTATTCATTAATGACCTGGATGAGGACATGGAGTGCACTGTCAGCAAGTCTGCTGACAACACCAAGCTGAATGAAGTGGCTGACACACTGGAGAGTTGTGCTGCCATTCAGAGAGACTTAGGCAGGCTGGAGAGCTGGGCAGGGAGAAGTTTAATGAAGTTCAGCAGGGGCAAGTGTAGAGTCAAGCCCCTAGGAAAGAACAATCCCATGTATCAGTATAGGTTAGTAGGTTGAGGGAGGTTCTCCTTCCCCTCTACTCTGTCCTGGTAAGGCCTCATCTGGAGTATTGTGTCCAGTTCTGGGCCCCCCAGCTCAAGAAGAACAGGGAGCTGCTTGAAAGAGTCCAGCACAGAGCCACAAAAATGATTAAGGAAGTTGAATACCTTCCTTTAGGAGGAGAGACTGAGGGAGCTGGGGACTTTTTAGCATGGAAAGGCAGAGACTAAGGGGTGACCTCACTGATGTTTATAAGTGTGTAAGGAGTGAGTGCCAGGAGAATGGAACCAACCTCTTCTCGGTGATGCCCATTGACAGGACAAGGGGCAATGGGTAGAAGTTGAAGCATAGGAGGTTCCATATGAACCTGAGGAAGAATTTTTTTCATTGTGGGGGTGGCAGAGTACTGGAACCAGCTGCCCAGGGAGGTTGTGGAGTCTCCCTCTCTGGAGACATTCAAGAACTGTCTGGATGCATTCCTATGTGATCTGCTCTAGGTGATCCTGCTTTGTCATGGGGGCTGGACCAGATGATCTTTCGAGGTCCCTTCCAGCCCCTGATGTTCTGTGATTCTGTGGTTCTATAATTAGTGAAAAGAGACTAGGTTATAGTCCCAAATTTAAATGTAAGGTTCAGGATCGAGTTTACATTGCCTATCTTAGGTGATACGTATGCATTACATATTATGCAAAGAGAAAGTAAAGGAAATATAATATTAAATGTAGTAGTCACCACCTACCTCATTATTGTCAAAGAATGATAGAAAACAGTGGCAACCTCTTGGCTACTTACACTGAGATTTAACAGGCCAATAAAAAAATCTGTTATTGAAATACTTTTTTTGTTTGTTTGTTTTAATATGGAAGTACTGATACATTTTTATCTGTGTAATAGTAATGTAAAATACTTTTATTATTATTAAATGACATACATGCAGGTCGAATAACAGCATGCAGATAAATAGGAAGGATTCAAGTAGAATGTAGCAGCAACTAGGTTTGAGTTTTTCTAATAAACTGCCCATAAATCACAGGGTATTTTTTTTTTGTGCAAGTGGCAACATAGACATTTAAAATAGATGTTCTATGAAGAAATTCAGAAATTGTAATGATAAAATGAAGAGAAACTAGTATACCTTTTGATTCCCCCCCACCCTTCTCTGCTTGAGTTGATGTGTGAACTGAAATCCAGTATTTAATATTAAAGCAGCAATCTGCAGCAAAGTGGATGAATTTGTGATAAATTGTCCCTTGAGGTTTATAAAACATATTCTCTATAAAATCAGCCACAGTATGTTTCTCCACATTAGTCAGTTTCTGACATTCAGGCTGCTGAATCTTCTAGGCCAGTACTGGTACCTGCCATCCCAAAGCTGTAAACAACTCTTTGTTTATAGCAGCAGTGCTCATACATCCATTTCAAGGTTTTAGAGCAATAAAAGGCTGACTGCCTACATAAACTGGAGTGGGCTGCAATGTTGTTATTTTGTTTATTGCTCTTTTGCTGCAGTGGTCAAATAGTTCCTCTGAGACTAGACACTGGTACTCTGCCATCTGTACAGTCAATGTTACACAACTTGTGTCAGCTAAACAAACCACTATGACAAATAATTATAATGAGCATACTAATTAAATAAAATTTTACCGTATTAAATTGTGGAGGAAATGTGGAAGATTAATAGCAAAGAGAGAACAACTTGTCAGTTATTTTTTAATGGGTAATGGCAGTGGTCCCTAGAGAGATTTTGATTTTATTAGTGCTTCTTCATTTCTTTAATCTGCACTATTGTTAGAATTCTTGGCATTTTATTACAGTGAGAAAATAAAAAATTGCTACTTAAGAGGGAAAGGAGCTTTTTACTAAGTCTTCCTAATACTGGGTTGTTATTTGAAAGCAGAACAAGAAAGTTTGTGTACCATTGCATTCCCACACAATTAACCATTACAGTCACAGTGTTTTCTCCTCTTTGACTCAGACCTTTCTTTGATTTCTCCTCTTTGGCTCAGACCTTTCTTTGATTATTAAGAAAATACTTTTTTGTTTGTTTGTTTGTTTTGTTTTGTTAAGTTGATGTTGACCTTTCCTTTGAAAAAAAACCCATGATGTTAATTAAGCCAAATGAGTCAGACATAATGCCTACAATTTCAAAGAGAAATGATTTGTGTGTACCCGAGATTAAAAAAACTGGATCAATTTCTTACCCATAGTTCTGATCTTTTAATCATCTCAGTATGCCTTATGCTCTTGAAGGAATTTCCCCAGATGATTATTCTTTGTTTTGCTGATCATGTTTTAAGTCACTCAGCACTTTTGCATAAAAGGTGTGCCTAATTTATTTTAAATAATACCAGGTACTCACACCACTGAAGAAGCAGTTAATCACATGGGAAAGTAATGGACACATAGAAATATGTTTATTGTAGGTACAGTAATTATAGGGATATCCCATGGCTTAATCCTCACTGTTTTTGATAACATCGTGTTTAACTCAAATATCCCTGTCCAGGTAATAAGGCATAAGACTGCATGCTTTGAATTCAACCTTAATGAAGAGATGTTACACAACTTGAATTTTTGTTAAACACATTAAAGGTCTTGCTTAATAAAAAACCTTAGAGAGCATACCTAAAAGACATAATCTGCTGTGGAAACATTGTAGACTGAAGTGTGTTCCCTCTTTTCCAAGCACAGAATTTTTACATTGTGTTTCAAGAGTAAATCATAGAATCATAGAATCATAGAATGGTAAGGTTGGAAGGGACCTCAAGGATCATCTAGTTCCAACCCCCGGCCATAGGCAGGGACACCTCCCACTAGTACAGGTTACACAAGGCCTCATCCAATCTGGCCTTGAACACATCCAGGGAGGGAGCATCCACAACCTCCCTGGGCAACCTGTTCCAGTGCCTCACCACCCTCACTGTAAAGAACTTCCTCCTAACATCCAGTCTAAATCTTCCCTCTGCCAGTTTAAGCCCATTGCCCCTTGTCCTGTCATTGCAGGACCTTGTAAATAATCCTTCCCCAGCCTTCCTGTAGGCCCCCTTCAGATACTGGAAGGCTACTATCAGGTCCCCTCGAAGCCTTCTCTTCTCCAGGCTGAAGAGCCCCAACTCTCTCAGCCTGTCCTCATAGGAGAGCTGCTCCAGCCCTCTGATCATCTTTGTGGCCCTCCTCTGGACCGGCTCCAACACTTCCATGTCCTAAATAAAAGTAATGATTAGTCTTTTTGGTGGTGCAGTGAAGCAGGTTACTTTTATTGGTTTAAGTAAGTTGGAAAAGGGACCTAGAAAAGTAGTGCATGTTTGTTAACAATAAATAGTATTTATTACCTATGACAAAGAAATCAAATATTTCCATTGTTAAATAAATGACAAATGAAGAATTTGTCTCTTTCTAAGTGTCCTGAATTTGGCTGACATAGAGTTAGGTTTCAAAAGAACTTGGAAGAGGGCACAACCAGGACAGTGTACTGGAATTAGACAAGGGGATATTTGATATTGTATGATGTCACACACGGTATATAACTCAAGAAAATGGTCAGAGGAATGAAGACATGGGGCCTTGGGAATGGGCTGAACATTGGGATCCCAGTGCTGAGCAATTGCTTTATGTATTCTTTTATTAGCTTTTTTGTTACTGTTTCTTCTTCTGTTCTTGTGTCATCCTATTACACTAATTTTTTTTTATTTTTAACCTGTTTTACGTATTCTTCTCCCTGTTACAGTATCGGGAGAGGAGTGGGTGAACACCTGCATGGTGCTTAGTTGCCGTCTGAGTTTAAACCATGACACCAGATAGAAGGAATATGTGAATAAGGAAATAGGTGCCTTCAGGATACTGAGATGAACAGTGCTTCTTCTCTGTCCTTAGGCAGACTGAGGTAAAAATCATAGGATCATAGAATCATAGAATTGTTTTCATTGGAAAAGATGTCTAAGATCATTGAGTCCAACCATCAGCCTAACACCACCATAGCCATTAAATTATGTCCCAAAATGCCACCTTCACACATTTCTGATCACCTCCAGGGATGGTGACTCCACTACGTCCCCAGGCAACTTATTCCGATGCCTGACCACTCCCTCTGTAAAGAAATTTTTCCTAATATCCAATCTAATCCTCCGCTGATGCAATTTCAGACCATTAGATGTTACTAGGGAGAAAAGACTGACTGTCACCTAACTACAACCTCTTTTCAGGTAGTCGTGGAGAGCAATAAAGTCTCCTCTCAGTCTTCTCTCCCCAGACTAAACAATCTCAATTCCCTCAGTTGTTCCTCATAGCACTTGTTCTCCAGATTCTTCACCATCGTTTTTGCCCTTCATTGGATACACTCCAGCAACTCTGTATTGTTCTTGTAGTGAATGGCCCAAACCTGAGCACATTATTCAAGGTGCACCTTAACCAGTGCTAAGTAGAGAGACATAGTAACTTCCCTACACCTTCAGGGCACATTATTCCAGATGTCTTTGCATAGCCTTACTACCCTCAGCAGATCAACACTTCCACTCAATTTGGTGTCCTCTCTTACTGAGAGTACACTCAATTCTCTCATTCAGATCATTGACAAAGATGTTAAAGAGAATTGGCTGCAATACTGAGCCTTGGGAAACACCACAAGTCACTGGCTGTCAACTGGATATAACTCCATTCACCAGTGCTTTTTGAACCCAGTATCCAGCCAGTATTAACCTAGTGAATCATTCACTCATCCAATCCATAAGCAGCCAGTTCCTTCAGGAGGATGCTGAGGGAAAGACTTTACTAAAGTTCTCATAAACAGCATCCTTCATCCACTAAATAGATCATGTTGTCATAGGAGGAGCTGTGGTTCATTAAGCAGGATCTGCCCTTCTTGAACCCACGCTGACTGGACCTGATCATCTGGGTGCCCTGCACGTGCTGCTAATAGTACTTGAGGAAATCTGCTCCGTGACCTTCCCTAGCGCTAAAGTCAGACTGACATGTCCATAGTTCTCCAGGTCCTTCTTGTAGATGCCTATCAGGTTTGCCAATTTCCAATGAGCTGGCACCTTCCTGCTTTGCCAGGACTGCTGATATAGGATGGAAAAGTGTCTCGGTAAGTAATTCCTTCTGCTCCCTCAGTAGCATTGGCTGTTTCCAGCCCCATAGACATGTGTATGTAGTGTAGCAGATCTCTAACCATCTTCTCTTGGAGATTGTGGGGGGCTTCATTCTTCTTCCCATCCCAATCTTTCAGCTTAGGTGGGTAGGTATTTAGTGAAAACTGCAAAGACTGAGACAAAAAAGGTATGAAGTACTTCATCCTTTTCCTCATCCTTGACAACTGTGATCCCTCCTACATTGAACAAAATGCAGAGATAGTCCACAGTTCTCCTTTTTGTTGCTAATATATTTGTAGAAGCATTTCTTGTTCTGTTTAACAGCTGAAGTCAAATTAATTTCCAGTTGGACTTTGATTCTTCTGGTTTTCTCCCTGTGTAATCTCATGACAATCTTGACATGAAATAAAATGAAACAAAAAGTTATGATAAAGTCTTCAAGAAACACACTAATACATAAAAAAGAAAGGGTCTTGATACTTTGTAGTGGACACTGACTATTTAGATTAAATGAAGAAAGCATAAATATAAACCTAAATGTCTTGTTTTGACTTGAAGTCAGGAGCATGCTGGTAATTAGCTAGAAATGGAGAACAGTGATCATGTTAAGGCCAAGTGTAAGGTCCTGCACCTGGGTAGGCACAATCCCAAGCACAAATCCAGGCTGGCTGGTGAATGGCTGGAGAGCAGCCCTGAGGAAAAGGACCTTGGAGTCTGGGTTGATGAAAAGCTCAACATGAGTCTGCAGTGTGCACATGCAGCCCAGACAGCCAACCGAGTCCTAGGCTGCATCAAGAGAAGCGTGGCCAGCAGAGCAAGGGAGGTGATTCTGCCCCTTTACTCTGCTCTCGTCAGACCCCACCTGGAGTACTGTGTGCAGTTCTGGAACCCTCAGCACAGGAAGGACATGGAAGTGTTGGAGCGGGTCCAGAGGAGGGCCACAAAGATGATCAGAGGGCTGGAGCAGCTCTCCTATGAGGACAGGCTGAGGGAGTTGGGGCTCTTCAGCCTGGAGAAGAGAAGGCTTNCTTCCTCCCTGGAGGGGTTCAAGGCCAGATTGGATGAGGCCTTGAGTAACCTGTACTAGTGGGAGGTGTCCCTGCCTATGGCCAGGGGTTGGAACTAGATGATCCTTGAGGTCCCTTCCAACCTTACCATTCTATGATTCTATGATTCTATGTACCTGAGTGACTGGATGGGAAATCAGGAGACCCCTGAAAACTTCAGATGCCCAAAAAACACACCAGAATTATTTCTGTTATTCAGCTCTATCACTAACTTTCTTGACACATTTTACAACTACTTTTCCATCTTAATTTCTCATTAATAACAGAAAAATTAAGAAATAAATCACTATTGCATCCATGTACACATACTTAGCCACAAATTAATATTGTTATAATACTATTTTAGAAAAAATATGAGTCCCAAATTTTGTCTTCCATTAGAATGTATACACTAAGGGGAAAAAAACTCAACCAAACAGCAAAACTTGTAGTCATCTGTGTCCTGATTTATAGTACTTGGAGTAACTGAAATTTCTGACTTCCATGGTGGCAATTTTTGTCCATTTTAAATGTTAACATTTTACCGTTTTACTTTGCTTTGTCTTGACAGTACATAGTGTGTACTTAGAAGCATGGCTGAAAGGTCTTGCTGGTACCCTTATACTATGAACCTTCAAAGTCAAAGTTTTATCTATTTTCAAAAGGCTTAAAATAAAAAAGGTAAACACCCACATTTTATTAGTGTTATCACTCCCCCATTTTATTACAGTGTTCTCTATAAACAAGTTATAGTTCATATAAAAGTGTTTATATGGGAAGTGGTTGTGCATTAATGCAAACTGCCTATATGACAAAAAAATAATGCCTTTTGTAGCATCAAATGTTTTACATAGTAATTCTGCCTTTCCTAGATTTAAAGATTTGTAATTGACACTTGTATAGAGGGGTTAAGGTCTTCTTTGTTGTCAGGAGGATGGATGACTTCATTATGACTGCAGTGCATGACTAAGAAAAAAAGAGGTTTCAAGTGGAAACAGTCACAGAGTTGCTGAGCTAAGGGGCTAAGTGCTGTTTGAGACAGCTGATTTGTCATTAATACCTAATATATCATAGTAAGCAGGAAACATGCATGCTTTCTGGAGAACACTGGCAGCAAAGGCTGGTATTAACAAAGTAAACTTGGTTTTTAATGCACAGTGGTAAACTGTAACGATTACAAAATAAAATCATAGAATCATAGAATCATAGAATAGTAAGGTTGGAAGGGACCTCAAGGATCATCTAGTTCCAACCCCCTGCCATAGGCAGGGACACCTCCCACTAGTACAGGTTACTCAAGGCCTCATCCAATCTGGCCTTGAACACATCCAGGGAGGGAGCATCCACAACCTCCCTGGGCAACCTGTTCCAGTGCCTCACCACCCTTACTGTAAAGAACTTCCTCCTAACATCTAGTCTAAATCTCCCCTCTGCCAGTTTAAGCCCATTGCCCCTTGTCCTGTCATTGCAGGACCTTGTAAATAATCCTTCCCCAGCCTTCCTGTAGGCCCCCTTCAGATACTGGAAGGCTACTATCAGGTCCCCTCGAAGCCTTCTCTTCTCCAGGCTGAAGAGCCCCAACTCCCTCAGCCTGTCCTCATAGGAGAGCTGCTCCAGCCCTCTGATCATCTTTGTGGCCCTCCTCTGGACCCGCTCCAACACTTCCATGTCCTTCCTGTGCTGAGGGTTCCAGAACTGCACACAGTACTCCAGGTGGGGTCTGACGAGAGCAGAGTAAAGGGGCAGAATCACCTCCCTTGCTCTGCTGGCCACGCTTCTCTTGATGCAGCCTAGGACTCGGTTGGCTGTCTGGGCTGCATGTGCACACTGCAGGCTCATGTTGAGCTTTTCATCAACCCAGACTCCAAGGTCCTTTTCCTCAGGGCTGCTCTCCAGCCATTCACCACCCAGCCTGTATTTGTGCTTGGGATTGTGCCTACCCAGGTGCAGGACCTTACACTTGGCCTTATTGAATTTCATCAGGTTGGCCTGGGCCCAACTCTCCAGCCTGTCCAGGTCCCTCTGGATGGCATCCCTGCCCTCTAGCAAGTCGACTGTGCCACACAGCTTGGTGTCATCTGCAAACTTGCTGAGGGTGCACTCCATTCCTCTGTCCATGTCACTGACAAAGATGTTAAACAGCACTGGTCCCAGCACTGACCCCTGAGGGACACCACTTGTCACTGGTCTCCAGGTGGACATTGTGCCGTTGATCGCCACTCTCTGGGTTCGACCATCCAGCCAATTCCTTATCCAGCGAGTGGTCCATCCATCAAGTCCATGCTTTTCCAGTTTGGTGACCAGGATGTCATGTGGGACAGAGTCAAATGCTTTACTCAGGTCCAGGTAGATGACATCAGCTGCCTTTCCCTTGTCCACTGTCGCTGTGACTTCATCATAGAAAGCCACTAAATTTGTCAGGCAAGATCTGCCCTTGGTGAAGCCATGCTGGTTCCCACCAATCACCTCTGCTTTGTTTTCCATTTGCCTTAGCAGGACTTTCAGCAGGATCTGCTCCATGATCTTGCCAGGCACAGAGGTGAGGCTGACTGGTCTGTAGTTTCCAGGGTCATTCTTTTTACCCTTCTTGAAGATGGGTGTTGAATATAGAATAATCATAGAATAATTTCTGTTGGAAAAGACTCTTTAGATCATTGAGGTCAGCTATTAAGTCAAGTCTAGCACAATCAAGTCTACCTCTAAACCATGTCACTAAGCACCATATATACATCATATATATATCATATATACACAACCACTATCCTGGGCAACCTGTTTCAGTATTTGACCACTCTTTCAGTGAAGGAAATTGTTTCATAATGTCTAATCTAAACCTGTCCTAGAAGGCCATTACCTCTTATCCTGTCAAATATGATCCATGAAACATGATGCAGTTGTTCAGTTGTAACGGCTTACTCAGTGAGGAATGGAAGTCTATACTAACAGCTCTAATTCCACATATATTACAGTAACACAAACTATTTTTTTTCTTTATCTTATAGTCCAATTCCTGTAACCTACATTAGATTTCAATAAGTGTTCACATGATCCATACAGCAGGTGTTTCTCAGTAGAAGGGGATACTACCCAAAGATATGTTCATAATGTGATGTTATTTACAGACACAAAGAATGAAGCATATTTTAGAAGTTTAGATTAAATTTCTGTTTGGGTAAACTGGTACACTCTCATTGTATTTAACTGGGCTATCTTTGCCTACATCACAGAGCTTTTTAGACTGTCGCAAAAGACTCTTCTGTACCTCTTCTGCACTCTGCAATCTTTTCAACCTCTTGCAAAGCAGATGTAAAACGTTATCATTTTGATTAAGCACAGAATCATTCTTTGTCTGTTCAGTAGGTGTTAAAGTCCATGGTACAACAGAAAATCAGATTATGGTATCACCTGTGGTCCTTTTTTTTAACTTGAACTCAGCTGACATTGCTGGATGTTTTTTTCTGAATTCTTGCAGAACTGTCAGTTGCTGTTCTGTAGCTGGTAATTTCTGTCAGTGCTATGAAGACAATTGATGCTATTCTAAAATGCTGTTTCTTTATGAAGTCTAAGTAAGTTTTTTTGTGTTTTCGTTATTGTGATTAAAAATAGGCAAAATGAAGACTTTGTAGTCAAATGAAATAATCCACTTTTAAAATAACTTTTTGATAACAAATAGTTAGATGACTTACATTCATTCATGCAAAATCAGTCACTGAACTACTTAATTTATTTCAGTGTAGTATAGATTCTGCATTATACCTATATATATCTGTATTTAAATAATTTTCTTTCTATTTATGACTAAACATACCTGCCTTTAAAATATAATAAAAACAGACTTATATAGAGAGAGAATCAACAGGTGTACTTCATTGTGACCTATAATAAAAGACTGTAAATTTAATACACAATACTTTGTTCTGCAAATTTCAGCTAACTATACTCTTCGCAGTGTCATTACCCTAAGAAGTGTGAGACAGTCACAGGTGTTTTAGGGACGACCTTGATCTCCTGAGTAGGTTAACATATTGTCCCAGGTTGGGAACGATAAGGTTAAAAAGAGTCCTCTGGGGACTGGAAGATTGTTATTCAATCCCATAATTCTGCTATCTCTTCATAAGCTCACGGCAAGACCAGCTTGTTCTCCTTTCCTCCCCCTCCAGCCTTGCACCAGGCAGTTGCCTTATCAGGATAAACATGTAAGGATAGGCCTTGTTTTGGGGCCTCAAGAGGCTGTGCTTAGGCCTCTGGAGGATGGCAGTGGCATGGCAGGGGGAGGATTGGAGCACTGGGGATTGGAGATTTAGTTTTGGGTTGGGGGGAAATTCAGGGGGTTCGCTAATGGCTTATGTATCTGCTTTGTAATTTCTGTCTGTAACACTCTCTCCAAATACAATTCTGTTTTTTCTCCAATTCGTTTGAGAGCTTCACTCTGTTGGCTCTTTAAACCCACGACATCACACCACCTGCTTTTCAACTGATTGAACCATAAACTGTGCTTCTACAGTTAGACTTTTCTTTTTGTAAAACAACAACAAAAAAGTAGTTAAAAAAAACCTAGTAAAATTTATGATATTTCTGAGAATAATAACAACAACAATAATAACAGCAATGCTTTGAAAACATTATGTTTCTCACAATTAAAAATATAGAAATTTATTCTCTATCCATCTATGTAAATGCCACTACTAAATAATTTTTTCTTTTAGTAGGGTTCTCCACAGGATGTTTCATTGGTAGTGACGTGGGAACAAATGTCCATGTGATGGCCTGCTTGGCACCAGAGTTCTCCTGGTTTTTAATTTGGCATTTTCCAACATGTTTTCTTACAACAGCTTGTACAGTAAGGAACGTAAAAAAACCATGCTCTTAATGCTGAGAAATAAATAGGTTGAAAATGCATACAATAGAAATTGTAGAATAATTTATATTGGTAGTGATTTCTGGAAGTCTTCTAGACCAGAATAACTGAGGTGAGCTGGGTGACTGGGTTGCTCATGACTCCAAGTATGGAATTTTCACAATCTGCAATCTCACATTCTGAGCAGTCTTATCATGAGTTTTCATTCATCTGGACTCAGTACCATTTACCTTTCTTTTTTCTTTCTTTTTTTTTTTTTTTTTTCTTTTCTGTGTTATAGTGCCTTTATATGAAAGAAAAGTAATCCTTCTTACTTTGACAGTCACGTATCTTCTTTTTCAGAAGCAAACTCAGGGCTAGTCCTTTATGCATTTTTTAACACCATAAATTGGTGATTAATCATCTAAAGTATAACTTTTTATACCAATGTTTATAACAGCAAGCCATGCTTCTTTCCTTAATGATCTCCAGTGATCTCTGTGCAATATTAGGTTCTGAAAACTAGGGCAAGGCAAAATTTCCGTGTGTGCAGTTTTAGCCTTACATGCATGGATTCCAGCGTGGGAGGATTTTCCAGGTCTGCAGACAGTATAGCATAGCAGTGTGGAAGTTGGTGACATATGAAAGTGGGCAAACAGCTTTGACATATTTATGAAGAAAAGTCCCCAAACACATTTAGCACTTTCAGAATCAGAGCTAGCTGATTATCTTTAATTGTATTGAGCTTTCTGACTACACAACTTTTAATTCTGTGCAATTGAGAACAAAGCAATAAACACCAAGAACACAGACAGGAATCATGCAGAGTTCCTAGAAGCAGATAAAATATAAACAGACAGCTAAGGACTGAAAGTCTGGCAAGTGCAATATCAGCCAAGTCTTACCACCTTCCTACCCAAGCAAACCTCTTAATAGAGAAGGTTAACTATTCCTAATCTGAGTCTTCCCTTCATAATCTCAGTCTTGTAGAATTCTAGGCAATAGAACTGTCCACACAAGTCTCTCGTAACACCGCAGAAGCAAGCCTGCAGTCCTGTCCAAGGTTTATTCAAAAGTAAGAATATAATGCAAAGATAACTTCTCTGATTTGTCATTTTTTTCTTTGGATGTTTGGTTATTGTTTTGGGATTTTTGTGTTTCTATTGGTCTTTTTGTTATTAATTCAATAACTTTTAATTAAGAGTTTGGCATTCCTACTGTCTGATGAAAACAAGTTAAAATTCCCTTCACTGTAAGTTCCATGAAATCCCTCGATGGTTTTGTTTCAGGCTTTGACTCTTAGTGAATAAATATATATGTCAATCTGCTTTCTTAAAGGTATTTTGGGGTGGGGTTTTTTTTGTTGTTGTTGGGGTTTTTTTTCAATGTGTTTTTGTTTGCTTGTTTGGTTTTGTTTTTTGTTTTTTCCCTTCATGGTATTAGTCAGAATCCTCTCTGTGAATTAACATTTGTAGGTTTGTAGATCACCTATTATTACATTAGTGTAATAATCTACTACTACTAATGTAAATAAATATTGACCTCTGGTGTTGCAAAAAGAAAAATATCTTTCCACATTCCATGTCTAGTGAGAGACTGAATACATGTTGAAGTGGGGCAAATACATATAGATCTTTAAATATTTACTTGTACGTATATATGTGTGTATATATATATATCTATCTATATATATATCTCCACATCTATGCTCTGTGATTTAGTTTCCTGATGAAATTTCTTTATGCAGTATCAAAAGATTGATTTATTTGTTTGGTCTTTTTTTGCTTGTTTGTTTGATTTGTTATTTTTACTTGTTTTTTTGTTTTAGCAATTGACTGAACAGATTCTCTAGAAAAAAAATAAAAATCATTTATAGTCATGGTGATTTTTTAGGTGAGTAAATAATAGACAGAGTAAGGTTTTCTGTCAGGCAGCTGAGATACTTTGTTTCTAAAAGAAATATTGGTGGATGACTTTAGAGTGGTGTTTAGGATGAAAGGCAATGTTTTTTCATATTTCTTATGTAACTGCTTCAGTTGATTTTTGTCATTTTTTATGGAATTATTTGTCTTGAAGTGGAATCTGAAAGCATCTTCAATTTAAAAAATAAAAAAAAACCTGTTTTTCTTTGTGATAATTTAAATCACTTATTTTAGTTCCATTAAAACAAATGTGCTTATGGCTGTGAAAGTATTAATTTCCAATAATATTCGGTATCCATGGATACACATTTTTTCATCATAATATTGCAAATTTTCTTGCCATCAACATTTTCGTTTTTGATAGTTACCAGTCTCCTTTAATACTGTAGTGCTCTCCTAATATTTAATTCTTTCCTAAGACATCTAGAGAAAATTTCTAAAATACTGCATGTAGTTACTGAATTAAGAAGGGAAAGTACTTCCTCAGTAATCTTGAAGTTCAACCCTTCATGAAAATGTTCACTGGATAGAACAAACCCAGAAATCGTAAAATGACTTGAATTAGAAGGGCTCTTAACCTCTCACCAGACCTGGTTTCTCAAAGCCTCATCCAGCATCATCTTCAACAGTTCCAGGGATTAGGTGTCCACAACTTCTGTGGGCAACTTGTTACAGTGTCTTGTCACCCTCACAGAACAGAACTTAATGTCTAAAAACATTGACCCTTGTCCTGTCACCACATACCCTGATGAAGAAATCCCTCTTCACCTTTCCCGTAATACATAAAGTACTCAAAAGTGGTTTGGCTGTTTAGATTTGATCAGTTGAGTCCAGGATAGGAAGTGGGACTGATTAATTACCAGGGACTCAAGGAGCATAGGGATTTTTTTTTTTTTTTTTTTCAGAAGGAATCCCACATGGATCAGAGAAGCAACAAGTCTACTGTTTCTGCATTTACCAGGAGAGAAAAGAGGGGGGAGAGAGAAAGAACTTGAAGCTATCTTACACTCCTAGGCAATTATTGTTCTTCTCTACCTTTTGAGACCCCTCAGAACACCATACAAATATCCTCCTTAATAGCATCAGCTGAATTTACTGTGTGGTCCTGGCAGGGGTTTTGGTGAAGGGCTACTTGTGTCCTCCAGAGAGGAAACACTGAAAATGTCCATGTGCTAGGAGCAATTGTGCTGGCTAGAGACGAGCACTGCAACACTAGAGTTGGTATGAAGTTCATTGTTGCAGATCGACATATAACTGTCCCCTGCTTTACCAATCTTCTTGAAATCAAACCTACTTCCTGAAATGCTCCTAACCAGAATGAGGAAACCCAAAATAACAAGCAATTTTCAAACGTCAGAGAATAGTTATGTATTTCAGTTTCTGAACCTCCTTTTTCTAGTGTTTCACCTTCTTCTTTTGGGGGAGAAACAAAATTGTCCACAGAGCGAGTTCAGTTCATTATCTTTTTCAGTGATCCAGATGAAGCAGATCCAGTGCACCCTCAGTAAATTTGCAGATGACACCAAATCAGGTGGGAGCATTGATCTGTTTGAGTGCAGGGGTCATCACCACCTGGATCAACAGGCCAAGGACAATAGTATGAGGTTCAGACAAGGCCAAGTGCACATAGGTCACAGCAGCTCCACGCAGCTCTACAGACTTGAGGGAGAGTGTATGAAGGTGTCCTCGTGGAAAAAGACATGGGAGTATTAGTGAACAGCTGGCGTAGAAGGAGACAGCAGTGTGCCCAAGTGGTCAGGAAGATCAACAGCGTCCTGGCTTGCCAGAAACAGTGCAGCAGGACTAAGGAAGTGATCCTTCCTTTATACTTCTCACTGGTACAAGAAAGACACTGAGGTGCTAGACCATGTCCAAAGAAGAGGAACAAAGCTGGTGAAGTCTTAACGACGAGCAGGAAAGGGAACTGAGGTTATTCAGCCTGGAGAGAAAAAAAGATATAGAGAAGAGACTTATCACTCTGGAACTACTTGAAAGGTTGCAGCGAGGTGGGAGTCAGTCTCTTCTCCCCAGGAACAAGATTAATAGGATGAGTGAAAGTGCCCTCATGTTATACCAGGGGAAGTCCAGGTTGGATTATAGTGAAAAATTCTTCAGTGAAAGGTTAGTCAAGAGCTGAAACAAACTGGAGTCATTGTCCCTGGTGGCATTTAAAAGACACAGATGGAGTACTTAGGGACATGTTTTAGGCTTCCATTTGGACTTGATGATCTTAAGGGTCTTTTCCAATCTAAGTGATTCTATGATTCAAAACCTTATTATTTTTTCTGTGAAGGTTTGTTTATGTGTGTTTTAAAATAATTACCACTCTAAAAGAGAAGCTTAAACTGTTCCTAGATTTGTTTTAAATTCTCTCTGTGGAATCTATTTCTAAATATGTAAGGAGAGTATATGATCTCTCCTTCTATTGAACAGATTATGTAAATGTATTGAAAGCAAACTGGAAGCATAAACCACAGATGTCGGTTTGATGGAAAGTTTGTAACCAGAAAAATCTACAGCTCCCAAATCCCAATGTGTTAATTATAAGGCAGCATCTGGTATACATTTTATGCTGAGGTAAGAAATGTTCAGACTAAAATAGAGTATGCTTAAGTGGGCTTAGTGCCTAAAACCTACAGTCATCACAGGGAAACATAATATCATGTGATTGTGAAGTGTTTGTGATCAAAACTGTCTGCACCTAGAAAAGTGATGTAAGCTGAAAGGGAAGGTGGGTAAGGACAGCTGAGTAAAGCTAAATAAGCTAGTCATATGCACCCTGATCAAGTTTCTGGATAGAAAAAAAATTGGAAATTCACTTACTTCATAGCACATAATTCCTGTGACCTTTAATACTACAAAAATACATGCATTTTTTACCGTTTGTATGTTAGAAGGTTAAGTATGGGAGCCAGTCATGGTTGCAGAAGGCCACATTCCATTTGAAATGTATTTGAAAAACTGGCAGTTCAAACAGAGTTGTCTAAGTAGTTGCCTTGCCATAATTTAAGGAGGGTTACAATGCACTAAAAGAAATAGTTCCAGTAAATCTAGGGTCCTTTTAAAACTGAAATACCCTCACTAGTCATCCAGTGTTCAGTTCTGGTTTAGATTGCCTACAGAATTAAGGAGGACTACTCCCATGACATAAACTCCCATTTTAACCTGACAAAGCAACTGCATACATTAGTAACTAGGGACAAAAAATTCTCTACTTGATTATCAAAATGATCGTTTTGCTACTTCAAACTAACTCTAAGATCCATATGAGAGAAATTAGTATAAGAAAGCAGCCTGACTTTGAAAGTCTGACAAACACTTTATGTTTTAAGGCAGAGGGAGTCATTGTGTAATCTCAAGACTTACATGCTGATCAACAGTCAAGAAAAAATAATGCTCCGCAATTTTTACTTCAGATGATACTAAACTGTGTACGGTATCAGATAAAGATAATAATAGCCCCTAAAAGTTCCTATTTCGAGTACTCTTAATAAACCTGTCCTGAGTTAAACATTATATATCTCACTGGAAATGTACAAATTTTTAACCTTGAAATTGTACACAGTTGGAAAACTACTGTAGAATATAAGCAAAAGGTAAAAACTAACTCTAACTTGGATTTACATACCCAAAAAAGTTCAGTGTGATATTAGAGCTTTCTGATTACCAAGGTTCCAATGCAATACTTGAAAACATCTATGTGTAGAACCCACCAGAAAGCTGCCTAATAGGGATATTTTTAGTGACACTGAGATAGCAATCTTTCAGGTAAATAATTGACAATCTGCTTGGTTTAGCCTGGGAAACAGCAATAAATCAGTTCTAGGATAGGATTCTGGTTTCTGTCCTGAGCACTGCCTTATATTCAAAGCTTATCTGATGTCTGCATTCATGCACTTCCTCTGTTTGAAAACGTATGTAGTTTGCAAAGCATTATGGAAAAAATGTCAGTTCATTCTCAGATTAGAAGTATTAAACATTCCTAAGGGATTGACAACAGATATGTAGAAAACAGAGTAGAGTGCAGAGCATGCTATAGCAATAAAACCAAACGCAGATATTGAAGGCAACATTCTGCAGGCAGTAAGGGAAAACTACCATATTGCATGAATCTTGTCTGCTGTCCTGATTCGAAAAATACAATACAGATGCTCAACTAATAATGTGAAAGATTTCATCCAAGTAGCTGTAGCACAGAACAATAAAAATCTTTAATGACAAATTGGGGAATTTCTTAAAGCTACACAGAAGATAATCTAGATATCTTCTGAACAGACTGTCATTTTCTGGAGGAAAAAAATTCAGAATTTTTTCACCACACAGATGTGTGTCATGTTTCCTGAAGATTCCTTCAGGAATGGAGGAAATTAAAATAAACCTAGACTTGTGGCTTTTCATGGAAAACTTGTTCCACCTTTATAAACTCAGTTCATACTGATTTTGGAGGTGTCTGTATGTCTATAACAATAGTCTCACTAGTGAATAATTAAAACTATCATTATTTAGAAAAGTATAGAAAAATATTGCTTGAATACTAACATTTTTTCACTGTTATTAATAACTTTGATTCATAGGTCGCAAAAGTAAATTTTAGAAGTATTATTGTTTTCATTTTGTTTTTCTTTTTTCTCTACAGAAAGAGTAATTTAATTTAATAGTTTAATTTTTTTAGGAATTTTTAAGGAAGTGATAATGCCAGTCCTTTTCTTAAATTGTTCTACTCATAGGTGTTGAACTGTTAGCTGTTAATCTAAGCACAACAAGTAACAAAGAAAGGATGTTTCCAGTCACTGTGTGTATGCTTTGTAGAAAATTTACTGTAGGCAAGATCTTTAGCTAAAAAATTAAACTTTCTAAATCAAAAATAAGTGTGGCTCATTATCATTTGACAGCTGATTTTCTTTTTTCTGCCTGTGATGATTTTATTGAGGTTTATGAGGATATTTTACTGTCCAACAAACTGAGCATTGTTCCTTGTACTTGTGATACCTTTGAGAAGCCAAACTGCAATGTAGAGAAGTACACAGAAAAAAACCATGAAGAATAGACTAACGATTGTGAGTTTGCCTTAAAGAAAAGCACACTTAAACAACAGGTGTTTATGTTATATACTGAGCAACAGTGCATTGCTCCTTGTTACTTTAAGCAGGAAGTTGGGTATGTGTATTTGACTTTGTACAGGTAGAGTTGGATTTTATTTTTTTAACAAAGTAAATAGGTTGTTGTAGAGAACCTAAGAATGTGCTGCCACATGAGAAACGTGTGTCTCCCATAAGTTTATGTCTTAGCTTTGACACCAGTACAGGTCTCTCAGATGATGTGCGGCATGTGGCATGACAGTATGTAAATGTTTGGTCCTTACCACAGATTCAGCTGAGTTACACTTAGAGATCCCATCAATGCAAAACATTCCTGGTTACTGATATTGCTTCTGCCTGGTTGTTTAACGTAATTTGCAAATGCTACTGAGTAGAAAACAGTGTAAAGTTTATAATGTATTAAAAAGAACAAATCTAACTTTAGACAATAGTAGGAATGAAAGATGGAATAGGCAATTCTTTTTTTAAAAGGGAATCCCAACAATATTTTAATTTGATTTTCTTATCCACTTGCATTGTAGAATAATTTCAATGACTAATCATATGTTATGAAGTTTTTTTGTTGGGCTTTTTTTTTTCCCCCATAAGATCTTGCCTCATTTGATTCGTGGAATTTGAGGTACTTATATAATCAGCTGTTTGGTAGGTTTTTCATTTGTTATTCAAAGAATGAGCTCCCTGCTGTGTATTCTGCATACTTGTTAAACTCTATTCTGAAGACAGAAGGATTAGTTCTTTTCTTTTACTGCACTGTAAGTGATCAATGCAATTTTGCTTGGGTTCTTTGTAAGTAGAACCGGTAAGGTATTTTTAATGAGGTAGATTTTTTTCATCTTAAAACACGGAATTTTTTAGTCCAAAGGCATCTGCCTGAATGTAACAGAGCTGGTGAAAGGTTTCTCTGAGAAAGGTAAGAGCACTGACACAGCTGGTGGAGCTATCCATCTAGTTACCTGAGTGCTCTGTATATATCCACTCAGATAATACTAATATGTAACACATCTGTTTCTTCTAAATACTAAAAACACTCAACAAAAGTGAAGTAGAAAATTAGAAGTGTTGTGAAAGAAATGAAGAAATATTTCAGTGACCAAATTAGCTAATAGCTTCTTTTCATTTAGGAAAGACTGTTGTAATGGGTAACAGGAACATTATTTTTTTGAGTGTCTTCTGAAAAGTAAGAGCAGTTAGATTTTCTTCATGTTTTGAAAATAAAATAACTTTTTCTGCAACCTTAAGAAAGAATCACAGAATAGTGGGGGTCAGAAGGGACCTCTGGAGATCATCCAGTCCAATTGCCCTGCAAGAGCACAGTCACATAGAGTAGATCACACAGGAACACATGCAGGTAGGTTTGAATGCCTTCAGAGAAAAAGACTCCATGACTTCTCTGGGCAGCTTCTTTCACTGTTCCGCCACCCTCAAAGTGTAGAATTTTTGCTTTATTTTTGTGTGGAACCTCTTACTTTCCAGTTTGTGTACATTGCCCCTTCTTCTGTCACTGAGAAGAGTCTGGCCCTATAGTTCTGACACTCTGTCTTTTAGATATTTATAAGCATTGATGAGATCCTCTCTCAGTCTTCTTTTCTCTGGGCTGAACAGACCCAGCTTTCTTGGCCTTTCCTAATAAGGTAGGCAGATGTACCTGTCTCCTAATCATCTTGGTGGGTCTCCACTGGACATTCTCCACTAGTTTCTTGTCATTCTTGAAGTAGGGAACAGAGAACTGGATGGAGTATTCCAGGCAAGGCCTCACTAGTGTAGAACAGAGTGAGAAGATAACCTCCTCTGATCCACGGGCTGTACTGTTTTTAATGCATCCCAGGATGCTGTCAGCCTTTGTTACTGGGAAGGCATGTTATTGGCTCATGATCAGCCTGTTGTCCACGAGGATTCCTGTATCATTTTCCTCAGAGCTGCTCTCCAATAGGTCAACCACCAACCTGTATTGATGGATAGACTTTTCTTCCCTAGACTTTACATTGCCCTTGTTGAACTTCCTTAAGTTTCTCCCCACGTAGCTCTCCAACTTGTCCAGGTCACACTGGATGGCAGCATGGCCTTTTGCTGTGCCAGCCATTCTTCCCAATTTAGAGAAGAACCCCAACTCTCTCAGTCTGTCCTCATAGGAGAGCTGGTCCAGCCCTCTGATCATCCTCGTGGCCCTCCTCTGCACCCACTCCTTGAGATCCCTTCCANCTGCACCCCCTCCTTGAGATCCCTTCCAACCTTATCATTCTATGATTCTGTGATTCTATGATTCTAGTTCCAACCCCCTGCCATAGGCAGGGACACCTCACACTAGAACAGGTCACTCAAGGCCTCATCCAACCTGGCCTTGAACACCTCCAGGGAGGGAGCAGCCACAACCTCCGTGGGCAACCTGTTCCAGTGCCTCACCAGTATTGTCAGCAAGCGTGCCAAGGGTGCAATTTACTACTTCATCCTGGTCATTGATGAATATATTGGACTGGGACGGACCTGGCATTGATTCCTTGGGAATACTACTAGCCATGGACTTCCAACTAGAC